>JANVCC010000329.1:0-11851 GCA_025345505.1 Todiramphus chloris collaris
CTTTGGATTTTACATAACACACTTAAGCAAAACAAAGGGAACTTTTCCTTCTTGAACTGAAGAAGAACAGAAATGCAGCCTTTGATCACAATTTCTCCAGCTACCGCACAGGGTACAACTCAGCATTCTCCAGCAGATGTGTGCCATGGTGCTCTTGAGGGTAGAAAATGTAGAGATGAAAACTAACAGTGAAACTGAAGCTGACTTGACAGGCTGATTTAGCTACTGACAATGTAAAATATTCCCCAAATGAAATCTATTTTTGTAAAACATCTAAGACAAGATTTTAATATTTTAGGTATTACAGAGAGGCACGAGGATCAGATTTCTGCCTCTGCTACTGCCACTCCTGTGTCCAAAGCAAGCTTGCAGAGGAGCACAGAACAAGGCTTTGCCTACTCCAAACCCTGGAAATAAAGCATTGAAAAAAAAATTTGCTTTTTTTTTAAACTGGGGAACAGTCACGGACAGTCCCACCAACAGCCCAAGGAGCCAATGATGAGTGCGCCTGTCACAGAACCACAGAACAGCTCATCTCCAAAAGCAAACGGGACAGTTCAGACAACTTAAAAAATTAGTTGTTTTTGTTTTCAAACAAAGTGGGTTTTTGGACATGAAGCAACACCCACTAAGAGGAAGCTCTCTGGGCACAACACTGTTACAAAAGCCGGCACCATGATCAACCGCATCACAAAAATCTAATCAATTTTCCAAATGTGCGGCTGTACTTCCCTGCAGCCCCCCAGCCACTTCCACCCCCGCCAGCCTCCCGAGCCCTGGGAGAGAAACAGCTCAGAACATGGAGATGAGGTCTCAGGCTGAGCAGGTCAGAGGGATGAGTTCACAGCTCCCACAGGAGCTCCCCACATCACGGCAGAGAAGGAAGTGTCTGCCACCCCGCAAAAGTGTCCATAAGAGGTGAGTGACCAAAGGTGGGACAGAAGCAAAAACATGTGGGTACTGTGGAACATTTATTCCACTTTGAACACCCCTGTAAGTGTGATCAGAGTCAGGAAGTTCTGTCCGGGGTCCTGCTGAGCTCCCATGAGGATGGTTTCTCCTCTGGGGGGGGGAAATAATTTTGTTTAGGTTCAAAAATGGAAATAACTTAAACTTATGCACCACAATCCCCGGGATGGGGCTGAAATAGAGCCTGGGATGGGGGGCTCCAGGAGCCTTTACTTGCTCTTAGTGCATCAGATCCCACTGAGACCTCCCCAAGAACACCGGAGACATACTGAAGCTCCCTAAAACTCCCTCTGAGCACTCACTCTGAGTGCCCCATGAGAACCCCAAGACATCCTTGAGATCTCCTGGACAACCCAGCAACCCCAAGATGCCCAACAAGACCTCTCTGAGCTGGGCATGCACTCTGGCCCCAGCCCCATGGAATTAATGTCCCCAGATTTTGACCATTTAGGGAAGAAATGTCAAAAACAACAAAAAAAAGAAGACAACTGCCGCGATTGAGAGACGGAGACCCTGCTAGGTGGAAGTTAGATCTCACTTTATTGTTTCTTACAAGCTTCTTTTATGGGGTTTCATATACAATCAAAAGGCAGCGTGCAAAAAGCTGATTGGTCACATCTTAACTACCTAATACATATTACAAAAGCTAAGCTCATTATTGGTTAGGCTATAAAAAGACAGCTATAAAGTCAGACCTACTCAGCTACTTATCTTCGTAGTCGTGCAGACGCCTTTGCAATCAGCACATCCTGCTCCCACGGTCAGCTTGTGTAGCTTCTGTATCTTTTCACTGCATACCTCAGTTTCACAGCTGCTGATAACACCAGTTCCAGCCGTATCTACATCCTGTTGCTGTATAATTGCAGGCCCCAAGGTCGCGCTGCCTTGGTAGCTTAAACTTTTATCAGACATATTGTGTCCCGTCCTTTTTCTTGCAGCCCACGCTTCATGCGTTCCCACAGGTCCCCGTCAATCACTCGACCTTCTCTCGGAGTTCCTTCTGGATCAGGCAGATCATTCCCTTCAGACAACAATATTTTATTAAGTTGAAGTATTTTTCTTATAATTGGGTAATGGACATGGGTTTCTTTCAGACCACTAAATGCAAAGCCTTGGTGAAAAAGCAGACAAAACCTGGCAAACCATGTCCACATCTTCCAAGAAATAAGAGTGGAAAAGAGGCAATTTTGGATCAATCTGCTGGAAAAAGGCTTCCCGGGAGTGTCACATTTACCCTGACAGCACCAGGGTCAGTGTATTTGTGACCCCTCTGGTGCAGGCTGGTCACTGGTGTGGGTGTGCATGTGCTGATTGCGGTGGGAGATTTTCCTAAAGCTCTTGCCACAGTTGGTGCAAGTGAATGGCATCGTACTAGTGCGTGTTGGTGCCTGGTGAGGTTGGACTTGTCAGTGAAGCTCTTGCCACAGTTGGCACAGGTGAAGGGTTTCTCACCAGTGTGGATACGTCGGTGCCTGGTGAGCTTCGACTCCTTGATGAAACTCTTGCCACAGTCATCACAGCAGTACAGCTTCTCACTGGCATGGGTCCGCATGGCCTTTTCCAGCTTCTCTTGCTGGCTGAAGCTCCACTGGCCATCACTACAAATATTGGTGGTGGCCGTGGCGTTTGGCAGCTTCCCATCACAACTGCACAGCCTGATATTCTTGCAGAGGTGGTGGTGGAGATGCTGTCTGCAGTCAGGGCTGTGGCTGAAGCTCTTGTCACAGGAGCCACCG
The DNA here is from genome assembly GCA_025345505.1 of Todiramphus chloris collaris. Classification (NCBI taxonomy): domain Eukaryota; kingdom Metazoa; phylum Chordata; class Aves; order Coraciiformes; family Alcedinidae; genus Todiramphus; species Todiramphus chloris. The sequence goes on from JANVCC010000329.1 coordinate 2,706, forward strand.
TCGTCCAGACTCTCATCAGTGTGGACACAACAGTGCTGGAAGAAGTGGGAGATGTGGCGGAAGGTCTCAGCGCAGTGGGCAGAGGTGAAGGGCTTCTCCCCAGTGTGTGTGCACCAGTGGGCGATGAGCTTCGATCACCATCAGAAGCTCTTGCCGCAGCCGGTGCAGAGGTACGGCCTGTGCCTGGTGTGGAGGCGGCGGTGACGGAAGAGGCTGCAGCTGAGGCTGAAGCTCTTGTCACAGTCAGCGCAGACAAAGGGCTTCTCCCTGGGGTGGAGATGCCAGTGGGCGACCAGCATGGAGCTGCCCTGGAAGCTCTGGACGCAGTCCCTGCAGACGTGTGGCCTCTGGCTAGGGTGGAGGCGGCGGTGCTGGAAGAAGCGGGAGCCGTGGCGGAAGCTCTTGCCGCAGCCGGCTCAGGCGAAGGGCTTCTTGCTGCTGTGGCCGTGCCAGTGGGCGATGAGCATCAGGCTGTGACTAAAGCTCTTGCCACAGCCGGCACAGGTGAAGGTCTGGGCGCCGGGGTGTGGGCACCAGTGCTTCAGCGGCTGTGAGCCGGGCAGGAAGCTCTGCCCACACTTGGGGCACTGATTGAGCAATTCACTTAGGACAGAGGGGGCAACTGCAGCTTCACCTTCCTCATCCTCCTTGTCTTCTTCGTACTCATTGTACTCGTCCTCTTCTCCCTCATCTTCATCCTCCTCCTTCTCTTCTTCATCCTCCTCTTTTAATCCTCATCCTCCTCTTCTGCCTTCTTTTCTTCATCATCTTCCCCTTCCTCCTCATACTCCTGTTCCTCCTGTTCCTCCTCATCCTCTCCTTCCATCTCATCCTCCCCTTCCATCTCATCCTCCCCTTCCATCTCATCCTCATTCTTATCTTCCTCAACCTCATCCTCTTAGTCCTCTTCTTCCTCAGGGCTGTGCTTCAGGTCCTCTGATCTCTTCTCCAGGGGATTCTTCTCCTCTGGGCTCTCATCTCGTTCTTTTGGGGGGGGGGTTATGCTGGGGTGAAGAATTTGCCCTGGGCCCTTGGCAGGCCCGTGGGAACACTCCATGGTGACATAGTGAGCACAGAGTGACAGACAGACAGTGCAGGGAGAGGGGGTCAGGCAGCCACGTGGAGCTGGCCAAAAAATGGAGGCAGCAGCTCCTGACCCCAGAAGCTCAAAGGCAGAGATCCTGACCCTGATGGGACAGCCCCTTGACACCTGAGACCTCCCAACACCCAACACCTCCCAACACTCCCTGACACCCAACACCCTCCTGAGCCCTGGACCTGGGGGAGGGTAACTCAGGGCCTGGAGCTGTAGTTGGCACATTGGAATGAGCTCAGCTCATCTGAAGGGCTCCACCTGAGCAATCACTGGGTGATGATGAGGTGTTGGTGGGTGTGGCAGAAAGAGACTGGATTGCCAGGTTTAAGCAAAGGATTTCTTTGAACTCCCAGGTTTAACTGTAAGGCCCAAGCAAACCATCTCTCTGCAGTCTCATGTGCCATTGATCCAGGTTGGTATGGATGCAGTGGCAGAAGGCACTAGTGCCACTTAAAAGCAAGAATGCACTATAACATATCAGAAAGTGTGCTAAATAGTATAGATGTGTTGGCTGAAACTACCACTGAAGCCCTCCATGCTCTCCTTCTCTGACTCTCTCAGGCAGCCCAATAGTGGTTTGAATTGAGACTCCGGACACACCATTTGATGAGGCATTTCAAGGCTCAGCTCATGCTTGCACTCTGTGTGTGGTGCAGCATGGCCCTGTGTGGCCTAGGGCTTATGGACAACTCCAGGCTGAGCCATCTGCACAGCTCCCCGTGTGTTGTCCCTGCATAGACAGGGCCAGAGACAGGCAAATCAAGGCCAAGTCGCCTGCGTGCAGCAGATGATACTGAAACTTGCTTATGAACTATGAGCCAGAAACACCATACAGTGGGACACAGTGAAAAACTCAATAACCAAAGTTATTCAGCAGGCATTCTTTATGTTGCAGCACCAGACGCACAGGGGATCACTCCTCCAAATGTGCATCCTGATGCAAACTGGATAACTACTTTGTATGCATGCTAAGCATATATATTCATTTTGTTTCTAAGAAAGGGCAGTTATTCTAATAGTTCCTGGAATTCATTTACATAGTCCAAGCATGCGTAATAAAATTAGGTTTAGTGTCTTTTCTCCCCTTGGGGGTCTTTCATGACCTCTGGTGGTCATTTACTTTATCTTCTCTTCGTCACCACTGTGTTCTTTTAGTGACTCTAATTACACTCTGAAGGCAGGAGTTGGGATGTCTGGTGGAGTTTTACTAATCTTTGAACAAGCAACAACAATAAATGTATAGTTGTATAGTGGGGACACACTGTGACATTCATAACCTTGTAGATAGTGGTTATCTCCAGGAACAGGATAACAAGACATCTTGAGGCACCGAAGCATGCTGAACAGACAAGAACCAGTTTTGTGGCAAGAATAAGGATTTTAGGCTTTAGGTCACTAAAAGAACACTGTGATGAAGAAGAGAAGATGAACTAAATGTCCATCAGAAGTCATGGAAGACCACCGAGGGGAGGAAAGACCCTAAACCTAATTTTATTACTCATGCTCATACTATGTAAATGAATTCCAGGAACCCATTAGCATAAGACTGCCCTTTGTAAGAAATAGAATGAATCTGTATGTTCAGCCTGCATATAAACTGTGTACCCAGCTGGCATCGGGATGCCTATTTGGAGGAGTGACCCCTGTGCATCCAGCACCATAAAATAAAGAATGCCTGCTGAATAACTTTGGTTATTGAGTTTTTCACTGAATCAAAAGGAAGGGAGATGATCAAGTGAGAGCAGGGGGTGGTAAACGTGGTGGTTGTCTACAGCTTGAAGAGGAAAAGGGGCAGGTGTGAGACACTGTAGGACAGCCTGTGGTGGAGATGACAGAGAGATGAGGAGTCTCAAAAGCCACATCAGTGATGAGCTCGTTCTGCCCTAGGCTCTGGCTGTTGTCTCTGACACTGCTGCCTGTGAGGAAGCACCTTCTCCTTCCATCATCAGATTCTCAGGGCCTCCCCTTCCACAGCTGCGACCCTGGGTGGTGTTGGACCATAGTCCTATACTTGGCATGGTACATCCCCACCTCCCAGTACTTCAGGAAGAGTCCTGAGTAAGGATTGAACAAAAGGATCTGCCTTCCTAGGGGAAGGGGGTCACACCTTGGCCTTTTGACTTCATGTTGTCCATCCAGGTATACGCAGAATCTGTTTCACCTTCATATAGTCTTTGTTTACTTCTCATCTCTGCTTCCAGGGTTCTGATGTAACAAGCCCTGGAAAGTTTTCTCAGAAATGGTCCTCAGTGGGACCATTAACACTGCGAGAAACTTTGGAGTTTGCACCTGCCTGTGATCTCTGGAGAGGTTTCTTCAACTTCCTCTCAGTCCCTAAGGTTCATGGTCTCAGCACAGATGTCACCTGAGCGGTCAATTATATGCCTTGTTCTGTTGCTGTGCTGCTGAGCTGGGCTGGGCTCCTGGATTGGAGGGAGCTCCTGGCAAGTGGCAGCACTGCCCAAAGCCAGCTCTGCCCAGGAGCAGCTCCTCTGCCAAGCCAGAGAGGAGAGGAATGAGCAGAGTGAGGGAAGCAGCCTAGGATGTGAAGAAGATTGAGAACTCTCTTTGAATGAAATCTCTAGAGCTCACTGTGTGGTAAGGACCTGCATGAAGGGCAATATCTCTGAATTTCACTGGAGTTTCTCCAAAACCTGGCACAACCCAGAGCCAGGAGGGGCTTTGCAATTTCTCCAGGATAGAGGAGGAGAAGCTGCTGTAGAGCAGGGCTTCCCTGCTGCAGCATCAGAGGGCCAGGGCATGTGGGCTGCCTTGTGCTGGGCATGGCTGCAGGCTGTGAGTGTGTGTGTGCAGGCAGGGTGGGCAGGGCTTTCCTTGCCAGCAGGGTGCCTGCAGCCCAGGGGCTGTGTGCTGGGGCAGGGACTCTGCCGCCTGCCAGGCTTAGCTCTCAGCCTGCCCAGGGAGCTCCCCATGGAGAAGCTGTGGAAAGAAGCTGTGGTTGGAAGGAGCAATCCCCGGCAGGACAGGGCAGGGTCCTACTGCTGTTGAGAGGGTACTGCATGTCTCAGAATTACTCAAAGCTCCGGGTCACCTCTGGGTATATCTGAGGAGAATTTCAAAAACATCAAGGCAGAGTTTTCCTGTAAGGGAAGGAGTCTTTGCTTTGCATTTTTATGATCTTGTTGTGCTGTATGGCGAGGATGAGGCTGCAACTTATTTCTACCCTCTAGATAATGTACTGAGACCTCAGTTCTTGAAAGAACGTGAGATGTTCCTGAGCCCCTGCACACACGGTGATGTCCTTACACAAGCAGAGCTGAGCTCACAGACAGTGGGATGGGCTCTGGGAGCACTGACAATGAACAGACCTGGGCACAGAGAAGCAGCTCCTGGCAGGGACAGCTCCAGGCAGCAGAGACAGGGGCAGGGGTTCAGAGGGAGTTCTCCCACAGATGCCTTGGCAGGGGGTTCAGTCACCTCCCTGCCATTGCTAGAGAATACCCCTTGTCTTCTGTCCCACCCAGCAGAGCCTCTGCCCTTACGGCCATGGGGACTCAGTCACCTTCTCACTGGCCTCAGCCCTGAGGAGGAGAAATTCTCAAATACCCACTCTCTGTCCATGTCCTGCCTCCATCGGCAGCAGCACTCTGACATTGCTCCAGTTTCACACTCCTGTACCTGCTCCTCTTGGTCTTGTCACTGGACTGGTTTGGGGGATGGGATTCAGATACACTTTGGAGACGAAACCTTGGACACCTGCCCTGCAGATATGTCCATGGGAGTCAAGTGTCCCAGTCCCCTCCTAATGCCCAGGCTCCAGTCACACCAAGGAGAAAACTCTCCCTTCAGCACACCCCGTCTTTAGGACATTGGCTTCTTCTCCTGCAGAGTCCTGCTGGGCTGTAGCTGCCCTCCACAAGGACACAGCTCTCCTGTCACATCTCTGTGTTCTCAAGGAGCCCTCAGTGCTAAGGCCATGGGAATGCTGCTGAGTGGCTGTGCACAGGCAGCTGCAATGAGCCCTCTGTGTCTGTGGATGGGAGGGGAGAGCTGAGATCCTCCTCAGGTACGATGGGATGGGGTGAGGGAGTTGGAGATTGCACTTGGACATCGGAGTCCTTCACTCCAAGTAGGTTCCAGGTTCTTCTCAGTGGAATGTCTGTGTGCAACCATGAAGCTGAATGAGCTGCAAGCACAGAGCAGCTGAGACCAGGGCTGGTGGACAGAGCGACTGTCCTCCCTCTGCATTAAGGGACAGACACTTTGCCTCTCAGGGCACACAAGATCTTCATCTCATGACAACAGAAATGGCATCACCTGCTACAGGTCTTCTTAATTGTGATGGGGCAACCGGAACAAAATCCACACAACAAACCCCTTCAGCTCTGCTCTGCTGTCAAGCAACTCAGGAGTGACAATGCTGCAGAGCTCTTGACTCTCCCGACTGGGTTTGATCTGAGATCCCCCCGTGTTCCTGTTTGCCTCTGGCTATGGGGCAGGAGGTACTCCTGCAGAGCCACAGCAGAGCCCCTGCTCCTCAGGAAACTCTCAGACAGCCCCAGACAGAGCTCAGGGAAGGGACCTGCCAAAAAAAACCCTGACAGGGGAGAGGCAGTTGGGGGGTTTCCATGGGAACTGGGATAGGCTTTGCTCAGAGAACTCTGCCCTTACTCTTCACTGACATTTCTCCCTTGGATAAGTCTCCATGTGTTGTGATTAACGTGTCCTATCCTCAGTGCTGAAATCCCAGGAGACAGCAAGGGTCCATTATCAGACTTAGACTCTCATAGAGAAGAAGGCAAAATGGCATTTTATTAAAGGCTACAGGCACTTATATACCAGTAACAGAGCCAGCCCTTCGTGGGCGGTATCCTACGTGGTTTCTACGTTTCCGTTACAGCACGTGATCTTCCGCATCACCACATCCCTATACTACCACACCCATGCCCAGAGGCAGTAAATATCCAAGAGTAGCTCCATCACCCACTTCCTCCTCCTGCCATTCACAGACAGACGGGATCTGTAGCTCTTGACCTTCAGGCTGTTCCTGGGCATCTACCTGGCTGCCCTTCTGGGCAACGGCCTCATCATCACCAACATAGCCTGGGACCACCACCTCCACACCCCCATGTACTTCTTCCTCCTCAAGCTCTCCCTTCTCGACCTGGGATCCATCTCCACCACTCTCCCCAAAGCAATGAACAATTCCCTCTGGGTCTCCAGGGACATCTCTTACACAGGATGTGCTGCACATCTCTTTCTCTTTGTGTTCTGTTGGAGCAGAGTTTGCCCTTCTCACCATCATGTCCTATGACCGATACATTGCAATCTGCAAACACCTGCACTACGGGACCCTCCTGGGCAGCAGAGCTTGTGTCCACATGGCAGCAGCTGCCTGGGCTAGCGTGTTTCTCACTGCTCTGCTGCACACGGGCAATACATTTTCCCTGCCCCTCTGCCAGGGCAATGCCCTGCACCAGTTCTTCTGTGAGATCCCCCAGATCCTCAAGCTCTCCTGCTCACACTCCTACTGCAGGGAGGTTGGGCTTCCAGTGGTCAGTGTCTGTTTAGATTTTGGGTGTTTTTTTTTTCATTGTGTTGTCCTATGTGGAGATCTTCACGGACGTGCTGAGGAACTCCTCTGAGCAGGGATGGCACAAAACCTTTACCACCTTCCTCCCTCACCTGTCTGTGGTCTCCCTCTTTGTCAGCACTGGCACCTTTGCCCACCTGAAGCCCCCCTCCCTCTCCTCCCCACCCCTGGATCTGGTGGTATCAGTTCTGTACTCGGTGGTGCCTCCAGCAGTGAACCCCCTCATCTACAGCATGAGGAACCAGGAGATCAAGGATTCTCTGAGGAAACTGATGACTGGATAATTTTCAGAAGCAATAAACTTCTTGTCTTCTTCTGCAAGTCACTCATACTATGAATCAGGAGAATACAAGCCCATCATCTTTTTTTCCATAGCTATGTTGGGTTTGTTTTCTGTTGTAGGGTTTTTTGTTCATTTTTTTCCTAACTTTCTTACAGTACTGTTTTGCATTAAATGTCATTATTTGTCTTGTTTACTGATGTCTGTCTCCAGCTTCTCTGTGACACAGAGTCCGAATAATTATGAAACACTTTTTTTCCTTTTTGTTTAAATGAAATAAAAGACTCTCTTTTGTCTTTTTTTCCTTATCTCCTTCCTCTCTGACTCGTCTGGTGCTGCCGGGGCAGGCCCTGTGTCAGAGGTGGTGGGGAAAAGGGTCTCAGCCCAGCAGCACTGACAGGGAGCACCAGCGTTTGCTCTGTCCTCAGCTGCTCGCTCTTCCCTCCCAGCCTCTCCTATAGAGCCCCTGGGCTGGGCTAAGGCCTGAGTGCTCTGGCAGCTTGGTCCCAGTGCTGCTGCGTGGCCATGCTGTGAGCGCAGGCAGGGACAGGCCATGGGCCTTGCTGGGACAGAGCTGCCTCCACAACAGCAGCTCCATCAGACAGCAGTTTCCTTGCCCAACTAGCACTATATCCAGCACTCTCCTCTCCCCCCAGGTCAGGGACGTGTTTCTTCATCCATGGAGGGTCTCTAAGTGACTTGGTTAGTACTCCATGTTCACATTGCATGGACACGAGGTGTGGGGGGAGATGAGCCTGAGAGGTCAAAAACACCATCAGCTCTTCATCGGGTTGCTATGTAAGTCAGTGGGACAGACAGGGGCTGGAGGTCACTTCAGATTGACAGTAACGTCCCCTGGAAATCCCCCTGAATGCAGCTCTGGGATGGGCTCCCCTCGGCTGAGCTCCCTGTGTCCATTCCTCATGCCATGGGGCATCTCAGAGCAGAGCAGAGCCGAGCCGGGCGATAGAGCACAGGACTGAGGGGCCTCCCAGCCTCTGGCAGTGGCAGCAGGAGGCCAAGGAGACACTGCAACTGCTGCAGAGCACGGCCTGGCTGTGAGCAAGGGAAGGACTCGTGTCTCTGAGCAGTCAGGCAGTGTGAACCCTCTCAGAGGTACACACATATACAAGGTTCACCCACAAATCCATGCTTCACCTCTCTGAACGTACTTCACAATTACTTCAAGGCACTTACACTCCTCCAAGGTGTCCTATCAGGAGACAGCCAACAAGAAGGATGAAAAATTCAAGACAGAAAGGAAAATGTGACTTCCAAATATTACTGGCCGAGTTTGCTCTACAGAAAATTGGGAATGTGCCCAGCCCCTAGAGAAATCCTCCTCTCTCTCAGGACCTGCCCCATGATGGGTATGGGAACAATCTTCTCATTGTGCTGGTGGTGCAAAACTTGGAGACTTGTTTCAGCTCCAGCACCCTGTCCCAGCTGCTGGCCTGCCTGGGAACAGCACCATCTCTGCTCACAGCAGTTCTCCTACAAATTTCTGCACCTCTTCCATGTCCAGTGTTTCCTGCTGGTGGCCTCATCTGTGATCAGTGCTGGGCTGGTGCCACCTGCTCCTCTCTGCAAGACGTATGGGATGGCAAGTCTGTTTTGATTACCAACTGCAACTTGTCTATGGGGCATTCTGTCATCTACAAGAATTACTTCATTCTTGTCCAGATACAGGACTGTTGTCCCAGTGAACAGAAAGACAGAACTAGCAGCGGAAGGAGAAAAGACAGAAGCAGAGAGAGAAAATGTGCCTCGCATGCTTCCGGCACTGCTGAGGGCTTAGCAGGGACCTCTCCATCACTGCAGCACAGGGTGTCCCCTTGGATGCTGCCTCTGAGGTCACCTCTGACTGGCCAGCAGTGGGGAGGCAGCCACTGCAGCCCATCCCGCATCAAGATGAGAGCTGTGGGGAGGTTGGGGCAAGCTGGGACAAGGGAGATGGGAGATTTGGGGGAGGGAGGAGGAGCCTGTCCAAAAGACATGAAAGATTTTGATGGCACTGCGACAGTGACTGTAAAAATGTTCATGTGAGGCCTTCACCCTGTTCCTGACCAGTGACCTTCAGCCCCGACCCCCTCCCTAAATGCTGCCCCTCCCCCCACAGGGAATCCACTGCTCTGATCCCTGATCTCAACATGGACCTCTCATCCAAAGCCCAGACACCCAGCCTCTTCCCCTCACCCTCCTGATCCCTCCAACCC
>JANVCC010000333.1:0-15116 GCA_025345505.1 Todiramphus chloris collaris
GTAGGAGGCACATGGCTATGAAGGGCAGTGTGAGGTCACTGGAAACTACAAATTCTTTGTATAATTAGACACGCGCAGACACCCCATGGCTGGGTGTTGACTGTGACATCACTTCTACCTGATAATCAGAGAGCCAGCAGCAGGGAGGTGACCTCGTTGTTCTGGAGCTGGAGGTTCTGGTCTGTCCCATCCCCTCTCAGAAAGACGCAGCCTCTGGCAGGAACCATCTCCAATGTCATAGGATGGAGCAAACCCTGTGCACAGGGAATGAGGCCAAGTGCACCCAGGGCTGTGTCAGGAGCAGTGTGGCCACCCAGGTGAGGCTGTCATCAGCCCCCTTGACTCAGCTCTGCTGTGGCCACAACTGGACTAGTGTGTCTGGGTGTGGGGTTCCCTGTTCTGCAGGAGTGGAGAAGAACTAGAGCAGCCCCAGAAGATACCTGCCAGGGTGGGGTTGGAGCACCTGTAACCAGGCTGAGGGACTTGGGCTTCTTTAACCCAGTGAAGTGGAGGCTGAGGGCAGTCCAGGAGCAGTGGGCACCTGCTTGAAGGGTGGCTTCAGAGAGGATGGAACTTTTCCTCCTAGTGGGCAGAGAAAGAAACCTCCTCAAAGTGCATCTTGGAAGATTCAGAGTGAAAGTTTACAACAAAAAAATGTCCCTCCAAGGGTGGTATTCTGAGGGAAGTGGTCACCCTAAGAGAGTCTAGATCAGCCCACAGCTTTCTGTTTCAAGCACAAACCCAACAAGGGCAGAGAGACATCAGTGAAAGTACAGAAATGCTGGGGTGGAGCTGGGTGGGAAAGGGAGATGGGTGTCAGCAGCCTGAAGGGCAAGAGGTGCAGGCAGGGGACAGTGTAGGACAGTCTGCAGGAGAGATGGCCAAGGGCTGTGGCCAGGATGAAAGACCCCAACGGGCCAAGGTCTTGGTCCCCTTGCCTCTGTCCTTTGACTATGTCATCAAGGCACATGAGGAGAACCTTTCTTTGGAGGCTTCAATACTGTACTTGACCAAGAGCTGTGGTCAGGACTTGGCCTTTTTGCTTCATCAAAGAAACCGAGGCTTTTCTCCACTGCTTTTTGTCTTTCTCTGCCAGGAATCTTCCAAGGACCAATGCTAACTAGCCCCTGGGAAGCCTTTGTCAGGAACCACCCTCAGTGAGGCCAATCAAGGCTTCAAGGCAATTTAGATTTTCCTTCTGAGTCCTCATGGACTCAGCCCCAATACCCACTGGGGCTCATTAAAATACAGAAACCCTAACGAGCCGTGTCTCTGCCTGGGATTGTCCTCAGGTCTTCAAAAGTTGTCAGGCTAATTGGAGTTTCTCCCAGTGGAACGAGCCCCAAGTGCCCTCATGAGATGTTGATCTTTTTGTGATTTTGTTCAAGTTTTCAAGCCCTGCTCAGCTCATTGGAGCTGCTCAGAGTGTGGTTAAGGAGGAAGATTTCATGCTGTATCGAATGGAAATGAGACTTTCTTTTAAAGGATATTTGATATTAATTTTCAGTTTAGAGCACAGGTGACAGAGGCATTCTGTGGACTCCCAGCCTCCAGTGATCTGCTCTAAGGAGCCCCTGGGGAGCCTTTGTCAGTAATGACCCTCATTGGGACCCATTAAGGTATAGAGATACTTTGGGTTTTGCTTCTGACATGGAAGTTTTGAGAGGTTTGTTCCATCTCCTGACAGTCCCTGAGGCCCAGGGACTCAGCCCCAAATACTCCACAGGGCTCATTAACACACTGACCAGCCACGTCTCACCCTGGGAGTTCCCTCAAGCCTTCAAGCCTTGCACAGCTCACTGCAGAGGTTTTCTAGTACAGGAAGATCACACAAAGCATCTGGAAAAATATATTTCCAAGCCTTTTGAGTCTTTGGACTTAGTTTCCTCCTGCCCCTGCTTGGGGAGGATGGGAGCAGTGACAGAATATTCCTGCCCTTGTCACTCTCACCCCACATCCCCCTGTCTCCAGGTAGAGATCTGAGCAAGGCGTAAGGGGCAGAATCTGACCTCTGAGGGGCTGAGTCCAGGTTTGGCATTTGTGCTTCATCAACCAAACCCAGAGTTTTTTCACCTGCATTTTTCCTTTGTCTGCCTGGAATCTTCCCATGATCTGCTCTAAGGAGCCCCTGGGGAGCCTTTGTCAGGAACCACTCTCAGTGGGGTCAATCAAGGCTTCAAGGCAATTTAGATTTTCCTTCTTACTTCTTGAGCAGTTTCTTCCATCTTCTCTCAGTCCCTGAGGCTCATGGACTCAGCCCCAATACCCACCGGGGCTCGTTAAAATACAGAAACCCTAACGAGCCGTGTCTCTGCCTGGGATTGTCCTCAACTCCTCCAGACTTGTCAGGCTAATTGGAGTTTCTCCCAGTGGAATGAGCCCCAAGTGCTCTCAAGAGCTGTTGATCTTTTTGCCATTTTGTTCAACTTTTCAGTTCTGCCTGTCTCCTTTGGGGCTGTTTCAGAGTGTGGTTAAGGAGGAAGATTTAATACTGTACATAATAGAAATAATTTTCTTCTAAAGGACACTTGTTATTGATTTTCAGTTTAGAGAAGAGGTGGCAGAGACATTCTCCAAGTGATATTGATCCTGGGGGACCCCTAAGGAGGCCTCGACTGGTAGGAGAAGATGTACCTTCAGGGCTGACATTTTATGGGCCGCTTGGCTCCTCAACTCCTCAACCTCCTCATTCATACCCTTGGCCACCTGGGACTGACATCCCTGTTTCTTGCCTCTGACTTTTCCCCTGCTCTCTCTGCAGCTGGAGGTTCCAGCTCCATGACACCAGCTCCCACCTGCTGTCCTCAGGGAACTGCCTGCACACAGGCACAGGAGAAATTCTCCTCTTTGTGTGAAAAAAATCTCTTCTCTTTTTTAGAAAAGAAAATTAAAGCCTGATAAAGTGTCATGAACATATCAAGCCCCCTCTGTAACCATCTGCTCAGGACAAGCTGCCTCTCATAAGGTGGCCTGTCTACAAGGGAGAGTCTGATGAGAAATATTTTCGGTAGGCAGACACAAAGAGATGGATACAAACACAATGAAAGAGTCATCTGAGGAGACCATTAGATCATTGAAAGGCATGTCAACTTTTGCTCCCTGAAGCTCCAAACATCCGCAGAGCTGAGAGGCATCTGAATGAATGAACGAAAACAAAGGGGAAGAGAAAACTGGAGAATGATGGGAAGGGCCTTTTCCCAGACAGTCTGCAGCTGAGAAGATGACTTTAGAGATCACCCTTGTTTCCACAAAATCTGAAACCAGATGAGGGAGGAGAGAAATCCTGTACATGGTATAAGCAGCAGGGTCTGACCTGGTCATGATCTAGCAGCAATTTCAGAGTCATTGTTGATGAGAGGGAGATGAAAATGTTGGATTTGAGCAGCACTGCATCATTCATGGTGGAGTTGAGTATTTTATAAAGAAGCAGGAGGGCAAGAAGGATTCCAACCCTGGACTTGTGCAGGGCTACCTTTGGACTCTGCAAAGATCTACTTGCAGGAGACCCATGAGCTAAGACTCTGTAAGGAAAGAGACCCAAGAGAGCTGACCAGTTTTTGAATACCACTTCCTCCAAGCTAAAGATAACAAGCTCAGTGTGAGAAGAACTCACACACAACCCAGGGTGGTTATCTGCAGGGACTGGGTGGTGGTGAGACACTGGATCAGGTCACTAGACTGTGTCCCACCTGAATTCTACAGAAGCCAATGGCCTGCTTCTGCCCCATTTCCTACTCATCTATGAGTGATGTCACAATGTCCCAGAGTAACCACAGGTCTTCTCCTGCACCATCTTTTATTTAACCACCTGTGACGTCAGAAATGTCTTCACAAGCCTGGTCGCTACTCCTGCTCCATTTCCCACTAACCCACTTGTGACATCACAAACCCCTACATAAGGCAGGGGCCTTCTCCTGCCCCATGGCCTATCAATCCATCTGTGACATCACAGAAGGTTGAAGAAACCAGAACCCATCTCCTGCACCATCTCTTGCTCATCATGTGTGACACCACAAACCTTCTCAATGGGTGGGAGATGAGCCTTGAGGTAGTGGTGTCTCCCAGGGCTTTTGTAAACTTCATCACCAGGTGCTCCTGAGAGATGTCCCAATTCAGGGGAGGTGAAGGATTCAGGCCACTGTGATCCAGGAGAGCTCCAAGGGTCTCATCTTGGATCACAATTAATAGGGTCCAGTATCATTGACCTGTCAGCTGCTTTTCCATTTTGGCCATACCTGACTCTTGCAATGCTCTGGTTTGTTCATGACCAGAACTGGAGGGTCGTGGTATTTTTCCATCAGCTGCACTTGCCCAGAACAGGATCCTGGGGTCTTGGTCCACCCACAAGTGTTTAATTCACCTTGAGGGGGGGCACTAAAATTGCCCAACAGTTCCTGACTCCTGTGCATGTTCCTGCTGCATTCAGCAGTGCTCAGGAGCCAGGCCCCCGCTCCTGCCCCATCTCCTGTGCACACCCGTGTGACATCACAAACCCCTGCACTCGCTGGGTGCCTGGACATCGCCCTTCTCCTACTAATTCCCAAGTGACATCACAAACCCCTGCACAGGCCAGGACCTTGGTCCTTGTCCATCTCCTACTGCTACCCCTGTGACATCATAGAACCTGGCACAAGCTGGAAACTGATCCTTGCTCATCTCCTACTCATCCACCTGTGACATCACAAACCCCTGCAAAAACTAGGTGCCTTCTTCTGGTTCATCTCCTACACATTCCACTGTGACATCACTTAACCCTTCACAGGCTGAGTCCTGCTTCTTGCCCATCTCCTACTTATCCACCTGTGACATCACACAGCGATGCACAAACCACCTCCCTGCTCCTGACCTATCCTACTCATCTACCTGTGACATCATAGAAACTTGCACAAACTGTATCCCTGCTCCTGCCCGGTGTCCTAATCAGTTGTGACATCACAAACCCCTGCACATAGTGGGTCCCTCATCTTCACTGATCACCTGCTCTTCCACCTGTGACATCAGAAAACCCTGTAAAAGCCAATTCCTGGAGCCAACTCATGGAGCTCTGACATCAGAAATGCCTACAGAAGCCAGGTTCCTTCTCCTGCCCAGTGTCCTACTCATTGATCTGTGACGTCACAGTGCCTTAGATCAAACAGGGTCTGCTCAAGCCCCATCTCTTACTTATCCACCAGTGATGTCACAATGTACACCATAAACCATATCCCTGGACTGCCTCGTTATCATAATCATGGAGCTGGAACATAACAAAACCCTGAACAAGCCAGGTCCCTGCTCCTTACCAATCACCTTCTAACTCATATGTGACATCACAAAAGCTGGCATGAGCCAGTTCCTTTCTCATTCTTCTACCCATGGAGCTGGGACATCACAAACACCTGAAGATGCCAGGTCCCTGCACCATCTACTACACATGGAGCTGTGACTTCACAAACCCCCAGTGAAGCCAGATCCCTGCAACTGCACCATCTCCTGTACATCCAGCCATGACATCACAAACCTCTGCACAACCAGGACCCTGCTCCTGCCTTGTCTCATACTCAAGCACCTGTGACATCACAAATCATTAAACAATCCAGAGGCCAGCTCATGCTCCATCTTCTACTGATGCATCTGTGACATCACAAATCACTGAACAAACCAGGGGCCTTCAATTCCCCCATCTCCTACTCATCCAGTGTGACATCAAAAGCCCTGAACGAACCATCTCCTTGGTCCTGCTGCACCTCCTGTTAATACAACTGTGACATCACAATCCCCTGCACAAGCCAGGGAGGTTCTTCTGTCCCATCTCCTCCTCATTCCCATGTGAATGGGAACAAACCCCTGCACAGCCTCAGTCCCTGGTCCTTGCCCATCTTCTATTCCTATAACTGTGACATCAAAAACCTCTTCATAAACCAGGTGCCTTCTCCTGCCCCAACTCCTGCTAACCAACTTGTGACATCACAAAGCCCTGCACCAACTGGGTCCCTGGTCCTTGCTCATCTCCTATCCATCTACCTGTGACATCACAAACACCTGCAAAACCTAGGGGCCTACTCCCACCCAGTTTCCTACACATCTATCTGTGACATCAGAATGCCCCAGGCTAATCACAAGTGTGATCCTGCCCCATCTCATGCTTACCTGCCTGTGACATCACAGACCCATGCACAAGCCATGTTACTGCTCCTGCCCCATCTGATACTCATCCATCTGTGACTTCGCAGAACCTTTCACAAGCTGGGTCCCTGCTCCTTCCCCATGTCCTACTCAGCTTTCTGTGACATCACAATCCCCTCTACAAGCCGAGTTCTGGTCCTTCATTATCTCCTACTCATCTACCTATGACATCACAAACACATGAATAAAACAGGTCCTTGTCCCCTTACTCATGAAGCTGTGACATCACAACCCCCTGACCAAGCCCCATCCCTTTCCCTAAGCCTACTCATGGACCTGTGACATCAGAAATCCCTAGAGAAGCCAGGGGTCTTCTCCTGACACATCTTCTACTCCTGTACTTGTGACATCACAAACCCCTGCACAAGACAGGGCCCTGCTCCTTCCCATCTCCTGCTCATCTGTCTCTGACATCCAGGGGCTCAGATGTGACTGTCTGAGGAACATCCTTTAGAAAGAGTTGGACCTTACAAAGAGTTCCCTGGCAGCCAGTGGTGCTGGACAGGAGCATGGCCAGGAACACACTGGTCATCAATGGGAGGAGCACGGCCACCCAGAGAAGGGCACTTCTTGTCCATCTTGACTCAATTGGGCACTGGTGGGGACACATCTGGAGCAGTGTGTCCCAGTGTGGGATTTGTCATTCAGGAAGAATGGGGAGGGATTGACATGTGGCCAGAGAAAGTCTGCCAAGATGGGGTTAGGAGTCGTGTGTGGAGGGGCTGAGAGACCTGGGCTTCTTTGGCCTGGTGCACTGGAGACTGAGGGAGGTACATTAGTAGCTTGACGCAACTTGAAATTGTCTTTCCAAGAGGATGGTACTTTTCTTGGTAGTGGGAAAGAGCATGAGAAAGGAAAACAGCAGAAACTGCAGCTTTGGAGGTCTGGAACACAAGGATAAAGAACTGTCATTGTGAGGGCAGTGTTGTGGTGCAATAAGTCTCCATGGGCTGTGGGACAGGTGGCAAGGGCACTGGGAATGCTGAAAGGCCCTCATAAAGCCGAGGTTTCTGTCCCCTTGGCCATGATTGATGTCCCTGCCACAGAGGCCTGAGAGGAGACACATCATCCTCATGGCAGTGGGGCCTCACTGGCTCCTTACACTCATGGCAGGAAGGCTGGGGGGGTGTCCTACCATTGTCCTTCCCTTGGCAGCACACTCCCCACATCCCCAGGAAGAGCCCAGAGCCTTGGCTGAGGGTCAGGAGCTGCCTGAACAGGGGCTGGGGGTCAGGGCTTGGCCTTTGTGCTTCCTCAACCCAATGCAGGGCGTTCTCAGCGTGACAGCCACCTGCGCAGGGCCTGAGCCTCCCTGCAATCATGGATCTGCTCTAATGAGCCCCTGGGCAGCCTTTGTCAGTAACTAGCCTCAGTGGGGCCAATCAAGGCTCCAAGGCACTTTGGGCTTTGCTTCTGGTTTTGATTTCTTGAGAGGATTCTCCAGTCTCTTCTTGGCACCTGAGGATCATGGAATCATCAGCCCAGGGCTCATATAAAACATACCAAGCCCTGACAAGCTGTGTCTCCTCTTTCCATTGTCTTCAGGACAATCCTCGCTGTCAAATGCTGCTCTCACTGCATCTACCAACTGAAACAGGAGAGAAAGTGCCCTGGACAGGAGAAATCCTTTCTGAAACCTCCTTTGAAAGCTTCATCCTTGAAGGGCTCAACTGAAACCTCTGCTATGAGTTGCCCAAGTCTGGAGCCCTTGACACAGTGAGTCTGTGGGTGCAGGGCAATGCCAATGAAAGACCTGGAGGGGTCTCCTCAAGGTGGCAGAGCCCAGAGTCTGTGGGATCTGTCTGTGGTGGGGAGGAGGAGGTGCTGCAGAGCAGGGATTGCCTTCTGCATGGTGAGAGGGCCAGGGCATGTGGGCTGCCTTCTTATGGGGCTGCTGGTAGGGTGTGAGTGTGTGGTTGCAGGCAGGGTGGGCAGGGCTGTCCTTGCCAGCAGGGTCCCTGCAGCCCAGGGGCTGTGTGCTGGGGCAGGGAGTCTGCCGCCTGCCAGGCTCAGCTCTCAGCCTGCCTGGGGAGCTCCCCATGGAGAAGCTGTGGGGAGAAGCTGGGGGTGAAGGAGACACCCCTGGCAGGGCAGGACAGAGCAGGGTCATATTGCAAGGGTGCTGGATGCATCAGGCCTGCTCACAGCTCCAGATCACCCCCAGGGCTCTTCACAGAAGACTTTTCAATCACCACAGCAAGGCAGGATCTTCTTGAAAGGGACGGATCCTGTCCTTTCAATCTTCTATCTGGGTCGTCTAGGTGGGAAATAGCACAGGGAAAATAATGTCTCTGTTCAGGAGCAGGCATGGAAATTCCCAGTCTGTTCTACTTGGAGGTGAAAAAAACAGGGAAATGGACACACCGAGGCTCACAGCAGCACCAGTGTTACTTTATCAGCCTTCCCAAGTTTGGTGTGAGGTTCCCACCAGCCCCTGCACACCGAGCTGCCCCAGGCAGGGTCCTGCTGCCGGGAGGTGTCTGCAGGTCAGAGCTGAGCACAGTGCTGGTGGGATGGGCTCTGGGAGCCCTGACAGGGAGAAGACCTGGGCACAGAGAAGCAGATATTGGCAGGGACGGCTCCAGGCAGCAGAGACAGGGGCAGGGAGTGGAGAAGCAGCAAACAAGACCTGGGAACAGCTGCCTTCAGGCACCTCTCTTGGGGTCCTTCAGTGGATGTGTCTTCAGGGCCCTGGCTGCTGGGCTATGAGCTGACTGTCTTGAGAACAACTCATCTCCTGACCCCAGACTGTCTACTCAGGCTGGTGAGCTGCCCCCAGCAAGGCTCATCTCTCCCATAGGATCCTGGGAGTGCGGAGCCTGTCCTTACGGGTGGGTGCTTTACACCCAGAGTCCTTTGCTTCTCTGCAGGAGGGGCCGTGTCCTACTCTGGCTGTCCCAGCTGTAGCTCTGGGCTGGGACAGAGAAGAGTTCACAGAGCTGCTCTTGGAAAGAGCTGCCTTGCTTTTGCCAGGACCCTTCACATTTTCAGGCATGAAAATGAGTATTTCTACTCCTAAAAAGAACACTGAGCAGATGTGATGGTGGGAAAGAAAAAACACTGAAAAAAATCATTGTCATGACAGGGGAAGGCTCTTTTCCACAGTCCACAGTCTCCTGAGTCTTGAGGGCAGAGGTTGAACTGTTCCATTACAAGTGGATTCCCTCTGACATCCCTTGGAAGCATCAGAGCTGTCCCAGCCCATCTCCATGTGCCCCCTGCATCTGAGCAAAGCTGACCCCTTGGCAGCCCCTGAGCAGAGACCCTGCTGCTCACAGCACCCTCAGCCAGCACAACCCAAAGTTGGGAAACACTGCTCTGTTGGGAGGGATTTGTATGCAAATTGGTGTGTCTTTGCTCAGAGGAGTCTGTCGTGTTTTAAACCTCTGCTTTCCTTTTTTGAACAGACCGAAATGACAAGAAACAGCAAATGCCCAACAGCAGCTCCATCACCCACTTCCTCCTCCTGCCATTTGCAGACACACGGGAGCTGCAGCTCTTGACCTTCTGCCTCTTCCTGGGCACCTACCTGGCTGCCCTCCTGGGCAGCAGAGCTTGTGCCCACATGGCAGCAGCTGCCTGGGCCACTGGGTTTCTCAATGCTCTGCTGCACGCCGCCAATACATTTTCCCTGCCCCTCTGCCAGGGCAATGCCCTGCACCAGTTCTTCTGTGAGATCCCCCAGATCCTCAAGCTCTCCTGCTCACACTTCTACATCAGGGAAATTTGGCTTCTGGTGTTCACTGCCTCTTTATTGTTTTGTTGTTTTGTTTTCATAGTGTTGTCCTATGTGGAGATCTTCAGGGCCGTGCTGAGGATCCCCTCTGAGCAGGGACAGCACAAAGCCTTTTCCACCTGCCTCCCTCACCTGGCTGTGGTCTCCCTCTTTATCACCACTGCTATGTTTGCCCATCTGAAGCCCCCCTCCATCTCCTCCCCATCCCTGGACATGGTGGTGTCAGTTCTGTACTCAGTGGTGCCTCCAGCGGTGAACCCCCTCATCTACAGCATGAGGAACCAGGAGATCAAGGATGCTCTCTGGAAACTATTGACAGGATGCTTTTCAAAAGCAACACAAACTCCGTCTTCTGCACAACTTTTCTGATACAGCTGAAGACTGACCCAGGTTCTCTTCTGGATGTTTTGTACTTCTTGATGATATTTCATATTCGGGGGGAGGCTTGTTAAGGTTTTACTTTTTCAGTTGTGATAATATTGACCACAGTGAACTCTCATTATTCGTCCCACTTCCCATTCGCCATCGACCTTTATAGTTTTTCTCTCAGTCTGTGCAAAGGAGAAGCTGCTGTCTGTGTGTTTGATCAAAATAGAGGAGCCTGCAGGGCATTCTTTGTGTGTGAGATCCTTCCTCTGAGGCCTTGGCGAAGCTGAAAGCAAAGAGCCTGGGTTGCAGAGGTGGAGGGGAAAGGAGTCCACAGTGCACATCAGCACTGCCAGGGAGCATCAGCTTTGTCCTTTCCAGAGCTGTTCTCTCCCCACTGCCACCCTCTCCTGCTGAGCCCCTGTGCTGGTGTGAGGGTGGTGTGGGTGCTCTGGCAGCTTGGTCCCAGTGCTGCTGCGTGGCCGTGCTGTGAGCGCAGGCAGGGACAGGCCATGGGCCCTGTGGGGACACAGCTGCCTCCACAACAGCAGCTCCATCACACCAGGGATCTCCTTAGGGCAGCATCTGAAAACTCCAGTCTTCTTTCAACTTCTGTCACAAGAACAATCTCAATCAGTGTCCTGTTCAGTAAAACACCAGTGAGCAGTCACGGTGTGAGTGTGCAGAGAGGGGGTTGGGCAGCACTGCCTTCACACAGCCAGATGTCCTCAGTGAGGTTCCAAGGACCAGCAGATCAGAGACTGGTCTGTGATC
This sequence comes from Todiramphus chloris collaris, assembly GCA_025345505.1. Taxonomy (NCBI): domain Eukaryota; kingdom Metazoa; phylum Chordata; class Aves; order Coraciiformes; family Alcedinidae; genus Todiramphus; species Todiramphus chloris. The sequence goes on from JANVCC010000333.1 coordinate 11,042, forward strand.
TTGTTTGCTGGACCTCTGGGCAACATACCCCAGGACAACTGTTACAGACCAGGCTCTCAAAGCCACCATTCCCAGCACGGGCCTCTCACACCAGCCTGAAGAGGTTCCTTGCAGAAAGAAGGTTCTCTGCAGGAGGGTCATCAGGTCAGGCGGGAGTTTGTGTGTGGGTGAAAGGAGAGGACAGAAAGGATGAGGCTGCGAGAGGAACTTGGTTGGGTTTGATGGCAGCCATCAGCTGAGACCCCAGAAAGTCACTTGTTCCCTTGCCCAGTGCCCTCTCAGTGAGATGGGGCAGGGACTCAGCAGGGTCATTGACCTTCCCTTGGGGCATTTGGGGTCATCTATCCCAGCTCTGCCCCTGCCACCTCCTTGCACACCTCCAGCCCACGGGCTGTGGGCAGAGTGTGAGGAAGAGGAAACCTTCATGCCCTGCAAAGGCTGCTCAGCAGCAGCCAAACCACGGGGGTGTTCTCAGGGCTGCTTTAGGAACACATCTAAAGCCCAGCACCCCCTGGTCTGTCATGGAGAGAATTAACCCCAGCCCAGCCAGACATGGGACAGAGGGACAGGTGACCCAGTCAGGGGAAGGAGTGAACAATGGCTTGTTTCTTTGTCCTTAGGACATCTGTGGGTCACAGGACCTGGCTCTGATGGAGGGGTCTGACTCTGTCTGGGATTCACTGGCCAACTGAGACAGCAGGATGCAAAGAGTCCAGGTGTCCTCCTGCAAAGAGGAGGTTTCTTGTGGTGTTTCTGGAGAAGTTCTTGCACAGCTGCCAAAAGGGCCACCCGGTCTGATGCTCACCTGGAGCTGGTACTCCCAAGACAGGAAGATCAGCGATCAGGGCTGTGAAGTGCAGTGTCAGCCTGAGCTGTAATGACCAAGGAATTGTGGGACCCTGATCCCAGAGAAGTGGGGAAGGAGAGTAGCAGAGCACAGAGCCTGGACAGCAGGGAATGAGATCCTGGCCTGTTGTGGGCAGCAGCAGGTGGGATCCCATGGGGCAGCATGTGTGGCTGTTACCTCTGTCAACCCATTGAACAGTGCAGAGGAGAGCTTGGCTCCGTTATCTCTCCAGGGAGCTGTGGGCTCATCCTAGGTAGCTCCAGGCATCCTTCAGTAGGCTGGAGAGGCCCTGTTCCCCCAGGCTCTCCTCACGGCTCTTGATTTGGCCCCTCACTCCATCTTGGCAGACCTCCTCTGGACCCTCTCCAGTTTCTCCACTCTCCTTTTGAAATGGGAGGCCACTGGAGTACATGGCATCATTCTGGTGCCCAGGTCCTTCTCCTCAGGACACTCCTCAACCAGCCAGGTCTCTACTGACACTGCTGCCCTGCAGTTGCTGTACAGCTTGTGACTGGGAATAAAGAGAGATGAGAGGTGAAGGAAAAAAGAGAAAACCAAATCTAAAGCAAACCCAACTGAAAGGCAAAGGCCATCACTGACCACCTCCCACAAGCAGACTGACACCCAGACACTCTCTCAGCAACAGACACCTGGAGCAACTAAAAACTCCTCCTTCTTTCTCTGACCCAGTTTTATTGCTGACCATGACATCACAAGGTCTGGAATATCCCTCTGGTCAGCTGTCCTGGATGGGACACCCCACCCCCAGCCTGCTCACTGGGAGGTAGCAGATGGAAGACCAGAGAAGACCTTGATGCTGTGCAAACCCTGCCAGTAACAGACAAACGACTGGTGTGTTCCCAGCACTGGTTTAGACACCAGTGCAAAAAGGGGCACCACAGGAGGGGCTGCTCCAAAGAAAACCAATCCTACCCTGACAGACCCAGTACCTTGGACTGGGAACTAGAAATGGACACAGGAGTGTTCAGCTGGTGGCATCACTGATGGGCAGGGGACACAATCCCTTCCCTCACTCAGGTGGCAGGCCCCTCTTTCCACACCCCAGGACCCTGCTGGCTCCTTTGCTCCCAGGTCCCACTGGATTGTGTGGGTCACTGCTGGGTTGGGTTTGGCTTCTGTTCCCCAGCATCACCGGGGCTGTCCCTGCAGAGCTGCTCCCCAGCCAGGCAGTCTCCAGCCCCTGCCCCCATGGGTGTTCATCTGTCCCAGGTGCAGGATCTGTCCCTGACAGGACAGTCCTCTCACCAGCCAGGTTTCTCCTGAATGGCATCCCCAGGGCACAGCAATGATGCTCCCAGTTGGGTCCCATTGACAGATGTGGTGACAGTTGTCTCTTCTGAGTTTACAGAGAGAGCTGTTAAACTGCTCAGGGGCCAGGAGAGTCCCCTGGGCTGCCCCACAGTGCCCCAGTATGTCCAGTGACCTCCAGCTAGGGAATGACCCCTTCACCACTGCTCTCCCAGCCTCAGCACCCAGATGGTGGTTTCCCCATCTCTTTGGATGCCCACCCAGACTGCAATGGCCCAGCTGGGGTGACAAGACTATGGAGGGACCATGCCAAGAGTTCTGCTGAAGCTGAGAGGAACGACAGCCACTGTTCTCCCCTCACACACAGATGCAGCCACGTCCTCAGGAAGCCACTCAGGTGGGTGAGCAGGAGTGACCCTTGGGAAGTCCATGCTGAGGATTCTGGGACATGCTCTTCTCTTTCCAGTGCCCAGAAATGTCACCCAAGAGGATTCTCACTGAGGGCTCCCTCCTCACCGAGCAGAGCAGGTGCCATCTGGGGATGCCTGGGCTGCACTTCCGGCATCTTCAAAGACAGGAGCAACATTGGTGTGTCCTCACTCACCAGAGAGCTCTGCCAATCCCATCACCTTTCCAAAAGGATATTCTGGACTAATATCGACGTTCCCTTGGAACGTCACTGACACTGTTCTGCTGCTACACAACATACTCAATTTCTCTAGAACTACATTCATTTTTACCTTTCCAGGACACAAGGACCATCTCTAAAGTCATCTTCTCAGATGCAGACTGTCCATGAAAAGGCTCTTCCCATCATTCTCCGTTTTTCTCCTCTCTTTCCTGTATGTTCATTCAGATTCCTCTCCACGTTGCAGGTGTTTTGAGCTTAACAGAATGAAAGCTGGCATGTCACCTACCTTGACTTTAGGAAGGCTTTCAACTTGTTATCCCACAGTAGTCTTGCATCAAAGGCAGGATGTGATGATACTGATGGCTGGGCCTTCAGGTGAATAAGACACACCTTGGTTGGCTGGACTTCAGATTGAGAAGCTGACAAAGCATTCTCTCTCTGGAAGCCAGTGGCAAGTGGAGTCCCAGAGGGGTTTGTCCTGGGACCTCAAATGTTCTATGTCCCACTCAGTCAGATGGAGGACGTCTGCAGATGAGAACAAACTGGGGGAACCGGTCATTATACTCAAGGACAAGAAAGCCACCCAGCGAAATCTTGACAGTCTGAGATCTGGATGATCAGGGAAGTTCTTGGTGAAGAGGCATGTCCAAGGACAGGCCAGGAACACAAGTCAACAGGCCAGGGTCATCTCCAGTGACATGAACCGAGGCCAGACAAAGCCCAGTCATTTCTGGGCAGGGACTTCAAGATTGAGGCAGCCCAAGGTCAACCTAGAAAGTCAGTCTGTGAGTCAGAGGCTGGATCAACAGAGCCCATGGCCAGGAAGAGGCACAGCTGTATGCTGCAGAGAAACACATCTACAGCTTCGCTGGAGATGGGACTGAAGGCCCAAGCCTGAGCATGTCAGCAAAGCTCAGGGAAAGGGAAAGGGAAAAGGTCTGTGGAAAGCTCTGGGTGCACAGCAATGTGAACAGCCACCAGCACCTTGCCCTGGCAGCGAGGCAGCCCAAGAGGACCCTGCACTGGACAGACAGGATCCAGTCAGTCACAGGAAGTGGTCACCCCCCATTACTCATGGCTTCCTAGAGCACATCAAGAGCAGAGGGTCCAGTGTTGGGGCTCCTATGTGATAAAGTCCTTGCTGACCCAACTGAAGACATCAAATCATGGGAAAAATTCCTCATGTCAAAGTCAGTGGTAATTCAGGGTGTGCCTGGAAAGACAAAACCAGAGCCAAGAGACAAGGAACACAAAGTCCTGCCACACTGGGCACACATGCCGGTGGATGGAGGCACATCCACCCAGCATCTGGAGTGCATGACCTGCCT
>JANVCC010000335.1:6241-20044 GCA_025345505.1 Todiramphus chloris collaris
GGCAGGGGTGGAGTCCCCGTGATCCCTGGAGGGGTTTCCAAGCCCCCTGTGGAGCTGTGGGGCTGAGGGCCAGGGGTCAGTGGTGCCCTGGCAGTGCTGGGGGAGCGGTTGGATTTGATCTCTAATGTCTCTTCCAACCAGAATGGTTCTTTGATGGTGTGATTCTGTTCCCTCCCAACAAGGGACTTGAGATGAGCGTGCCCACGACCAGCGTTAGTTGGATCCAGAAGTTTGAACTCCTCTCTTTCCTGAGTGCTCTCTCCCCACGGCTGGTCCGGTATTTTTCCATTTGGGAAGCTCCCCCACCTCCCATTCTCTGCTTCCAGGGTGGCTGCAACGAACACACTTGGGTTTGTTCACCGGCTCCAGCCTACACAGCTCCTGAGCGTGCCAAAAGAGTGTAATTGGCAGCGGCAGCCCGGACCGGAGGGGTGAGGGAGCAAACGGCTGCCACGGGGACAGCAGGGGACCGGGAGATGCATCTCTCCCAGCAGGTCTCTGAAACAAGCCCAGGCTGTTTCTTGGAAGAATTCGGGGACATCCAGACGGATGTTCCATCCCTCTGCTCTGTACTGCGGCCGCCTCACCTCTCCCTGCCCAGGGAAGTGCCGTTCGTGCCGGGGAACTTGTGTCCTTGCCAAAACCAAACCCTCGCCGGGCTTTGTCTACCCCGTCCTTTGGCACTCAGGGGAGCAGGGGCCTTATAGGTGCTTGGGGGAGCTGGGACGGGACCTTCCCTTTGCTGGAGACTGTGCCATCGCCAGGGAAAGCCCCCACTCCTTCCCACCCAGCTGCCCGAGGTGCAGCTCTGCCTGCTCTGGCCCCGGTTCCTGCCCGTGCTGCCCACTCTGGCCCTGATTCCTGCCGTGCTGCCCGCTCTGGCCCTGGTTCCTGCCCATACTGCCCGCTCTGGCCCTGGTTTCTGCCCATGCTTCCTGCTCAGGGCAATGGATTTTCAGATGTTGGCTCCCCTTATCCTTGGGACTTGAGAAGCATCTCCTGGCATTTGGCTCCTGCATCCCTCTTGGGGCTCCTCTTGGCAGCTGGCTTTTCATTTTAAAGCGATTATTTTAAACCCCTTCCAGCCCCGGGGGACTAGAAGCAGCTAGGCCAGGACACAGGCCAAAGCAGGGTGGTTCTGAGCCATTTTAAAGCTCGATGGACTTGGGACATGTTGCTGGTGGGCTCCTGCATCCTGTTGGTGCATTCTCCTACCTGCACCACACAGCTTCCTCTTCTGAAATAATTACCAGGATTCTGGTTTCTGCCTGCCAAGGCGAGATTAAAAATCTCCCCCATTTGGTCCCTGGGCTCCGAGCGCTCCCAGCTCTAATGCTGCTCAAAATCTTCCTTCTGACACTTCTTTGGATGGATTCTGGCTGTTGCTATGGCACAGCCGCGCTCCGGTGAGCTTAAGGTTTCCTTGTACGGAGCTCGGAGGCAGTGTCCGTGGAGCAGGTGGGGTAGGTGGGAGCGCCTTCCTCAGCCGTCTCCACCTCAAGACACAAACAGGGGCCTGTGGATCTCGGCTCTTAAATCGAGATGCCGCCTCCGGGCCTCTCCCGTCGCCCGGCTCGGGGGAGCTGAGCTACAGTCCTTCGTGGGCTCGTGTTTGCCCATTCAGCTGGCAGGGGCGGGTTGGAGCGTGCGCAGAAATTACCGCGGCGGAAAAGCCGCGGCAGAGACGAGCTCTGGGTCTCCTGCCCAGCTCTGGGGGCAGAGGTGCTGGTGGGAAGAAGCCAGCGGGGGGACAAACAGCCTCAGGGGCCGCTGGGGTTCCCCACAGCATCACCCTTGGCTCCCCCAGCCACGCCTGGTTCTGCCAAGCCCTGAGTTTACTGGATGGATGTGCCCAGAGCGCAGGGGGCGGACGCAGAGAGTCTGGGGGGGAGGGAGGCCGGCCCCTCAGAGAGCCCGGCCACCCACCCAGCTGGAGCAGGATGGCCGAGCAGAGGTGCTTTTCCCACCAAGGCACCTGAGAAGGAGCCTCTGCCCACGTGTGCCAAGCCCTGCCTTCGCCAGGCATCGCCACGTGCTCATGAGTCCTCTGGGCCATTGGTGCCCGCACCCCAGGCATCAGGGCCTTGCTCCTGCCCCACGTCCCCACTCGCAATGAGGAGATGTGCCAGGAGGGGCCCCTTTGCTGGGGGCAGGTAGAAGCAGGCGTCATGGCAGCTTCTCACGCCGGCTGGTTGTTCAGGGGCTGAGTTAGTTTGGATCTCTTCTGAGATCCAGATTCCGGGATCCAAATTCTGAGATCCAAATTTGAATCTCTTCTTCCAGTGGGGTTTCTCCATTCCTACTAATGCCCCGCTGGTCCCAGAGCCACCTCAAAGATGTCCTTCAACCCCTCCAACTCTCTTGTGCAGCCACCTTCACATAAAGCCCCCCTCCTGTTTGATTACTTCTGTCCCTGTGGATCCCACACGGCTGTGTCTGCACCATCCCGATCTCCATCTCCCTGGCCCTCTGCACCCCAAGGAAGCCCCCCCAGAAGGTGACTTGGGGGTCACCTTGCTTATTTCCCCTTGACAGCTTCTGGGTGGGCCTGTGCTGTGACGAGAACCTGGCGCCAGCAGCCCTGTCCTTGTGCCCGGGACCTGGGGCAGTGGATGTTGGCAGAGGGCAGAGCCTCATCCCCACACCTCATCCCTGCTCCGTGCTGCATCCTCTCCAGAGCCCAGTCCCAGCCAGGAGGAGCTGCTTTCACAGAGGCCATCCCAGCCACATGCCGTGTGAGAGCTGGGTCACCTCTCCTGCCTGGCAGAGCCGGAGCTTGTGTCCCTTTCCCAACGCCTGTCCCACTGCCAGCCATCAGAGCTCGGTCCCAGTGTCACCCTGTGCTGGGGTTCCGCTGCTGCCATCAGAGCCCCGGCAGTTCCCAGGCACATGCGGAGGGTTTGGGGCTTGCTCTGGGTGGCACGGGTCGGACACGGCTGCGGTGCCCTCCCCGGCTGGAGCAGCTCTGCCTGTCTCTCGCCTGAGTGGAGCTAGTGAGCCACTGGAAATCTCCTAGGTAATGGATAATGTAATAACATTTCAAATGAGATCTGCAGAGAGGGAGGAAGATCTGGGGGAACTCTGGGAGAGAATGCAGGCAAATCTCACCGCAGTCTCCTCCTCTCGGGCCAGAGACAGGGCAGTGCCGGGGGCCACAACCTGCCCCTTCCCAGCCAGGTCCCCCCTCAGTCCCCCGGCCTGGCTCAGGCTCTGCTGGCGGCAGCTCGGGGCTGAAGGGGAAAGGAGGGAAGGAAGCAGCATATGGTCTCCCCGGAGAGCCAGGGGACCGCGTGGCATGCCGCGGGCCGCAGCCTGCCTCCTCCTCCCCAGGGGACAGCCGAGTCACCTCGGTGGCAGGTCGGAGCAGGGCTCCCCATATGGCTGCTGCAGGCGGGAGCTGGCCCCGCTCCCAGGGACCGAGCCGCCCGGGCCCCCTGCCCCGCACGGGGATGTGGGGAGCAGTGCCGCACAGCCATCCCGCAGCCTGGGAGGCCTGGGTGCAAACGCAGCCAAGGAGCTTTCAGCGCAGGGTGGCAGAAGGGGGGACGAGCCCCGGCAGCCCTTCCTGGTGTAGAAACCCCCAAACCAGGGGGATCCCCTCCTCAGTGGGGAAGTGCTCAGCCCCCAGGGAGACACACACCTATGCCCAGCTCATCACGGTGACATCCAGGCACCTGCTGCGCTCCTGAAGAGCTTGGTCACGGCACGTGGGTGTCCCAGTGCTGCATGGAGACGCCCCTAGCATTGCTGGGTTTCTCTGAGGGGAAACTGAGTCTCAGGGCAGCTGTGGTGGCAGAAGCACAACCTTGAACCCTTTGAGGGCTCCATTTGCTGCCTTCTGTTCCCTGGAGAGGTTTCCTTTCTCCAGGAAAGCTTCTCCTTGGAAGCTGTTGCTCTTTGCTCTGAGATGACAGCAGGATTCCCATCTTCCTGCTACAGGCAGGAGGCTCTTCTACAGGCTCTTCTGCCTCTCCCATCCCCAGCAAGCGCACTTGGCCCCACAGCCCAATTCACACGGCACAGAGGACGAGCGGAAACCTTCCTGATGATTTTCTCTCTCTGCGTTTTCAGGTGTCCGTGGATATCAGCAGCGGCACGATTCGCGTGGCCGTGCTGGAAGGGAGCAGCCAGCGCGTCCTCATGGAAGGGAAACTCACCCACAAGATCAACACGGAAAGTTCCTTCTGGAGCCTGGAGCCAGGGAAGTGTGTTCTGGTAAGGGCAAAACCAGCCATGTCTCTGCACCTGGCCTTGGCCTGGAAAACCAGAGCAGCTGGAAGGTTGAAGCACAGCTGGACATGGTTTTCCCCATCCACCCACCCACTCTCTCCGCCTTTGCCCGTGTGCCCTCCCCTGTCTCCGGCTCCTGATAGCAGCACATCCTTGGGGACGGGGAGGGAGGGTCCCCGCAGCAGTGGGAACACATCTGTTATCAGCGGTCACTGTCCCCTGCTCCCAGCACACGGAGAGAGGTTGTGGCACTGCCCTGCAGCAGCTTTGCCCTCCGAGTCTCCTGGCCCCGCTCCCAGCCCAGCGTCCTGGCAGCCACGCGTTCCCTGCCCTTCATTTCTGTCCTGCCCTGGGTTTCTCACCCTGGTAGCAGCGGTGGCTGGGGCTGCTGCTCTCTCTGCCTTCAGCCGGCACCGTGGCTCACTCCGCGCAGATCCTGCCACCCCAGCACCACATATCCTCCTGTTGAGATGGTTCGGGGGCTGTTGCCACCCCACAGTGGGTTCCCAGGGGGTTCCCAGCCTCTGTGTTTGTTTCTGGTGTGCTCTGGGGCGAGTTGTGCTGCCCTGGGGCTGTGTCTTCGGATGAAGCTGGCCTGGGGGCTGCATTGCTGCCCGTCAGCCCGGGGTCTCAAGTGCCAAAGAGTTGCCAAACTCCTGTGCGGGTTTTGGGGCTAGGATTGTGCTGGGAATGGGCTTTTGCCACCTGGGGCCGTCTTTGCCCAATCCTGGCCCCTGGGCAGGCTTGCCCAGAGGAGTTTCATGTGTCCCAAGGCTGTTGGGATCCCCAGGAGCAGATGCAGTTGGGATGGTTCCTGGCCACATCACGTCATGAGGTGGCCACCCAAAGGCAAGCTCCTGCAGCAGGAAATGGAGCGGGAAGGTGGTGAGGATGGTGCGTGGGGAGGCTGCGCGGGCACCGCCAGGCCACTGTGCATCCCCGTGGATAGACCCCAACATGACAGACTGGGAGCAAGAGAGAGGAGCTTCTCCCTCTCCGTTCAGCCGCTGAAGGGATGGGAAGGAGGCGGCAGCACCAGCATCATGAACCTGCATTTTTCTAATGCTCTGAAGCTTCTTGAAAATCAGAAACAATCCTGGGAAGGAGGAAACCCATTCAAGAGGAGGTGGCCCAACGGGTGGGACGGACGGGAGTCCCTGGTGGGAGTTCCCAGGATCAGCAAGGGAGTCAATGTTGGTTAAATAGCCGGTGCCGGAGGAGGCGCGCGGGTGGAGTGAGACTCGGGGCCTTCTGGAGCAGCCGCGGGCAGCATGGGGAGCGGTCCCGTTACCTCCAACCCTAGAGCTGAGTCTTGCCTCGAATTAGCACGAGCACAGGGTTGTGAGGATCTCCAGCTGGCTGCCAACATATTGATGGTGGGATGAAATTTCGCTTGAAGAATTGTTAAGGTAACTGGAGCAGAGTGAGTAATTCTCGCCCAGGAGCGGCTCCTTTTTCTGTGCAGGGAGTAGCCAAAAGCGGTTTGCGACTCCTCCCGATTCATTCATCAGGAGACACCCGGCCATGCGTTAATGAATTGCTTTGTTCAGCGCCGAGAGGGGATGGGATGGGCACCATTTGGGTTTGGTTGGAGGGTGACTGGGCATACGGGCCCCTTCCGTACCCCAGTCTGTGTGTTCGTGTGTTGTGCGGCTCCGTGGGGACTCTGAATGCAGCAGTTGGAAGTGTCTTTGTCCTGCAAGATGCCACAAGGTGCCACCTGGTTCCACTCTCCGGGACCCAGGGGATGGTGGCCCCTGGCACAGTGGGGACACGGCTGAAACCAAACTCACCCAGTGCCAGTGCTGGAACCGTCTGAGGAGGGCCTGGATGCCTTAGTTACGGCTCAGGGCACCTCGGCAGCTCTGTCCAGAGGAAAAATTGTCTGTGCTCATGCTTTTGTGGTCTGTGAGTTTAGGCAATCCCTGCGGGCAGAGCTTGAGCCATGCGCCGAGGAGGTGAAATCTCTACTGCTTGCTTGGTCTCATTCTTCTGGGGAAGTCCCAGGTCTGGGCAAAGAGGCTGCTCGAGTCCCGTGTGCTCTTCCAGGACACATTGAGGGTCATCAAGATCCCTGCACTCTCTGGGCTGCTGGTACAGCCGCCGTTCACCTCCGGAGCTTCCTCTGGCCCCTGCTCAGCTCTCTTCTGAGATGGCTAGTTACGGGCTTTTGTTAGCAGGCTTCCCTCCTCACCCCAGCTCCTGTCCTGGGAGGGAGAATTTATGGCTCTTTCCCCGTCCGCTCCAGTGTTCTTACCAATTAACCCCCGGCATCGCAGCAGCCCCAGCACTCCCCTCTTCGCAGTGCTCAGGGATAGCTCTGCCGTTCCCCTCCTGTCCCGTGAGGTTCTCTCTCCCAGTCAGAGCCTGGGCTGAGCACCAGCATGTTTCCCGGCTCGGCCTTTCCCACTTGCATGCTGCACGACAAGCCCGGCCGTGGTGGAAACCCGGTGGGTGTCATTCGGAAGCGGAGACACCCGCGACACGTGGCAGGGGCTCCGTCCACACCTCCTTGTGCCCCGGGCTCGTGGCGCTGCCTGGGGTGCCGAGCCAGTGCCCCGCTCCCAGGTCTAAGCCCTGTGCTCTCCCTTCGCTGTCATACCCGCTCGCTTGTCAAAAGTGAGATTAAAATAACTTCACACAAGCTGTTTTTAGAAATCTCCACTGGGTGTTGTGCACAACACATTTTGGGATTATTTTCATTGTGGAGGATCTTTTTTCCCCGTTCCTTCTCTTTTTCTCCTCCTCTCCAGCATTTGTTATCCACGCTTGTGCTTTTGTCACCAAGTCTTGCCTTGAACAGCTCTTACAGTCTTCAGCTTGTGAGCTGCGAGGCCAGGTTAATAATCAGCTGTGGTGCTCTCCCTCCGCCTTGCCCTCCCCGCACTGCTGGGAGCATCCCCGCTGCCTCCTCCCTACCGCCAAACATCTCCTGATGACTTCTAGGGTGACGGCTGCTCTTGTTCCAGGAGGAAAGCAGGTGGCGAGAGGTGGTTTTTCCAAGACCTACTTACATCCCTTGGCAGCATCTCTCCAGATCTGACGAGGTATTTAGGATCAGAGAAGAAACCTCATGCTATGACGAAGCCCAGCACCGGCAACAAAGGGTTGTGACCTTCCCAGCAGGGCGTGGAGATGTGACGTGACACCATGTCCATGCCAGTGACACTTGTCACCCTCTGCGTGCTAGTGGAGGATCCTTCCTGGCCGCAGATGTGCTCACCAAGTGTCCTGTCCCTCCCACGTGCCCACCTCCACCTGCAGCCATCCTCCTCGAGACCTATCCTGGCCCAGATACAGCTCTGGGGGTGTCCCCCCTGCAAGCCTCCCTCTCCTCAGGCTGCCATGGCAGGGGCCGGTCCTGCCTCCCTCTGCACCCCAGAAGACCCTGTTCTGCTGGGGGTGGAGGATCTCACTACAGCCCAGGAGGACCCACCAGCCTAAAAAGCAGAGCCAAGAGCCTGGGCACACCGCAGGGATCTGATCCTTCCTCTGGCAAACAACCACCAGCATTTCGAGAGCCCTGGAGGGTCAGGCTGAGCTGGGGGCTGGGAAACTTGCGGTGGCAGCTTCAAGCGCGGGCAAAGTTTTTGCCTCGTCTCAAAAGGAGTAACATAATCAGGTTGGGATTTGTCCTTGTGAAAAGCACCCAGCTCCCTCACAGAGCCCGCCAGGGTTTGGGGAGCACTGCCCGAGCCTCGTATGCCACTGTGGGTGAGCACCGGAGCCTTCCTTCCCGGGTGGGCGAGGGCTGGGGCCCGCAGGGCCTGCCCCTGCCCGGGCTGGGCCCGGGGGTCTGCCACAGTCCCTCTGCTCTCCCTTCCCGCACCCAAGCGCACGGTGAGGCTCCTGCCCACGGCTCCGTCGCCACAAGCTCCAGTAGCCCATGTGCCCAGCCAAGCGCCGGGTGGAACCAACAGAGACCGTCGGCAGAAACGTGTCCCAGAAATCGACCTCAGCCCACGCTCTCCGTCCTGGAGGTCGGACCTGTCTGCCACGAGGGCTCTGGCATCACTTCCAACCACGAAAGCCTCGAACTCAAGGTGACGGGGAGAGCTCTGCCCTGGCCTGGGGGCATTTCGGAGGCTCAGGTTGGAAAGTGGGGCTCCCCCCTCGGAGCGAGTCCCACTTTTACATCTCTCCCCCTGGAATAAAGGGGGATGAGCAAATTCTCCCGTGCGCCCGAGACGGGCTGCAGAGGTTAATTAATTATTGTTTGCAAAGCACTCGGTGCTGTAGCGCTGCGCACCGCAGAAAAGCTGGTGAGGAAATGAATAATTCTGGTCTTCCCAGCAGGGTGGGAAACAGTATGCAGTAAATAAAGCGAGGGCCACGCGTGGGGCGGGGAGGAGAGGAGGAGAGGATCCCCGGGCTGGCGCTCGCCCCGGCAGCTCTGCTGCCGTTCGCCGGGGGTGGGATCGGGTCTCGTGGGTGTCTCCACACAGTCCGGGGGGTTCCCTGGGGTCTGCTGGTGGTGGGAGACAGTGCTGGGGTGCTGAGGAGGAAAAGGATTTGGTAGGGAAGGGAGAGGGGATGGGTTTTCCTTCCCCGTGGTGCTCTGGGGTGGAGGTGGGTGATGCCAGCTAAGCCCCGGAGTCCTCCAGCACCCGTTCATCCTCCCGCTGCCAGCCTAGCCCAGTGGGGCTCGGCGGCGATGCCGTGAGAGTGACGCCATCACCAGGGAAGCTCCCACCTCGTTTCAAACCCAGGGGAGCAGCGAGGAGCCCAGCCTGCTGACCCGTGGCTGCACGGGGGGACGGCGTTGCCCCTCCTGCCCACCCAGCCTTGGGAAGCCCACGAACAAACCCTCGGCTGCTCTTCCTCCCCTCCAAAGTGGAACTGTGCAATTAAGAGGAGAACAAGCACGCCTGTCTAGCTGGAAAAACTAACGCCTTCCTCGAGCTGGAATATTTTACCGGCTCTGCTCTCCCAGAATGATTAAGCCCCAGCCACCCCCTCCCATATTAATTGGTTCCTTTTCTTCCCACCGCGGAGAGACGCCCAGCTCCGTAACTTTAATGGCTGCCTGTGTTTTCCCCTCCAGAGCCGTTTTGCTTCCAGGGAGGTTTGAGTAAATTGTATTGTCTGCCTTTATTGATGATTTTGCAGAGAGGCCGATGAACGCCGTAAATCTTCCCTGCCGCCGGGATTATTGCTAAAATAATACAGGAGAAAGAAGCCCACCCCTCCTGGGCAAACAAAAAAGCAAGTTGGGGAACGCCCCAGAGTCGCACCGGCACTCGCCGGCACGCGGCACGGCCCCTCTGGCCGGGCGGCTCCGCAGAGCCCCGTGGCTGTGGGCAGCGAGGCTGTTGGCCGCGGGCCGGGGGTGTCCCCGCTGCCCGGACCGTCCCTCCGGGGCAGCCGAGGAGCCACGCAGGGTGCGGCGGGCGCTGGCGGTGAGCCGGGGTGGCACAGAGCAGCGGGTGGCATCTGCACCTCCTTCGCCGCCCATGCTGCCGCCCGCCTGCGGAGAGAGCCCCGGGGGGCAGCCGAGGCAGGGGCTGCTTCTGAGATGGTGGCATGGGGAGTGATGCCGGGAGCCCCGGCCTCACACCCCGCCAGGCAGCCACGCTTCATCCCACACAGCCCTGGGCTCTCGGCTGCTGGGTGGCTGCAGGAGAGGAGTCTCAGCTCTCCAGGCCCTGCGCTGTGCAGCCCCAGGCTGGCAGTACCCACGCGGGACATCTGTGCCAGCCAGTGCCAGCCTGTGCCAGCCTCCAGCTGCAGAGTGGGGCAAGGTTTCTGCTGCACCGTCCAGCCCAGAGGCCTATGCTGGGGCTGCCCAGGCCATGGTGGGGTCATGCAAAGCCCTTGGGCAACCAAGGGAGGGAGGGAGAGAGGGCTGAATGTCTCTCCCTGTCTGCCACCCATGGAGGAGGGGACCTGGGGCTTGATTGCCGATGGGCAGGACCCCCGGTCGTGGGGAAGCCCCCACCCCACTGCAGAGCGCTGCAGGGCCAATGCTGAGCTCCCAGCGGTGGCCTCCTGGTGGGCGGTAGCACATTCCAGGGGCAGAATAGAGCCTCCCCTCCCCTCCCCTCTGACCCATGCCTCACCCCCAGATCAACCTGAACAAGGGGTATGAGTACTGGTGGAATGCCATCCTGGAGGGCGAGGAGCAGATCAACATCGACAAGATCGACAAGGAGCGCTCCATGGCCACTGTGGATGAGGAGGAGCACGCTGTGCTCGACCGCCTCACCTTCGACTACCACCAGAAGCTACAGGGCAAGCCCCAGAGCCACGAGCTGGTAGGTGCCGGCCGCCCTGTGCCCTGCCACGGGCCCTCCAGCTCCTCTCCACGCCCCGCTTCTGGCAAGGGAGCACAGCTCTGCTCCACCTCAGGGCTCCTCACACAGTGTCCCCCCCCAGCTCCACGCTGGGGCCGCAAGGTCCTGCCGGTCTCCATCCTTTACCCACCCGCTCCCGTCTTCCCCTTCTCAGCACCTTGGCAAACACCCCAAGCCCAGACGTGGGCCCTACACCCCTGGGCCTCCCCCTGGGGCCAGCCCTGGCCAAGCCCTGCTGCATCCCTGGGGGGTGAACCCACCTTCCACCGCTCCCCACCCCCTCCTACCCTGGGCGGGGGTGGCGGTGAGGGCGAGGGTCCTGGCTGAGGTTGGGGGGTGACAGGAGCCTGCGGCCTCTTCGCAGAAGGTGCACGAGATGCTGAAGAAGGGCTGGGACACCGAGGGCTCCCCCTTCCGCGGCCAGAAGTTCGACCCCTCCATGTTCAACATCTCCCCTGGTGCGGTGCAGTTTTGACGGCGGCAAAAAACGGCCAAGAAACGAAGCGTGGAGAGGAGAAACCCACCTGGGACCCTCGTGCCCAACGCCAGTGCCCGGGACCCGCTTGCCACCACCCTTGACACTGGCAGCGGGCGGTGGGTGTGCGGGCGGGAAACCGGGCGAGTGCAGCCTTCCGCCCATCACCACGGCAACCCGAGCAGTGGGACCCTTCTTCCCTTCCCTTCCCTTCCCTTCCCTTCCCTTCCCTTCCCTTCCCTCGCGCTGGCGACGCCGCTCTTGTTTTTCCGGAATAGACAGAGCTGGTTGGGTGACATCACGATGATTTCGGGTGGCTTGAGGATGCTGCTTTTTGGGCTTTCTTAGGGGTGCCTCCCTCCGCTGGCCCCTCACAGTGGAGCAGCAGGAGTGGAGGGGGGGTATGTGGGGACACCCTGCCCCTGCCAGCCCCCCACCTCCCCCTGCCCCTCCCCTCACCTTCCCACAGGTGCTGCCCCTGCCCACATCCAGCACCTGGGGGGGAGGCTCTCCTGGGTTCATCCCCCTCCGCTCGTCCCCAGTGGGGTCTGGGGTGGGCAAAGACCCCCAGGGTTTGCCTCCCCCTTCCCCGGGGGGTCAGCAGGGAGCAGGGGGGGCTGTCACCCACAGTGCTGGGGGGAGAGTCCACGCTGCGCTTGGGAGTCCTTGTCAGGGAGCTACAGGCCCTCATGGCCACCAGCCCCAACCCCCCCCATACCAGTGCCGAGTAGCCCCAGAGACGTCTGGACTTCCCTGGCACAACTCTCAGAGGGCAGATGTGGGGGCCCTGGCCACCCCCCTGCCAAGCCCAGCCCAGCTCTTGAAGCTTCCCACTGGCCCCCACCCTGGGGCACATGGGCTGGGGGTCCCCGGCCATCCCCCCGCGCCCCCACTGCCCCCCCTTCCCCTTGGTTTGCAATAAACACCTTTCTCGAGTGCTGGCTGCGAGTGATTCGGTGCCACTGGCCCAGGGGGGTTGTGTATGCCCCGACCCCCCAGTGCTGCCTGAGGAGGACACCTGGGGGGACATCTGCAGGTGTCTCCCCAGTGTGGGCCCCAGGGACAGGGTCCCACCTTGTGCTGCGGGGCTGGATTTACGGGGAGGATGTGGGATCCCTTGGACAGTGTGTCTGAGATCTTGGGGGTCGCTGGATTTTGAGGTCACTTGTGAGGTGGATGTAGAATCCAGGGTGTGGGAGGGGGCTGGATTTTGGGGTACTTTGTGGAGGTGGATATGGGATCCATGGGGGGGGCGGACAGGGGGATTTTGGGGTCCTTTGGGGCTGGATGTGGGATTCCCGGGGGGCTGGAATTGGTGGGGTGAGCGCCTGGCAGCTTTCAGGGTGCTGACCTCGGGGTCTCACCCTGCTGGTCCCCACCTCCCTGTCCCCGTTCCACCCTCCTCAATTCTCCCCCGCGCCGGGCGCTGAAATTTCTCCGTGGCGATGCACAAATAGAACAGGGCTCGGCGCAGCCCCCCCCCCCCCCCCACGGTCCCCATGGCAACGGCAGAGCCAGCCGCCAGCCGCCCACCCGCGCTTGCCCCGCGCCCCACGCCGCCCCCCTGCCGCTCAGCCCCGGCCCCACGGGTGACGTGTGCTTGCCGTGGGCAAAGGACCCCCGTGTCCTGGAACCCTGGGGTGGCTGGTGGCCTCCAGGGTGGCCTCGTGTGTGCGTGTCCCCCAAAAAAACACCTGTTTCCCCCAACAAGCCTCTGGTACTGGGGGGGTTCAAGGTGCCCCGGGGGGGGGAGACTTTTGCTCCCCCCGACCCTTCCTGCGCATTTTGCTTAGGAGGGGATTGGAGCCTGGAGGGGTTGTTTGGGGTCGTCAGTGTTGGGCAGGGGGGTCTAGGGGATGTCCTCGGGGGGGGTGGATGTGGGATCCTTGAAGGGGGTGTCTGGATATTGGGGTCTTTGTGGGGGGAGCCCGATGGGGGCAGATTTGGGGTCCTGTGGGGAGGGGCCGTGTGAGACCTCCTGGAGGGGGGTCTGGATATGGGGATAGCAGGGATGGGGTCAGGGGGTGGGGAGTCTGGGTGTGGAGCCCTCCTTGCGGGGGACAGATGTGGGTCCTCATGGCGGGGGGGGGGGGGGGTGGAATGGGGGGCCCCGGGGGGGGGGGGGGGGGGGGCCGTGGGGGGGGGGTCTGGATATGAGGTCTTTCGGGGGTTGGATGTGGGTCCCCCCAACCTGGGGGGATCTGGGATAAAGCAGTCCCCGGAGGGAGGGGGCTGTCTTGTTATGAGCCCCTTTGAGGAGACGAGGCGCGGGGCATCCCCGCGGGGTGCGAGGGGGTTCGGCCCCGGGGGGGAGATACGGATGGGGCCCGGAGGATGGAGGCGATCGGGGCGGGCGGGTGGGTCCCGGCGCGGGGGCAGGTCCGAGGCGGGGGGGGCCCCGGGGGTTGATGGTGGGGATCCCAGCCGGGGGGGGGGGGGTGGGGGGCGGGGGGGGCTGTCCCGGGCTGGTGCCTCCCCCGGCCCCGCGGCGCCTCCTCCCGCCCCCCCCGCGCCAGGCGGAGCCGGAGCCGGAGCCGGAGCGGAGCCGGTGCCGGTGCCGGGGCGGCTCATTGCGGCGCGGCGCGGCGGCAGCATGGCCACCACCGTGCCCTGCACCCGCTTCACCGACGAGTACCAGCTCTACGAGGAGATCGGCAAGTAAGAGCCGCCGACACCGGGCACGGGCACCGGGCACGGGCACCGGGCACGGCCCCGGCGGGGGTAACGCGGGGGGCGGCGGGGGCGGGGGGCTCTGCCCGGGGCTCCGGCCGCCGCTCGGTGCAGACGTGACGCATCCCCCCCCCC
>JANVCC010000335.1:35911-47084 GCA_025345505.1 Todiramphus chloris collaris
GGGTCCGTGTGTCTGTCCCTGGGGTCCGTGTGTCTGTCCCCTGGGTCCGTGTGTCTGTCCCTGGGGTCCGTGTGTCTGTCCCTGTGTCCGTGTGTCTGTCCCTGGGGTCTGTGTGTCTGTCCCCTGGGGTCCGTGTGTCTGTCCCTTGGTCCGTGTGTCTGTCCCCTGGGGTCCGTGTGTCTGTCCCCTGGGGTCCGTGTCCCTCCCCTCCCCATGTCCCGTGTCCCATGTCCCCATGTCCGTCCCTGTCCCCGCACCGTTTCTCTCGCGTCCCCGTCCCCAGGGACAGCCCGGGGTGGGGGCCGGCCGGGGCCGGGGCCGGGGCCGGGGCCGGGGGTGGGGGTGCTGACCCCGGCCGTGCCCCCCAGCCCGCAAGCAGGAGATCATCAAGATCACGGAGCAGCTGATCGAGGCCGTCAACAACGGCGACTTCGAGGCCTACGCGTGAGTGTGGCCCGCGGGCGGGATCGGCAGGGCTGGGTGGGGCTGGGCCGCTGCTCACCCGCTGCCTTGCAGGAAGATCTGCGACCCCGGGCTCACCTCCTTCGAGCCCGAGGCCCTTGGCAACCTGGTGGAGGGGATGGATTTCCACCGCTTCTACTTCGAGAACTGTGAGTGGCCGGCCAGCCCACGCCCACCTTGTCCATGCCCACTCTGCCCACGCCCACCATTCCCACACCCACCCCTCCCCCGCCCCCCCAGCCCACCCTCCCCCTCCCTGCACCCTGCCCATCCAACCCATCCCCATCCATCCTTCCTGTCCCCTGCCTGTCCCCCTGGTCCCTCTCTGCCACCTCCCCCCCCTACAGACTTGTCCCTCCCCTGCCCTTTTTCTGCCTGTTCCTCTGCCCATTCAGACTTCCCAGCCTTCTGTCTGTCCCCTTTCTGATCCCTGCTTGCTCCTTCTGTCCATCCATCCTGTCTGTCCCCTGCCCATCCTCTGCCTGTCTGCTGCCTGCTGCTCAGCTTATCCTGCCTGCTCCCCAGTGGTGTCTCTTCTGCATGCCCCCCCCAGTATAACTGCCCTTCCAGCCACACATCTCAGCCTGATTGTCCATCCTGACTACCCCATCCATCCATCCATCCATCCATCCATCCATCCTCCCATCCATCCTCCCATCCATCCTCCCATCCATCCTCCCATCAATCCATCCATCCATCCATCCATCTTCCCATCAATCCACCCATCCAGCCACCCATCCATCCATCCGCCTGTCCGCCCGTCTGTCGCTGTTTATACCCGGAGTGGAGTGATGCAGCAACACACAAATTCAGCAAGAGCAGGCAAAAGAAGACACGGTATTAATTTCTAACCCCGTTTTATATCCCCTAGCCCCATAGGGCAATTGGTCAGTGATCACCCATCTCCTAGTGTGAGTGGCTAAAGTCCTACAACACACATTTCTCCAATGTACCATAAGCAGAACTCAGCAAAACACCGGGTGTTGGTCCAGCTTACAAAGACCATCCTACTGTTTCTCATAACTTGTGTGAGAAAGGCAGGACTCTCACCAAATATTGTGAGACCCTGAGGAAACCCCTCTGCTAGCAGCTTTTCAGCATCCATACCTGTCCATCCATCCATCCATCCGTCCACCCACCCATCCTCCCTGCCTGTTCCAGCCTCTGCCTGCCTCCCTCCTGCCCATCCCTGTTGCTGTTTGCCCATCCACCCACTTGCCCCGCACCTTCCACTGCCTGTTCCCTGCCCCTTCCCCTCCAATGACACCCGCACCCCCGCAGTGCTCTCCAAGAACAACAAGCCAATCCACACGACCATCCTGAACCCCCACGTGCACGTCATCGGCGAGGACGCCGCCTGCATCGCCTACATCCGCCTCACCCAGTACATCGACGCCCAGGGCCGGCCCCGCACCAGCCAGTCCGAGGAGACCCGCGTCTGGCACCGCCGCGAGGGCAAGTGGCAGAACGTCCACTTCCACGGCTCGGGGGCCCCTGTCGCCCCGCTCCAGTGAAGGTGAGCATGGGGTCAGTGGTGCCAGGGTGCCCCGGTCCAGGCTCACCCCCATCCCTGCAGAGCTCACAGGGTTGGGGTTCAGGGGGTGCTGGGTGCCCTGGGCTCTCCATCCATCCATCCATGCATCCACCCATCCACTCATCCATGCATGCATCCATCCATCCACCCACCCATCCATCCACCCACCCATCTATCCACCCATCCATGCATCCACCCATCCATGCATCCACCCATCCATGCATCCATCCATCCATGCATCCATCCATCCATGCATCCATCCATCCATCCATCCATCCACCCATCCATCCACCCACCCATCTATCCACCCACCCATCCATCCACCCACCCATCTATCCACCCATCCATCCATCCATGCATCCATCCATCCACCCACCCACCCACCCATCTACCCACCCATCCATCCATCCATCCATCCATCCATCCATGCATCCACCTATTCACCCATCCACCCGGTTCCAGTCCCTGTGAGCTCTGTCCTTGCAGAGCTCAGAGGGTGGGGGCTCAGGGGGTGCTGGGTGCCCGGCCTGGGCTCACGGTGTCCCCACAGAGCTCTCTGTGGCTGTCCTGGTTCCAGCCTGACGGAGACGGCGATGGGAGCCGAGCCGGCAGCCGGAGCTGCGGCCCTGAAGCACGCGTCCGCATGCCTGTCCCCCCTCCGCCCCGGCCCCTGCTCCTCCCCCCTCCAGTGCCTGTGTTTGCAGAAAACAAAAAGACAAAAAAAAGCCAAAATGACCACAAAAAACAAAACAACAAAAAAAAAAAAAAAAAA
Organism: Todiramphus chloris collaris; assembly: GCA_025345505.1. NCBI lineage: Eukaryota > Metazoa > Chordata > Aves > Coraciiformes > Alcedinidae > Todiramphus > Todiramphus chloris. The sequence continues at coordinate 38,680 of JANVCC010000335.1, forward strand.
AAAAACCCAAAAAAAACCAAAAAAAAAAACCAAACCAAACAAACCACAAAACAAAGGGGAAAAAAACCCCATCATCCTGAAACTCCAACACACACAAAAGCCAACCCGGCCGCTCGGCCACAGGCAGGGGGCTGGGGAGGGCATCTGACGGCCAGACTCCCCCGTCTCTGCCCGCGGTCTCTGCCTTGGGGGGTTGTGTCCTGGCTGGTGGGGCGCCCGGGGCCCGGCCCCCTCCCCGGCTGTGCTTGTGGCGTTTCGCTGTTGCTGGTGGTGGATGTTGTTCTTTGGGCTCTGCTTTCGCTCTTCCCCCACCCCGGGCCCTGTACATAGAGAGAGCTCTTTATTTTTGAATTTCCATGGGGGGCCCCGGCCATGGGGTGCTCCGGGCTGGAGGGGGCTGCCCGACGGTAAGTGAGGGGCCCGGGGGAGAGACACAGCCCCCCTCCCCCCCCCCAAGGCCAGTGCTGCCCCAGGAGTAATGCCCATGGGGGACCGAGGCAGACCCCGGGCGCTGCTGGGGTGGGGGGCACAGGGGGTGCCCTGGGGAGAGTCCTTGGGTGAGCACCCCTGTCCCCATTTCAGTGACAAGTCCCAGGCACCCAGCACCCCGCTATCCCCCCTCCCCGGGCAGGCAGGGAGCCAGGGGCCAGCTCTGGGTGCTGGGGGGTTTTGGCAGGGGGGGCTGGGGGGCTGAGGAGCAGGGTGGGGGGCGATCCAGCCAAGCACTGACACAGCATCGAAAGCACTTTAGACTAAGAGAACGGGTCTCTTAGAGGGGCACAGGCTGCTCCGCAGGGGGCCGGGGTCCCCTCCCCACCGCTCCCCCCATGGCACAGGGGCGCTGGGCAGCGCTCCCACCACCCCCCCCCCCGCTGCCCCCAGCTCCCCCCAGCTCCCCTTCCCTGGGGAGGCTTCACCCCGCTCCAGGCACCCCCCAGCTCGGCCACGGTTTTCCCAGGGTTTCCCCCTTTCTCCATCGCCGTGTGTTGCTGGGGGCTGGTTTTTGGGGGGGTGGGGGGGGGAGGGCTGGGGGATAGATTCTCTTTTTTTTTTTTGTTTGTTTGTGTTTTTTTTTATTTTTATTTAAATGATTTTTTTCTGCATGCCCTTTGCGCGGGAGCAAACCTCGGGCGCTAACGCTGTATGTCGAGGAGCTGAGCTGAGCTGTTACTGTCCCATGAATGCTGGTGGATCGTTGCCAAATTTTTCTCTTCCCCTTTTCTCTCATTCTTTTTCCGTCCCGTTTCCCTTTCCCCCGGCATATTCCCCCCCCCCCCCCCACCCCCCCCCCTTCGTCTTTTCTTTCTGAGCCTTGTAAGTGTAAAAGATGAATCCGATTTCGTTTTTGTCTCGGGAAATCTGCAAATAAATTATGAGGAAAAACAACCGACAAAAACCAAAACCAAAACCTCTAAACCTGGGGAGGGGAGAAGGCGGAACAGGCCTGTGCCCAGCGCTTGCCCTCAGGTGCCCACAAGGGTGCCCCGTGACCGTGACCCGTGTCCAGCGGCCCCATTCCCACCCTGGGAGCCACCGAGAGACGGAGCTGGATGCCAACTGCCAAAGACGATTTTATCCCCGCCGGCTGTGGCGGCCACGGCCCAGCAACAAGGCAGCACCCAGCGCGCTACAGGCTCGAGCGGAAGCTTGTTCCCCTTCCCAAGGAGGAGGAAGAGGAGGCAGGAAAGGCTGCTGGGTCCCCGCTGGGCGCTGAGACCCCCAGACTGATGGGAGCAGGGGAGAGGGTTCTGAGCCTGGCAAAACCCCCCAGCCCTACTCCCCCCACACTGGGGCAGCAGTGGGACTGGTTTCCAGCTGGCCCAGAGCTGCCGCAGCTCCCCCTCCCCAGCTGGCACAGGCGGGGCTCAGCCACATCCTCAGCCAGAACAGTAGGGGACAGACCCCCCCCTGAGTGATCCAAGGGGGCAGGGGAACCACAGGGGCTGCCCAAGCCCTTCCCGTCCCAGGCTGGCCCTTTTCCCCAGGGACAGGGGCCAGCTAGCGGGCACTGGGGCCACCATTTCCAGTTCACCGGTACTGGGAAAAGCTGCCTGGGGAGGCAATGGGCAATAACCCAGCACGAGTGTCCCCCACCAAGGAACGTGCCTCTTCTTCCCTCCCCCCACCACCTCCTCCCTCCCTCCCTGACCCCCCACCCCCCAGCTCACTCTTAGGACACAAATACACAAAAGACCCCCCCCAGCTCCCCCAGCTCCCCTCCCCCAGCACCTCCAGGCAGTGCCGGAGGCCGAGGCGCTGGCTGTAGTGTTAGAAAGGCAGGGAGGGCACCTGGCCGGGCACCCCGCGCTCCGAGCCACCCTCGGAGAAAAGCGAGGGCAGGGGGGTGGGGTCTCCAGCGCTACCCCCACCCCACGCGGTGCCAGCCTGGTGCCGGCCTCGGCATCCCCTCCAGAGGAAAATCAAGTCACCCGAAGCTGTGGCACCGAGGACACCAACACCCGAGCCCGGCAGCTCGGCCCAGGCCTGGGGACCCCCCAGGCTTCTGCTGCCTGTCCTGGGCGAGGTGGGAAGGGGGGCGAAGGTCGGGTGGTCTGGAGCAGGAGCCCGGGCTCCGCGTCACATGATTTCACAGCAGGAATTCTGCTTTCGGGCCTGGGGAGAGAAGGAAAAGTGGCAGTGACACCGGCTGCAGCCCCCGGGAGGGCCCAGAGCCCCCTGCCCGAGGGGGTCCACGTAGCCTTTCTCCCACCCTCCCAGCTTGCCAAGCAGGTGAACACCCCGTGTCCCTGCACTGCTGGCTCGTGGCGCGGAGCCAAGAGCCCCCTGTGCCCAGCTCGTGGCGCGGAGCCAAGAGCCCCCTGTGCCCGGCTCGTGGCGCGGAGCCGAGCCACTCAGCCACAGCCCGTGCAGGGAACAGGGCTCAGCATATCCCTCCAGTAGCTGCTGGATGAGGAACGGCCTCAGGAGCTCAGCACCCAGGCTTTGGGCAGCTGAGCTCCCTCCAGGCCCAACGCCGCTGTGCCAGCAGATGGTGGCACCGTGCATGGCCCCCCAGCCCCTGCCTGGGGGTGTATGCTGCCCTGCCCTTCCCCAGCCCCCCGGCTCCTCAGGGGCAGCGTGACCCTCGCTGGGGCAAAACCCACACTCACCGTTTTGTAGAAGGCTTTGGACTGTGCCCCGAGCACCTCGGACTTGGAGACCAGGTCATCCAGCTTCTCCCCTCGCTCCAGCAGCGACTCCATTGTGTTGTGCTGCCAGAAGAAACCCCACAGCGCTGCCACCCTGTGCCCTCCCCAGTCCTGAGGTGCCACTGTGTCCTCACCCAGGGACAAGCCTCTGCCCTCCCACAGCCACCTCAGCTCTGCAGCAATCGCAGAACAATGCCAGCCTTGGTAAAGATACGAAGGTTGCAGCACCCGGGAGAAGAGCCCCCTGAAGTTGGTGGCACACGCGGGTCACTTGAAGCAGAAGACAAGAGAGGACGTGCCACCACAGAGGGACAGGAGCATGGGTTGGGGTTGGGGGGGAACAGTGTCCTCACGCTCACATTGAGTCAGCCCGGATGGGAGGGGAGGGAGAGGAGGTTCCCAGAGTCCCCAGGAAGCTCCTGCAGCCCCCAGGATGTCTCGAGGGAATGGAGAAGGCAAGATGGACCCATTGCCCAGAGGGCCCCCCACACCCCAGCCCCTGAACATGTCCCCAGCACCCCGGCCACGGGCCCAGCACCCTCCTCACCAGGATGATTTTGGTCTCGTCCAGCTCTGCCTGCACTCTGGTCATGGGGTCGGCGTCGCGGGGGTTCTCGGAGGGAACGACGCAGTGTTGGCACCACCGCCCTGGGGACGCCGCGGCCACGCTGGCCCCCCACATGCCGGGCTGTCACCCACCCTCCCACCTCCGGACCTGAGGGGCATGGGGAGCGTTTCCCAGCCCCCGGGGGTCCGTACCTGGTATTTGCTGAGGTACCCCTCCAAGGCCGCGTAGCTGATGGTCGCGGGGGATCCCGAGGGCCAGTTGGCCCTGCTGACCTGCCTGGAGAACTCCTCCAGCACCTGCGGTGCAGGGACACGGTTACGGCTGGCGGGGCCCGGGAGAGAGCTTTATCCGCAGGAGAAGGAGAGCTTTCCCTCAGGAGAAGGAGAGCTTTCTCCTCCTTTTTCCTTTTTCAATCAACCGAGGGAAGACACAGAAACCACCTTCCTTGGCAACAGAGACTGAGCTGTGCCCGCACCAGGCAGGGGTGACTGTCTGACTGTGCCCAAAGCCCCATGCCCTGCCAGGGTGGCCAGACATGTCATCGCTGGGGTTTGGCGATGCTGGAAGCACAGCCAGACCCAGTTTTCCCACATCAAACCCCTGCCGGACAGTGGGACAGGGTGTCTGCGAGGCCAGCACCCAGGCCGGCAGCAGAGGGGAGTGGGCACTAAGTCACTGCACAGCCTGAGAGCCCACGGGCTGCCCAGATTCTGCTCAGCTCAGCTCCACCGTGCCCGGCTCCCAAGCAGGAGGGCCATTCCCTTGTCCCAGCATGAGCAGATCTTCCTGGGAGCAGCCCCAGTGTGACCTCTGGAACTGCCCTGGCCCCTGGAGCTGCTCCTGGCCCCCAGAGCTGCCCCCTGGCCCCCAGGCTCACCTTGTCCAGCAAGGTGAAGCAGACCCGCTGCGGATACTCGTTGTCAGCGATCACCACCCCAGCCAGCCCGTCGCTCCGGACGTACACGTGGCAGAGGTACTCTGGGCAGAGAATTCCCGTCAAGAGAACCGCTGGGAAGGTCCAGAGCTGCCCCCAGCACCCACCACCTCCCTCCTGGCCCTGGCAGCTCTTCCACAACCAGTGAACGTCCCCAGAAGGCTCCGTTTAGTGACCGGGTTTTGCACAATTGCGTTCAGAGAGGGGAAGGGCTCGAGGGAGGGTGAAACTCAGCCCCACGCGGCACTGCCAGCAGGTTAGGCAGCTGGGGCCTGCGGTGGGGACGAGACGCTGGTGTGCCAGGGCAGCAGGAACTCCCAGAGTTAAACAAGGTGCTGAGGGGGAAGCACCCAGCCAGACTCTGCTAAATAACAACTTGTCCCTCTCCTGAAGTGTCATTAACGAGGCGGCAGCAGCCAAACCCAGGCTGTGCCCTGCACGGCTGGGGGAGCCAGGAGAGGAGGCCAGAGAGCAGGGCACGGAGCCCGGACTCGCACAGCAGGGGGAAGGGCAGGGGGTGGCACTGGCACTCTCAGAGCCCGCAGCTCCCGTGTGGGACAGGACAAACCCGGCAGCACCGAGTATCCCAGGGGTGGCACAGAGAGTGACGGGCCTCGGGCAGGGCCCTGCTCCTCCCCCAGCTCTGCCACCTCACGCCTTCAGCATTACTCATAGAATCCCAGGCTGGTTTGGGTGGGAAGGGACCTGTCAAAGTCGTCTGATCCAACCCCCTGCAGGGACAGGGCCATCTGCACCTACAGCAGGGTGCTCAGAGCCCAGGCCAACATCCCCTGCAATGGTGCCAGGGATGGGGCAGCCACCACCTCTCTGGGCAGCCTGGCACAGGCTCTCCCCACCCTCAGCACCAACAATTTCTTCCTTCTCTCCAGTATAAATCTCCCTTTTCTAGTTTCAAATCATACCCCCTTGTCCCATCTCAACAGGCCCTGCTCAAAACTCTGTCCCCATCTTTCTGCCAGGCCCCTTGGAGTCCTGCCAGGCCCCCAGAAGGTCTCCCCTTGGGGAGCCTTCTCCTCTGCAGGCTGAACACCCCCCAGCTCTCCCAGCCTGGCTCCCAGCAGAGGGGTTCCAGCCCTCCCAGCATTGCTGGGGCTGCTCTGGCCCCGCTCCACCAGGTCCCTGTCTCTGCTGCGCTGGGCACTCCCGAGCTGGCCCCAGCACTGCAGGGGGGTCTCAAAACTCTCCTGGGTGCTGTTTTGAGGCAATTTTTAATCACAAATGGAGAAGGAGGGAGCACGTGCAGCTGCGCCCACTGCCCCCAGTTATCTTCTTACCTTGCTCCTTGATGGAGGCTCTGCTGCCCAGCTCCGAGCGCTCCACAATCAACTGGCTCGTGAAGGTCATGAATTCCTGCACACTGGGGACACAAAGCGCTGGCTCGACTCTGCGATGGCACCGGGCTCTGCGGTGACCGGGGTGGGGGCATCACGTGTCCCACAGGTCCCCAGCGTTTCGGGGGGACTCAAACCCTTCCCCACGGCCCCCCCACCATGGCCAGGCAGCGGGGACGCGGCTGAGCTGTGAGCTTTCCCCTGACCCTGCACCCACACAGGGCCACGACCACCTCCCCCCACACCCCCAGCTCTGCCGCGTCCCTCTGGCCACAGTGAGGGACTTGCGGCCTCGGGCTGAACTTTGCTTTCTGGTGATTTAGCAGAAAATAAGCCAGTGCTGAAGGCGGTACTGGCCCAGAGTCACTCCGTGTCCGCAAAACATTGCCAAGCCCGGAGCTGAGCCCCGTCAAACACACTGCTCACATAAACCCTCCTTTGCAGCCCGTGCTCAAAGAAGCCAAAACCCAGGAGGAAGCAGAAGATAAACCAGCCCCCAGCAGCCAGGTCCCAGGCACGCCGGGATCAATCACCGTCAGGCGTGCCAGGAAGGGAAACCCTCCCGAGCTCAGCTTACGGTGCTGGCCCCAGGCCTCGGCACCAGCTCCCCGTGACGTGGCACCGAGGAAACCTCGATGGGCACAGGCCCTGGCACGGTCGGGACCACGGCTGCCCTGCTGGGGAGCGGCCCCAGAATGGGGCTTTGCCTCCCTCACTTCCCACCTTCCTTAGGGCTCTGGGGCTTTGGTGGAGCTTCCTCCAGCCCAGACACCACACAATCGGACACTGGCTCCACCAAAATTCTGCTCCAAACTCCTGCTGCACAGACCAGCCCGAGGATTTCTTAACACCCAACGTGAGCAGCAACAAAGGGCAGATGCGTTTCTCCCACGCTGGGGATGTGCTGGAAGCCGCCACGGCACGAGTCCAGCATTTCACAGCGTTCCCAGAGGAATCATTCACCAAAGAGCTCACTTCCGCAGTCCTGACCCCTCCAGGTCCCCTGGCAGAGGCTCGAGGCAGACACAGCCCCATCCAGCCCCAACTCCACCCCCAGCCCCACTCCCTGGTAACTCCGTGGCCCCTACAACCTCCATGCGACATTTCAGCCCAAACTCCAGGTAACCCCCTCGCTACCCACGCTCTCGCGGGGGCTGAGGGGGCAGCAGACCCACGGGGAACCAGCACAGGACAAGGATTAACCACCGGAGAAAAAGCCGCGAGGCTACGGCGCGCAGGCACCCCCTCCTCTCCTGGAAGGCCTCGGGAGCCGCTCCCGAAACGCTGGGAGTTTTACAGGTGACAAACGCCCCCTGCCAAAATCCCCCTGCCAAAATCCATGCGGGGAGATTTATCTGGGGTTTGGAAAGCCGAGAGCCACGAGCGCGCTGGGTCCCGGAGAGATGATTCCACCCGCCTCAGCAGGAGCTGCCAGCACTGGCACAGCTCCGCTGGCCCTCTCGGGGCTTTGGCTAAGGAAGGGGGCTTTTTTTCAGACAATCTTGCATCAGTATTTCCCCTTTATCGCCAGAACTGCAGAACCAAATGTGCTCAAGGCTCCGGAAAAGCCTCAGCAGGGATGGGGATGGAAAATGTGAGTCCTTTAGCCCAGTAAGTCTGAAGTCATTATGGTTTGGAGCTGGGAAAGGACCTGATTCGCAACAAGCACCTGATTTGTGTTCCTGCTGCCGAGGTTCCCCTCAGCTACAGGCTCAGGCCGAGAGCTCCGTGCACATGGACCTGGCAGCGCGATGCCCGGGAGCCCGCATTGGACTGCGGGGCTCACCCAGTGCCGGCCAAATAACCTGAGCAGAGCTTTGTGGGCTGGGAAAAGTTTAAGACTTAGCCAAAGACCTGAATAAACCGGCAGCAGAGGTGTTGAGGAGCCCCATTTGCCTCCTCCCAGGGGGCTGCCACAGCCCAGGAGGGCCCGTGACTGTGGGAGACCTGCCGGCCCCAGTGCTCAGGGTGCTCCCCACCCCCGGGCTGCAGCGCTGGACCAAGGCGGGTGATTTTCGGAGCCACCCCCAACCTCCCGCTGCTGGCCCCAGGTGGCTCACGGGACGAACGAGGCTTTGCTCCGATCCCAGTGCCAGAGGAGTGCTCAGAGCGGGGTCTGCAGCTCGGAATGGCACACGCAGGGTCATGGCCCCCCAAGGGAGCATCCTGGGGCCAGGGGGTTATCCCTGAGCCTGTCACTGCTGCCACCATCTCCCTGGGGACACAGGAGCAGAACAGGGAGGAAACCCCCCGAAAAAACCCTCTAGTTCCTCTCCTAAAGGTCCTGCCAGAGCCACATGCCAGCCCCAGATCTCCGTCAAGGGACTGGGCACAGCTCCCCCCAGATCTCCCTCAGGGGATCAGGCACAGCCCCCCCCAGATCTCCCTCGGGGGATCAGGCA
>JANVCC010000335.1:82910-111563 GCA_025345505.1 Todiramphus chloris collaris
GTGGTGGGTGATCAGTGGTGGGTGATCAGTGGTGGGTGCTCAGTGGTTGGTGCCACCACAGGCCGGGACTCCTCGCGAGACGAGCAGGGTGCCTGTGCCCTCCTCTCCACCCAGCTGAGCGCGTTGCTGGGCGAGCGCCCCGTCACCCACCGCGAGGCCCAGGGCAACGAGTCCGACACCTTCATGGAGCACTTCCCCTGTGGCATCACCTACCAGGTAGGGTGCTGGGGGTGCTCCCGGTGCCCCCCATGGAGCGCTCCACAGCCCAGACGGGTTCTCTTGAACCCATCCTTGATGGGTGCTCAGTGACTCTGCATGTGCTCAGGATCTCCTTTGGGTGCTCTGCTGGGTGCTCAGCATCCATGCTGGGTGCTTCTCATCCCTTTTGTGTGCTGGGCACCCAATCGAGCACCTGATGGGTGGTGGGCACACCCACCAAGCACTCAGCACCCCCAGTAGGTGCTCAGAATCTCTTCTGGATGCTCAGCCTCCCTGCTTGGTGCTCAGCTTCATCTCTGGGTGCTCATTGTTCCTGATGAGTGCTGGGCACCCCAGCAGGTATCTCTGCTGGGTCCTCAGCATCCCCTTTGGGTGCTCAGACTCCTGGTGGGTGCTCAGCATCCATGCTGGGTGCTCAGCATCTCTGGTGGGTGCTGGGCACCCCGACGGACACTCAGCACCCTTGTGCCGGCAGGATGGTGGTGTAGACTCAGCGTTCAAGGCCACCCGCCCGGGAGCAGGCACCGGCCCCGTGCACAAGCTCTACCAGGTGAAGGGCAAGAAGAAGATCAGGGCAAGTGAGAGGGACCTGGCCTGGGCCAGCTTCAACACCGGCGACTGCTTCATCCTCGACCTTGGCCAGGTGGGCAAGGCCATGGGTGGTCCTGTCCCCCAGAGTGTCCTCCCCACCTGGGGTGTAGTGCGATGTGTCCTTCTGGGTGTCCAGCTGTCCTTGGGGGCATCCCTCATCTCCTTGGGGTGTCCCTCAGCTCCTTGGGGTGTCCCTCAGCTCATGGAAGTGTCCCTGCTCCTCACTGGGGCCTCTGTCCATCCATAGGGCTGACTCTTGGTCCTTCTGGGGTGTCTGTTTGTCAGAGCATCCATCCATCCATCCATCCATCCATCCATCCATCCATCCATCCATCCATTGGGGTATCTGCCTGGTTTCATGGATGTTCATCTGCTGCCCTGACTATCAGGCAGTTGGGTTGTCTGTCCTTCCAGGTGTCCATCCATCTGCTTGGACTTCTGTCTACGCATAGCGATGTCTGCCTGTCCTTTATGTCTGTCTCTTGGGGCATTCATCAATCAGTTGGGGCATCCCTCTGCCCATAGGGGGGGGGTGTCTGTCCTGTGGGTGTCCATCTATCCATTGGGGCAGCCATTTATCCATCTGGGTGTCTGTCCATCTGGGTGACCATCTGCTGGGATGTCCATTTGCACCTTGGGGCACCTCCCTGAGCCACCTTCAACCCCAGCAACCACTTCATCCCCAGCCTGGGTGAAGTGGGTTGGGGGCCACCATGGGATGGCTTTGTCACCACTGTTCTTCTCCTTGTCCCCAGACCCTCTTTGTCTGGTGTGGGGCCAGGAGCAACGTGCTGGAGCGCAGCAGGGCACAAGAGCTGGCTGCAGCCATCCGGGACAGCGAGCGGGGTGGCAAAGCTCACCTGGAGATTGTAGTGGACGGCGAGGAGCCACCTGAGATGCTCCAGGTGCGTCAAGGGCACCAGTGTCCCCGCTGGGAGCAGAAGGGGACCCACGTGTCCCTGGGGTGGCTCTGTGATACTCCCAGTCTCTTCACCTGGCAGGTGCTGGGCCCCAAGCCCACCTTGCAGGAGGGCAGCCCCGAGGAGGACATCGTGGCCGATCAGATGAACGCAGGGGCAGCCGTCCTCTACAAGGCAAGGCCACCTTGGGACACCACTGTGGCACCAGGGCAGGGCATAGCTGAGTGTCGCCATGGTGGTTGAGGGGCTAGGCACGGCCAGGGGTCACTTTGGTGGCCCAAGGAAAGCCACATGGAGTTGGGCATGGCCAGAGAATACCATGGTAGCCACAGGGGTTATACAGGGTCAGTCATGGCCAGGGGACACCATGATGGCCCCAGGGGTTGTATGAGGCTGGGCATGGCCAAGGGACACTGTGGTGGTACTAAGAAAGCCATATGGAGCTGGGCATAGCCAAGGGACGTGGTGGTGGCCCCGGGAGTTATATGGGGCTTGGGGTGGCCAGGGAACATGGTGGTGGCCCGTGGAGGTATATGGGTTCAGACTCTGCCAGGGGACACCATGGTGACTTCAGGGGTTATATGGGGCTGGCCTCGACCAGAGGACACGGCGGTGGCCCCACGGTGACATCGTCCCATCTGCGGGCAGGTGTCAGACGCAACAGGGCGCATGGACCTGAGCCAGGTGGCCTCAAGCAGCCCCTTCAGCCAGAGCCTGCTCTGCTCCGATGACTGCTTTGTGCTGGACAACGGTGCTGGCGGGAAGGTCTACGTCTGGAAAGGTGCCTGGGGACAGGGACCGGGGAGGGGACACAGGGACAGGGGCCACTCCCAGCGTGGCTCTTGACACCGCAGTCCGCAGGGCAAAAGGCCAATGAGCAGGAGCGCCAGGCGGCCCTCAAAGTGGCCGAGGAGGTCATCGCCCGCATGGGCCACTCGCCCCGGACACAGGTGGGTGCAGGCAGCAAGGGGTGCCCAAGGGGCTGGCACGGGTGACCTCACCCCGCCCCAGTCCCCTCACTGGTCCCTGTCCCGGCAGGTGGAGATTCTGCCCCAGGGCCGCGAGACTCCCCTCTTCAAGCAATTCTTCAGCAGCTGGAAGTGAGGGAGCTGTGCCTGGGGGGCCAGTGCCCACCCCAGGACATCACCGCGCTTGTGCCAGCTGTGCCAGCTCCCTGATGATGCCTGTGCCCTGCTCAGCTGTCCCTGGGGCTGTGCCACCCCCACCCTGCCACCCTTGTGCCACCTCCATGCCCACGTCCCTGCCATCTCCATCCCCATTTCCATGCATTTGCCTGCACCATGCCCATGCCACCCCATTCCTGTGCCATCCCCAAGCCTTTGCCCACCCCACACTGGTTCTCCCCCTCCCCAAGGCCGTGCCATGCCCACAGTACCTCTGTGCCAACGCTGTCTCCCCACCCTCATTGCTGACGGCCCTCTGCCATCTCCACGCCCTCAGCACCTTCTGCTCATGCCCAGGTCACTCCTATGCCCACACTGTGCCACCCCTGCGCACCATCATCTCTAAGCCCACACTGACCCTGTGCCCACACCATTGCTGTGCCCATGCCACCCCCATGCCCACACATCTGTCCCCACCCCCCCCAGTGCCCAGGCCCTGGTGAATAAAGGGCCAGTGCCAAGTCCTGTGTCTCGCTGCTCTTGGGGTGGTGCCAGCCCTGGTGCCAGGGGGACGCAGGCAGGGCTGGGGAGAGGGGGATGCAGATGGGCAGGACTATGGCAGCGTGGGGGCCATGGTGGTGGCAGGAGCACGTCCCCAGCACCCTGGGGTGATGCTACCTCTGCCCCACGGGGTGACACTCATGGCCAAACAATGTCCCCAGGGCCTGGCAGCACTCGTGGATGCCAAGGAGACCCGAGAGCCCTGGTCCTTGCGTGAACATCCAGCCCTGATGTGGTTGGGAAAGGTGGGAGATGGCCCGTGGCACCCACCTGGCTACCAGCCCTGGGTGCCCACATGCCTGGTGTTCCCATGTCCCCAAATCCCCGTTGCCCCCCCCCCCCTGAGGTTCCCTTGTCCCATGCCCCCGATGTCCTCACCCCCCCCCGCCTGAGGCATTCCCCACATCCTCAGTGTCCCCAAACCCCCAGTGTCCGCAAATCCACCCCTGGAGCCCCTCTGCACAGTGGGGGCCACCCACGGAATCATAGAATAGTTTTGTCTGGAAGAGCCCTTCAAGATCATCCAGCCCAGCCTATCCCAGCCCTATCAAACCACTCAGCCCTGTCCCTGAGCACATCTGCCTGGCTCTTAAACCCCTCCAGGGCTGGGGACTCCACCAGCTCCCTGGGCAGCCCATTCCAGGGCCTGCCAACCCTTTCTGGAAAGAGATGCTTCCTGATACCCAGCCTGACCCTCCCCTGGGTCAGCTCCAGGCCATTGCCTCTTGTTCTGTCCCTCGTCCCCAGGGAGAACAGCCCAGCTCCCGCCTCGCTGCACCTTCCCTTCAGGTGCTGCAGAGGGCAATAAGGTCTCCCCTCAGCAGGTCTCCTCTCACCCAGACCCCGACACCCCCCGTGCTGCCACCAGCTGCTTTTCTGACCAAACCTCCCTCCTTCATTAGACTCAACTAATTAGCTCTGAGGGTAACTATTCACACCAGGGTCCCCCGCTTTGCTCCCCTCTCTGAAGCACAAGCCTGGGTGCAAGGACCCACTGTGGTGATCCCAGTGCGGGTTTGCACCCTTCAATTTCTCCCTAGCACTAGGAACATGCGAGCCTGTGCCAAAACCCCAGCACTGCACCCCAATTCCTGCCCAGGACCTTGATGCATCCATCCCTCCCGTGCACACACCATCACCAAAGAAAAGCCCTTTTATTGTCACTGGGAAGGGCAGGGAGGATGAGGGAGGGGGAGCCCAGGGGGGAGGGGGGGACCCACAAGGTCCCTGGGGACCAGGCTCGGGAAGCTGCTGTACCCCCAGTGCCCTCCCCCCTCCTGCCAGCTCTAGAGCAACACCAGGGGAGGGGTGGAAGTGGGGGGGGGGGGCTGGGCTCTTCCTTGTTCACAGTGAACTGGGGGGGGGGAATCCCACGCTCATGGGTTTGGTAAGAAAATAAACCCAAAGCAGCTGCTTTGGCCTCGCTGGGTCCTCTTGTGAGGGGAGCCCAGTCTCAATCCCCCGAACAGAGGGAAGGGCTGAGAAACCCCCTGGGGAGGGGGGTGTCAGGTGGGAGGGAGACACCCAACAGCTCGGGGGGTCTCAGGGGCGACGCCGAGGAGTGGCGTTTGGGCTCTTTAGCTGATGTTTGACCCCGTGACATGCTCAACCCAACCCCAAAAGCGTCTTCTCCAGGGTGGCTGGGCTGGAGGGTGCGTGGGGGGGAGGGGAAGGGGGCAACTTGTTCCCTGAAAACGCCGTGAGGAGTTTGTCCTCCTGTCCGTCAGCCCTGGCCGAGGAGTCACAGCCCCAAGCCGAGGGGTGAGGAGGGGAGCAGCACCCCAGGGATCAGGGCAGGATCGGACCCTTCACCTGCCTGAGGGCCGGCTGCGGGGGACGGAGAGGGGCCGGGGGCAGCGCCGGGGCGAGTCCCGCTGCCCCGAGTGGGGCAATGGCACTTCACTCGCAGAGAGGAGAAACAATGAAGAAGACCTAAAAGCCACATGTCGTTTGGAAGAAGGAGGTTGGAGCCGAGTGCTCCTGAGGGGGGGGGGGCAGTCTGGAGCCCACAGCCCCCTCCCCAGCCCCCTCACTCGATCAGTTCCACGTAGTTGGCGGGGAACATGCCGAAGTGGCCATCAGGCCCATAGCCGCGCCACCAGCCCTCATCGATCATCTCGATATTGGTGATGATGTTCTCTGGATCGAAGGAGATCTCGGTGTCGTCAGCTGGGAGGAGTGAGGGAAGGGGTTAAAACCAGCCCGAACTGCAGCTGGGGCACTGGGAGCCCCTCCGCCTGCCTCGATGTCCCTTCTGCAGGGACACGCTGTGCCAGGGACTGTGACACAGTCACTTGCCCCAGGCTGGGTCCTGCTGGAGCCCAAACCCCTCAACAGTCCTGTTTGACATCACCAATGTCCTGGATGAAGGGACAGGGTAGACCCTCAGCCAGTTTGCTGCTAATGCCAAACTGGGAGGAGTGGCTGACACACCAGAGCTGTGCTGCCATCCAGCAAGACCTGGACAGGCTGGAGGGTTGGACAGAGGGAACCTCCTGAACTCAAAATTGTTGACACTGAGGGTGGTGAGAGCCTGTGCCAGGCTGCCCAGGGAGGTGGTGGCTGCCCCATCCCTGGCACCATCCCAGGGGAGGTTGGCCGGGGCTCTGAGCATCTTCAAAAAAAGAGAAGCCATCAGCTTCCTTCACTTGCTTTTCCAGCTCCAGTTTGGGTGGAAGATGCTCTATCGAGCACCCTGCCATGGGATCACCTCATGTGATGGGTGCCATCTCCAGTCCCGCTGTCTGGGAGCAGTCTGGTCCCAGCAACCGCTCCCCAGTTCAGAGGGAAAGGCAGAGCTCTGTGGGTCTCACCAGCCTGGTAGTCGTAGAGCGCGCGGGCGCAGAGCCCCTTCCCTGTCAGGTCCGGCGCCCGCTGGTACTCAACCGCGTAGTCGTAGGTGGCGTCGTCAGCTTGGTCCTTCGGGAAGGAAAGAGGCAGGACAGGAGTTACGGGCGGGAGCGACGCTGGGTCAGCACCTCCAGCCTCATCTGCTGCCCGGGGGTGTCACCGCCCCAGCAGACGGGGTCTCAATCAGCCCCCCCGAGCCTCAGGCAGGAAGGGCCCCTCGGCCCCTCCCCAGAATAAAACCACCAGTGCCGGGGGCTCCACGGGCCTCTGCCAGGAGATGAAGGAGATGAGGAGCGCGGGTGGCCAGCTCAGCAGGCACCACAACCAGGGACACTGGAGCCAACAACCCTCCTGGAAGCTGGACCTCTGCTGCGGGTGCCTCTCCCAGTTAAGCCTGTCGAGGTTGGACCAGCTCCAGCTTCCCGAGCATCTCTCTCTTGTTACCACTTTGAGACCTGAGCAGCCACTTTTCGCTTCTCCTTGGTTAAAGAAAGGCTGAGGCGGAGGTGCAGCCCATCTCCTGCTCCTTCTGAATGCTCCCGGACAAATTCAGGAATGAAAAAATGAAGTGTGTTTGAAATCCTTTTGGCTTTAGAGCCAGGGGGACAGGACAGATGAAGGGAGGAGGGGAAACCAAGTGGCCACCACATCTCCAAGGGCAACGCTGCAGCATGACACAACCCCGCTATTAGACCCTGGAGAATCCGCGGGGCACGCCGAGTCCAGCGGGGCTTCCTCAGCTCCACTGCGTTTGGACACGCAAAGGAGAAGGAGAAGGGGGAGAAAGCGCTTTGGCAAAGACCAGGGGCTCTCCCCTTGCCCCCTCGAGGGGCTCCAGGGAGGTGACGGGGCCAGGCGCCAGCGTCACTCCTCGGCAGAGGAGACAAGGCCCTCAGACAGCTCTTGGGTGCCCTCCTGCCCACCCCTGGGCTCCGCCATCCTCCCCCGCACACCAACCTGAGGGGGCTCTTCATAGATGGCCGAGGAGTCCGGCGGCTCCTCGTACAGGTTGGCCTCTTCCACGCGGGACGCCGGGACGCTTGAACTGTACCCGGAGTCTCGCCCTGCGGAGGGAAGAGGTGGGGTCACCACAGCACCAGCACCTCCCACACCACCACTGAACGTTAGGGGTTGGAGTGGCCCCCTGGAGACCACGGAGTCCAACACCCCTGCCAGGGCAGGGTCACCCAGAGCAGGTCCCACAGGAACACGTCCAGGTGGGATTTAAATGTCTCTGCGGGATGTAAATGTCTTGAGAGAAGGAGACTCCCCAAGCCCCCTGGGCAGCCCGTTCCAGGCTCCTTCACCCTCACAGTGAAAAAGTTTTTCCTTATGTTTCTGTGGAACTTGTTCTGCTCCAGCTTCCACCCGTCGCCCCGTGTCCTGTCACTGGCCATAACTCGCTTATCTGACTCCTGCTCCAGGCTGAAGAGTCATGAACTTCTGCAGGACATCCCCCGCGGCTCACGTCCTGCAGTGGGGATGGGTTCAGCAACCACAAACCCAGTCGCAGGGTGAGCAGGGGGTCAGGGAATGATCGGAAGGACAAGGGGGAGAGCCCTGATCTCCAGGGGAAGGGGATGAGCTCGCTCCAGACCAGCTCCAGCCAAGCTGCTCCTCCTGGTGAGCCCCAGACCTCACAGGGAAGGCTCGGGGCAGATCCTGGCCAAGAGCAGCATCTAGTGGTCACTGCAGCCTGGGGACCGCCAGAGCGTGGCTGTTCTGGCCCCCAGCCCATCCCAGGGCCCCAGTCACTGGGGTGGAGAGGAGCAGAAGCGCAGCAGTCTGCTCTGAAACAACCCCTGGTGTCGGTCCACCAAAGAAAACCTGGTTCTGGCAGATCCCTTTTGCTGAACCCAATCACTCCAGGGCTTTGGATTCTAACCTAGTGAATTTTGATTTATTTGCGGGGGTGTCTGTGTGTGTATGTGTGTGTGTGTCTGTCTGTCTGTCTCTCCATTCACCCACAGCGCATGGGGAGACCTTCCAGACCCAGCCAGCCCTCCTCCAGACTGGCTCTTCCCACCCGAACGGGGCCAGAGCATCCCAGCACAGGCAGGGAAAGCTCCTCAGAGCCCGACTCCCACCCCAGCCCCGCGGCGAGGGCAGCGGTGCCCAGGCCAGTGGGTGCTGCCAGCCCTCACAGCCCCGCACCAAGCACGGGCACAGACCCCCTGGGCTTTACTGGGAGGGCAAAGCAGCCCCGTCCACTCGCTAGAGCTGGCTGCGGGTCAGTCACTGCAGGGGGGTAGGGAGCCTCCTGTGCAGGGTCTCGAAGGTGTCTGGGAAAGGTGTGAGTGAGAACCTCAAACCCCTGCAGTGGGAAGGCTGGGAAGGGTCTTGGGGTGTATGGAGCTGAATTTCAGCCTGTCAGCCAGAAATCTGTCACCCTCTTGGGCACTGAACTCCTGTTGAGGCTGAAGAGGAAATGACGGGACCAGGCAGCAATAACTCTCCTCCATAGAAACACAGGCTGATTTGGGTGGGAAGGGACCTGTCAAAGTCGTCTGGTCCAAGCCCCTGCAGGGACGGGGCCATCTGCACCTAGAGCAGGGTGCTCAGAGCCCCGGCCAACATCCCCTGCAATGGTGCCAGGGATGGGGCAGCCACCACCTCTCTGGGCAGCCTGGCACAGGCTCTCCCCACCCTCAGCATCAACAATTTCTTTTCCTCTCCAGCCTAAATCTCCCTCTTGGAGTTTCAAACCATACCCCCTTGTCCTGTCCCAACAGGCCCTGCTCAAAACTCCATCCCTATCTTTCTGCCAGGCCCCTTGGAGTCCTGCCAGGCCCCCAGAAGGTCTCCCCTTGGGGAGCCTTCTCCTCTGCAGGCTGAACCCCCCCAGCTCTCCCAGCCTGGCTCCCAGCAGAGGGGTTCCAGCCTTCCCAGGACTGCTGTGGCCCAACCCCCAGCACCTTTCTTAGCCTTTGCCATCCTCTCTAGCTGGAGTCAAAACCTGCAGTTTCTGCCCCAAAAGCTCCACTCACCTCTGCTGAGATGTGGGGAAATGGAGCAGAAACTCAGAAACATGCCCGATTCTGGGGGACGCTCTCGGCAGAGGCGAGGTGAGAAGCTCTGGTTCAGTGAGGGAACAAACCCACCCACCTGCAGCGTGTCCCGGCGAGGCTGGAGGCGTCCCCCAGGCAGAGGAGCCCGGGGGAGCATCCCGGGCTGGAGAGATGGGAGAGGCAGGACCCACCGAGTTCACCTCCTTCTGCAGGAACGGGCTGCGGAGCTTGCCTAGACAAGGAGTGAAAGGGGCTGGAGGAGCCAGGCGGGTGCCGAGGCTTCCCCGTGACCCCGGCAGTGAGTCACTGAAGGCTGCTGGCGGAGGCTTTTTGCCTACTGCTGGGTCACCCTCCTCAGCAGGATCTTCCAGCTCCTATCCTGGTTGGGAAAAACGAGTTTGTCAACCGGTTACAGCCAAGCAACACAAAAAAAACCCACAGCATTTTGGAGAGGAAGAGGAGCTGGAGGACACTGGCACCGGGTCCTGCTCGCTGGGCTCTCCAGGGGGATTTGGGAAGCACTTGGAATTTCACAGTCCAGTGACAGGGGGACAATCTGGTGGTGGCCACCAGCCTTCTACACCAGCACGGTTTCCTCTGGGCTGTTGCCTCCCCATCTATTCGCTGTTATCTCCCATCTATATCCGCCCACACCTCCCAGCACCAACCGGAGCCAGGCAGCACTGCTCCAAGACCAGCCCGAGCCAGCCCAGCAGTGCCGATGCCCCACGACTCCCCAGCCTACCCTTGCCCGTGGGTTTTGGTGGCTCCAGGGGAGTTTTTCTTCCTCTCCTCCACTGGAAAACATCAACTGGTAGCATGGGAAGCCCCAAGGGATTTCTCACCCTCAGAAAGCAGCACCCCCACACAATGTTTAAACAGCAACAACGACATCTTCCCACTGGGGCATTTCACCCTGTGTCTTGTGTCCCGCAGCAGCTTCACACCCCGAGCAGGTGCACCTCTGCCTTACCACCAAACAGAAGTGCTTATTCCAGACCGGCTCGAGCCCCTTCCGAGGAGGTCGAGCTGAGGAGAGGATGCTGACCCAGGGGCATCACATGTTCTCTGCAGCTTCCTTGGATGGTCTCAGCTCTGGTTTTCAGAGCTTCCCGGTTTCTACCCGAGCTGGGGTCGGTCCCTTGGAAAGTGGCACGCTCCCGCTGGGCTCGGCCACCGCAAAAAGCCGGGTGGAATTTACAGCACTCAGGACAGACTGAGCCAGGGGCCCCGCCAGGCCTCCAGGTGTTTAGCGCTCATTTCAGACACCGAAGTTCAGCTTCGTAAGTGGAGTCAAAGTAAGGAACAGCCCCGGCTCGGCTGTAAAGCCTGGCACAGCAAGAGCCTCAGCACGGGCCGGGTGTGAGATGCCGCTCTGACTGTAGCAGAGCGACGGGTGTGAGGAGAGCTGCCTGTGCTCAGCCCGAACCGCGGCCTGACGGGCAACAGCCCCACCCCCGCTGCCCACAGGGACCACTCTCTGTGGGGACTGGGAACCAGCTGGTGCTGCCTGACTGGCTGTGAGCGTGGCACCCTTCACCAAATCCCAGCTGCTGGGGGGTGGGAGGGACCTCTGGGTGCCACCCCCGTGCCCCAGCAGGGTCACCCAGCGCACAGCCTCTCTGGGCAGCCTGGCACAGGATCTGACACTAAAGAAGTTTCTGCTCCTGCTCAGGTGGAACCTCCTGGGTTCCAGTTGCTGCCCCTTGTCCTGTCTCTGGGCACCACTGAGCAGAGTCTGGCCCCAGCCTCTCCCCCCAGGGCCCTTTAGCTCTTGCTCAGCATTGCTCAGCTCCCCTCTCAGGCTGCTCTTCTCCAGCTGCACAGCCCCAGGACTCTCGGCCTCTCCTGGGCACAGAGATGCTCCAGCCCCTCAGCATCTTCCCAGCCTCTGCTGGGCTCTCTCCAGTAGCTCCTTGAACTGGGGAGCCCAGAACTGGACCCAGTACTCCAGAGGTGGCCTCACTGGGGCAGAGCAGAGGGGCAGGAGAACCTTCCATGACCTGCTGCCCACACTCTTCTTCATGCCCCCCGGGAGACCATTGGCCTCTGGCCACCAGGGCCCGTTCCTGGCCCATGGGCAGTCTGGCTGTCCCCCAGCACTCCCAGGTCCTTCTCCATGGAGCTGCTTCCTAGCAGGTCAGCCCTCCCCTGTGCAGGGGGCTGTTCCTCTGCAGATGCAGGACCTGACACTTGTCCTTGGTGAACCTCATCAGGTTCCTCTCCACCCACCTCCCCAGGTCTCTGAGATGAGGTTGTAGATGGGGAAATCGTCCAGGTCTCACTGAATAGCAACGTGACCTTCTGGTGGAGCAGCTGCTCTGCCCAGCTTTGGACCACCTGAGGATCCTCTCTGCACCCTCATCCAGGTCACTGTTAAAGATGCTGAATGAGCCTGGCCCCGGTGCTGACCCACGTGACCTCCAGGCCTTCAACCAGACCCACACCACTGATCACAGCCCTCTGAGCTCCGTCCTCCAGCCCGTTCTCACCACCTTCTCGCCCAACCCAGGCCGTTAGGGGCTGCCCTACCTGGCTGTGATGCTGCCACCGCCTCCACCGGCACCGCCTTCTCCCTCTGCTTGAAGATGTCCCGGGGGTTCACTGCCCTCTGCGCGATCAGCGACGCTGCCTCCTGCAAGGGCCCAGGGCACGAGAACCCGCCGGTCAGGGCACAGCGGCCTCGGGGTGGGGAACGGAGCGGGTGCAGCCCCCCGGGCAAAGCACTCAGGCACCCGGAGCCTACCTGGGCTTTCTCCACCGACTCGCTTCTCTTGAAGCCCTTCTGCTGCCTGGCCTCATACTCCTCGGCTTGCTCCTTCTGCAGCACAAGAGAGGGTCTGCTACAGCCTCACCGGGCACCAGGACAGTCCTCTCTGTCCCCATCCAGCCCCCACTGTCCCCATCCAGCCCCACCATCCCCATCCAGACTCTTTCTTCTCTGTCCAGATCCTGATCCATCCCCATCCAGGCCCTTCATTCCCCATCCAGGCTCCTCTTCCTTCTCCACCTGCTCCTCCCCAGCCCCATCCAGCCTCCAGGACCAGTGGAACAGGAACAAGGAATGGAGCTGGTGATGGAGGGTGAAGGGGGAGGAAACCCCTGGGACCCAGGAGGGAGACAGAGGAGCTTTGCTGGGCTGAGGAGAAGGATTTGGTTTCCTCCAGGCTCTTCCCCAGGAAGAGTTTCAAACTGGGCTTTTCCCAGCAGCCGCGGCTGGCCCAGCCGTCGGGAGCATGTGGCCAACGCGAGCAGAGAGATAAAGTGAGATCCAAGGAAACTGAGCTCATCCAACAAAATGGACCAAGAGTCCTGGAGGACCAGCCCATGGCACCTCTGCTGGGTCTTTCCACGTCCCCGACCCATCCCATGACAGTGTCCCGGGCATCTCCTCCATCTCCCTCCTGCCTCTGCCCGCAGCGTGGTCTGCACCACGGCACCCATGTCCTCTCCACCCTGGGGGATGTGGGAAGAAACCCGGCCACAGGGGCCAGTACCGAGGCTCACCCATTGCTGCTGCTCCTTGTCCCTGTTCTCTGCCTCCTGCTGCTGCTGGAATCTCCTGTGGTGACAAATGACAAACTGGGCTCAAGGAGCAGGCAGGAGGAGGGGTCTGCTCTGGGACCCCACCCCGAGAGGCCAGAGGAAGGATTTTCCCCATCACTTCTGGGGCCAGCCAAGGAGCCATGAGCCACCCCCAGAGCCACGCAGGGGGCGACAGCAAGGGGAGAAGGGCAGGAGCTGATCCAAATAGTGGGACCAGAGCAGGGAAATCTCTTCGTTCAGGGGCAAGCATAGCCAGCCCAATGGGGCCAGGCACACCGCCCTGCCCGAGCTCAAAACAGGAAGGCAGTGCCCGCTGCCGAGAGCTCCGCCACCCCGCACAGGTCACGCTGGGCTGGGAGAGGAAGGAAACCAGCACAATGCTGGTCCCCACGCACACCACCTCCTCTCTGCAGGGCTCAGAGCTCTCCACCGGCCGGCCCGGACCTCTGTCACCCAGCACCCATGGCTGGAGGTTTCAGCCACGTGTTCCCACTCGGTCCCAGGGGCAGGAAAACCCGCGGAGAGTGCTGGACAGGCAGCCAAGTCTGTCGGTGGCTCGGCCAGGGAGAAGGTGCTCTGTCTACCCCAGGGGCTTGCTGGGTGGAGGAACCCACAGACCAGCCCCATCAGCCCGGCCAAACCTCCAGCACTGCTCCGGGGCGGCGAGCGGAGCCAACGTGACTTGTTCACACATCAGCAGGAGCAGAGGGATGCTCGGGGTGCATGGGGGCTACTGGGGCATCGGACCCGCAGGTCCCAGGGCAGCGTTACTGTGGGGGGGGGACTGAGCTGAGCCTGCCCCAGCACCAGCAGAGACAGACCCCTCTGTAGCTGCTGCCTTCGAGGGGCTCTCTGGAGCTGCAGCCACCGCAGTGCCCAGGAACGCACAGCCACGGCCTGCCGCTCCCCGAGACCGACCCCGCGCAGGGACTGGGGCGAGGACAAGGGCGCCCAGCACCATGAGAGCAAAGCCGAGAGATCCCAGAGAGCAGGATGAGCCGGCCCAGGGACTCACTTCTGGGCTTCAATTTCACTGGATCTCGCTTTGTATCTCTGCTCTCGCCCCGCCGCCTCCTGCAGCTCCCGCTCCCGCCGCTCCCTCTCCAACCGCTGCCGCTCCTCCTCCGCCCTCCTCTTCTCCTCCAGCCGGCGGTTTGCCTCGTCTTTCTAACGGGAGAAGTCGTGGGGTTAATCCTGAAGCCGTGGGTCTCACCCTGAAGCCCTGGGGTTCATCCTGCCAGCTCTGAGAACCCCCCAGCTCCTTGCTGGCGGGTCTGTGCCAGCAGCTGGCTTCCCCACCAGCACTAAACCACAGGAAACCCACCGCAAAAACCGGGAGCGAGCACACAGCAGGCGTGTCCTGCTCCTCGGCATTGGAGAGCTGCCTTCAGAATGGCCAAAAACCCCAGAAAAATCAGTCCGCTCACCCAAACGCACTTTGCCATCTGCCTGCAGCTCAGGCCCTGCCCTCTGTGACTGCCCCAGCAGCCTGGGGTCAAATTAAAGTTGAGATAAAAAGCATCTTGCTTTTCAAGACTAATTTCCTCCTCCCCAGCCCCCCAAGGCAGCAGGACCTCTGCAGATAGCCCAGCTCTGTCAGAACCCCAGACTCCAGGCAGAAGAGCCCAGGTTAGAGGGGGAAGATGCAGATAGACAGATTTCATAAAAATCATAGAATCCCAGGCTGGTTTGGGTGGGAAGGGACCTGTCAAGCTCATCTGGGCCAACCCCCTGCAGGGACAGGGCCATCTGCACCTAGAGCAGGGTGCTCAGAGCCCTGGCCAACCTCCCCTGCAATGGTGCCAGGGATGGGGCAGCCACCACCTCTCTGGGCAGCCTGGCACAGGCTCTCCCCACCCTCAGCACCAACAATTTCTCCTCCTCTCCAGTATAAATCTCCCTCTTCTAGCTTCAAATCATCCCCCTTTGTCCTGTCCCAACAGGCCCTGCTCTAAACTCCGTCCCCATCTTTCTGCCAGGCCCCTTGGAGTCCTGCCAGGCCCCCAGAAGGTCTCCCCTTGGGGAGCCTTCTCCTCTGCAGGCTGAACCCCCCCAGCTCTCCCAGCCTGGCTCCCAGCAGAGGGGTTCCAGCCCTCCCAGCATCGCTGGGGCTGCTCTGGCCCCGCTCCACCAGGTCCCTGTCTCTGCTGTGCTGGGGACTCCCGAGCTGGCCCCAGCACTGCAGGGGGGTCTCAACTCAAATCTCCAGCTACACCCAAACGCTTCATCCCACTCGTGTCTGGCTGCTGAAGAGCAGCAGCTGCACTAACCTCGGCTTTGGCCCAGAAATTATCTTTGTTGACTCTCTTGATTTCAGACATCGCATTCGTCTTCTGGTAGACAGAGCCCTGGGGAAGGCAGAAGGTGGAATGTGTGAGCAGCACTCACTGAGCACTCACAGTTTTTTGCATTTCTCTGCAGAAATGTGCCCCTGCAGCTTTCTCCTGCTGCTACAGGACCGGCTGGACCCTCTCTGCCTTCCCCGCATGGCCACTGGCCAACTGCCCTGGTGGGAAGGGTCAGTGGAAGGTACTTAGCATGAAGAGCTCCAAAAAGAAGAGACCTTGTGTGATGGAATTCAACACAAAGCAGCACAGCCCCATCTCTGTGACATTTTAGAATTCAGAACCTGTCACTTCGCTCCAGACCATAAAGGGGACCAGCCGAAGCCCAACAGTGCAAGCTGCCAAAAACAGGGACCTCTAACCTGGTTTCTATCCTGCCTCAAGCAAAAATCAGGTCATCTGTGGAGTCCAGGCTGGAGCAACCAGCACAGAAGTGACCAGAACCCAGGGAACGTGGCCCTGCTGCACCAAAGTGGGGCAGGGCAGAGCGAGGGTCCTGAGCAGCTCTTCAGACAGATCTCGGAGGGGCGCAGCACCTGCAGCTGAGCTTCTCCGTGTACAGCTGAGAAACCTCCTGGCTTGGTGGGTGGGTGGCTGTTAAAAAAACAGCTTCCGACAGAATGTTTCCCCAGAAAGGCAGAAGGGAAGTTGCTGAGACCTTGATGCTTCACAGCACCAGAGGAAGCCTCAGTTCTCCTCCTCAAGCAGGTCAAAGAGCTGCTTGTTCCCCGTCCCTCAGCTGCCCCACGGCTGGGACGAGCCCCAGGCCCCACAGACACTCTGCAAATATGAAAAGCTGAAGCTTTTGTGTCTCAAAAAAACCCTGAATAGAACTGGAGGGGATCAGCCCTGCTTTAAAAAATGGTTGGGCCTGTGGAGCTCAGGCTTCCAGCATGGGTCATGGAATCAGAGTCACGGGCTGGGTTGGGTTGAAGGGACCTGTCAAGGTCGTCTGGTCCAAGCCCCTGCAGGGACAGGGCCATCTGCACCTAGAGCAGGGTGCTCAGAGCCCCGGCCAACCTCCCCTGCAATGGTGCCAGGGATGGGGCAGCCACCACCTCTCTGGGCAGCCTGGCACAGGCTCTCCCCACCCTCAGCACCAACAATTTCTCCTCCTCTCCACTCTAAATCTCCCTCTTGCAGTTTCAAACCATCCCCCCTTAACCTGTCACAAGGTTTGCTGCAAGGACATCTTGTCTCTGCCACCACCCCGTGCTTGGGCCTGATTCTTTCTGCAACAAGCCAGAGAGAGGAACTGGCCCTGGGCCAAATCACTGGTGCTTACTTGGCCATGTCAACGTGCAGGGAGCCCCTGCCCGCCACTGCAAGCTGACAGAAGTGGGAGACCCTGCCCAACTGCGAGCCCAGAAAGACCCCCCCCCCAGAGACAACTCACCACGGGAGCTTGAGGGCCTGAGTCCTGGAACTTGCTGTTCTCCTTGTGGAAGTTGTAGTTGGCCCCAGAGGCCTTGGCAACCTTCTCCATGATGAGTTCAGGCTCCACGTCCTCCTCGGCACGAGCGTTGATGGTGACATGAGCCCCCTGAGCAGGGAGAAAGCGGCACCAGGCATGATAAGGATGACTCCAGAAGCCATGAAACCCACCACACTGCTTTGAGAGGTCCCATCAGTGCTCCTGGACCTCCCAAGGGAAGGAAAAGGGCTCGGGCGAGACAGGGAGATCTCCAAGACAACATGACACTGGGAAAGCAAATGCTCCTTGAGGGAGAAAGGGGCTCGCTGTGGCTCCTCTGCAGTCTCCAGAGACATGTTCTACTGCAAGAGGTTTGTGTTGCAAACCAGCCTCTGAAACATGCATCTGGGGCTGTCCTACAGCGCAGGAATATTGTCCCTGGCCGCTCCTGGCCATGGTACTGCCTGCAGACACCTCTGTGCCACCCCAGGGAGCAGCGTGAGTCACACCGGGCACAGGTCCCTGTGGCCAGGACCCAGCCCAGAGCCCAGCCACCTGAGAACACAAGGAGAGGCCCAGACCTTCAGGAAGTTGGCCACGGTGCTGACATGGTTGGCACAGGCTCCTTTCCTCACGTCGTTCACACCTTCGCCTGTCTGCAAAGAGAAACCATCAACACCAGCTTTACCAGAGCATCCCAGAATCCATGTGGTAGGGCTGGAAGGGAGCTCTGGAGATGCCCTGGTGCCACCCCCCTGCTCCATCCAGCAGGGTCACCCAGGGCAGGGGCCCAGCAGCGCAGGGTCCAGCCGGGGTGGGAATCTCTCCAGACAAGAAGACTCCCCAGCCTCTCTGGGCAGCCTGGCACAGGCTCCCACACCCTCACACCAAACAACTTGCTCCTCCTGCTCAGATGGAACCTCCTGGCTTCCAGTTGGTGCCCCTTGTCCTGTCTCTGGGCACCACTGAGCAGAGTCTGGCCCCAGCCTCTCGCTCACTGCCCCTTAGACTCCCACTCCAGGCTGGTTTGATAGCAGCAGCATCTGTATTTGAGCCTGCCAATCACCCACGTTGGCCATGGTGAGAACTTCACCAGGGCTCACTGTGGGGATAAAGACCCTGTTCTGCAGCAAGCACTGCTCAGATGGCGTTTTGGGTTGGCGGGGCCATGTTCTGGTAGCAGGGGGGCTACAGGGGTGGCTTTGGTGAGAAGCTGCTAGAAACTTCCTCCATGCCCCCTGTGTTAGACTAGACACCAGGAAGAAACTTTCTGTAATGAGGGTGGGGAGAGCCTGTGCCAGGCTGCCCAGAGAGGTGGTGGCTGCCCCATCCCTGGCACCATTGCAGGGGATGTTGGCCAGGGCTCTGAGCACCCTGCTCTAGGTGCAGATGGCCCTGTCCCTGCAGGGGCTTGGACCAGACGACTTTGACAGGTCCCTTCCCACTCAAACCAGCCTGTGTTTCTATGTGCAATAGAGCCAGTGCCAGCTGGCTCCAAGATGGACCCACTGCTGGCCAAGGCCAAGCCCACCACTGATGGTGGCAGCACCTCTGCCATGACATACTTAAGAAGGGAAAGAAGTTACTGGGCAGAAGCAATTGCAGCTGGAGAGAGGCAAGAGTGTGTGAGAGAAATAGCCCTGGAGCCACCACGGATGGCACAGAAGGAGGGGGAGGAGGAGCTCCAGGTGCCAGAGGAGAAATTCCCCTGTGGCCCATGGTGAAAACCACGGTGAAGCAGGTTGTCCTCCCCCTGCCCATGGAGGACTGTACAGTGGAGCAGGTGGGTGCCCAAGGGAGGCTGAACCTGTGGAGGGGACCCACGCTGGAGCAGCTCATGAGGAATTGCAGTCTGTGGAGGGACACAGGATGGAGAAGCTCGTGGGGAACTGTGTCCCATGGGTGGGACCCCCCAAGGAAGCAGGGAAAGAGTGCGAGGAAGAAGGAGCAGCAGAGACACCGTGTGACAAACTGACCACAACCCCCATTCCCTGGCCCCCGGTGACACTGGGCTGGAGCAAGGAGGCGGAGAAATTGGGAGCGAAGCTGAGCCTGGGAAGAAGGGAGGGGCGAGGGGAGGTGTTTCTGGATTTGTTGCCTTTTCACAGAATCACAGAATGCTCAGGGTTGGGAGGGACCTCTGGAGATCATCCAACCCCCTGCCAGAGCAGAGTCACCTAAAGCAGGTCCCACAGGAACGTCTCCAGAGAAGGAGACTCCCCAGCCCCCCTGGGCAGCCCGTTCCAGGCTCTGTCACCCTCACTGTGAAAAATTTTTAACTTGTGTTTCTGTGGAAGCTCCCCTGTTCCAGCTTGCACCCGTTGCCCCTGTCCTGTCAGTGGACATCCCTGAGCAGAGCCTGGCTCCAGCCTCCTGACACTCCCCCTTTCCATATTTAGAACCATTCCTGAGGTCACCCCTCAGGCTCCTCTTCTCCAAGCCTCAGAGCCCCAGCTCCCTCAGCCTTTCCTCAGCAGGGAGATGTTCCACTCCCTTCAGCATCTCTGGGGCTCTGCGCTGGACTCTCTCCAGCAGTTCCCACTGTATGTAGGGCTCTTCCACACTCACCCAGTTGATGAGGACGTATTTGGGCAGACCAGAGTTGGGGTCCTTCACCCTGCAGAAGGCATACATCACCTTCCCGCTGTTCAGCTCCTCCACCATCTCCTCCAGGCCACCATCTGAGGAAGGAGAGGGGATGAAGCAAACAGATCACATACCTGTGGTGGGAACAACCCAGCAGAGGCTGCAGGATGTTGATTCAGAGTTGTCCTACAACCAGAATGTTTCAGACCCCTCGTGCTCCTGCTATCAGCTCATTTACTCAGGAGCCCTCAGCCCTCTCCCTCCACGCCCCAACCCCAGCAGCCTTCACCACCCGAGTTCCTCCTGCTCCAGCCTTCACCGTGACAAGCACAAATCCACGAACAGAGAGATCCTGGGGCCACAAAGCAAGTCAAGTGATGATGGAGAAGACAAAGGAATTATGGAATCATGGAATGGTTTTGGTTGGAAAAGACCTTTGAGCTCTCGGCGTCCAACCATGAACCCAGCACTGCCTGGGCACCACTGACCCCTGTCCCTCAGCACCACAGCTCCACAGGGGGCTTGGAAACCCCTCCAGGGATCACGGGGACTCCACCCCTGCCCTGGGCAGCCTGGCACAGCCCTGCAGGGGCTGAAGAAATTGTTCCTCAGCTCCAACCTCAACCTCCCCTGGGGCAACTCCAGGCCAGTTCCTCTCCTGCTGTCCCTTGTGCCTTGGGAGCAGAGCCCGACCCCCCTGGCTCCAGCCTCCTGTCAGGAGCTGTCAGAGCCAGAAGCTCTCCCCTCAGCCTCCTTTGCTCCAGGCTCAACAAGCCCAGGGCCCTCAGCCGCTCCTCACCAGCCTCCTGCTCCAGCCCCTTCCCCAGCTCCGTTGCCCTTCTCTGGCCACGCTCCAGCCCCTCCAGGTCCCGCTGGGAGTGTGGGGCCCCAAACTGACCCCAGGATTCCAGGGGCAGCCTCAGATGGACATTCCCACCCAAACTGGTGTCACCCGCAGCTTTGCTGAGGGTGCCTCAATCCCCCTCGTCCACATCATTGATAAAGATATTAAACAAACTGGCCCCAGCACCGAGCCCTGGGGATACCACTTGTAACTGGCCACCAACTGGAGTTAACTCCATCTGCCACCACGTTCTAGTCCCAGCCACCCAGTCACTTTTCTACCCAGGAAGGAGAACATCCATCCAAGGCATGAGCAGCTGGTTGCTGTGCTGAGGTGGCCTGTCCTCCCCCCTCCCTGAGCCCACACTCATCAGAGGCTTTAGCCAGCACAGGCAGCTGCAAGCTCTGCCCACAGCTTCCCACACACTGCGAGGTCTCCAGCACCACCAGTAACCGGAGACCGTGAAGGTTCCAAGAAGCAGGACACCTTTCAGGACTCCAAGGGGCCTGGCAGAAAGATGGGGACGGAGTTTTGAGCAGGGCCTGTTGGGATGAGACAAGGGGGGATGGTTTGAAACTGCAAGAGGGAGATTTAGAGTGGAGAGTAGGAGAAATTGTTGGTGCTGAGGGTGGGGAGAGCCTGTGCCAGGCTGCCCGGAGAGGTGGTGGCTGCCCCATCCCTGGCACCATTGCAGGGGAGGTTGCCCAGGGCTCTGAGCACCCTGCTCTAGGTGCAGATGGCCCCGCCCCTGCAAAGTCCCTTCAGAAGCTTCAAAAGGTCCCTTCACCCCAGACGTTTCTCTATGACTTTATAAGGAGTGGAGGAACCGGCTACGCCCCGTTCCTGTCCCACCTTCTAAGCGCAGCGGTGGCCGTGACGGGCTGCGCTTCGTCAAACGGGAAGTAGAGAAGAACCGCGAGGCTGGTGCCGGGCCCCGGGCAGGGCCACGCTGCCCAAGTGCCACAGGGAGCTGCTGCCCTCGCGTCCTCTCGGGCTGCCTCGCCCCGGGGCCGGCCCCTCTGGGCAGCGGTTACCAACTTACCACAGCAGCGAGAGCACGGATGCCCCAGAAGCTGCCTGCTCTGCTTCTGCGTGTGGAATGGCACCGTGATTATCAACACGGAGAGGAGGAGAAGCCACCTCTGCGGGGCCAGGGCGAGTGATGGAAGGCGCCGTGTTGCCGGCAGAAACCTCCCAGAAAAGGAGGGAAAACGCCAACAAAAAGCCCAAACCACATGCTCTCATCTCAACAAAAACTTCCTCACAGACCACGGTTCCTCCTACTTCGGCTTGTCTGGGCCCTGAAAAGCAGAACAGGAGCAGCCGCGTCCCACCGGCTGCCCCGCGCAGCCCGTGCCACGGCACAGCCCGGGTTCCCTTCCTCCCGCGCTGTGAGATACTCGGTATCTCGCTCCAGCGCGGCACTTTCCAAGCTGGGCAGCAAAGCCGGAGGCTGGAAGTCGGGCAGCCACGGGAGCCCGGGAGGGGCCGGGCGTTTGCCGGGTCAATGTTTAACGCGGAGCTGGGCACGGGGGCTGCGGCGTCAGGGAGCGGCAGTCACGCCCACCAGCAGCAGGAAAACCTTTACAGGTGAAACTCTCCGAGCGGCCGACACCTCAGTTCACACCCCCCTTCCATCCAACCCTCGCTCATCAGCAGCGGCCGATCTGCCTCTCGGCCCCCGCAGCCGCCCCGCCGCCCTCAGCCGCAGCCTTTCACTGAGCAAAGGGCCCCGAAGCACCAAACCAGCCAGGGCTGGGCTCCGCTGGACCCTGCGGAGCTGCCCGGAACCGTCTCACCTGAGCCTGGTCACCAAGAGAAGCAAATGGGAAAAGAGGCTGGCGAGGGAAAACAGCCAAGAGGTGGAGGATGCAAATCTAGAGAGCAGAGAAACCGGCCGGGACTCGTCGCGTTTTACCGGCTCCAGCTTTGCAGCAAGAAGCGTTTTGCAGCCAAATAAAAACTAAAACGCAGTTGCAGAAAGCGAGGAACCGGAGAAAGAAGCAGCGGTTTCACAGGACCAAGCTGGAAGCGCAGCCTGGGAAAGCTTTGAAGCACTTCATGCTCCTTCACGCGGCAGCCAGCTGGGGTCTAAAATAATCCAGGGCTGCAAGAAGGGACCCAAAGCGTGGATCCTTCCAAACAGAGGAAAATGACAGGGAAGGAGAAGGCAGAGCCACGTCTGCCTCTCCCGCTGCCTCCGAGACTCTTGTTGATTTTCCTCACTCGGAAACCGCACCCAGAACGCTGGTGTGAGCTCTCACCCTCATCCCACTGCCGTGGCCACCCCTCTTCCCTTGTCCCACCGCCGTGGCCACCCCTCTGCCCTTGTCCCACCACCGTGGCCACTCCTTCAGGGATTAAAAAATGGTCTCCAGGATTAAAAGCCAACTGCCCCAGGAGTGCCGGGCACGGGAGCGAGCAGCAGTTCCCCCACTGGAGCCGTTTCCATCCCAGGCGGGGGCTGGATGCCACCAGAAGCTCCGGGACAAAAGGCAGCCAGGCCCCGTGCGCCGAGCCCTGTGCACCCCCCGGGCTCGGGGGCACAGTCCCCACCCCACTCACCTCCGGAGCCGGCCACTCGCAGGTCATTGCTGTTGCCCTCGTAGGTGAAGAGAGCCCTAAAACACAGCCGGGGGAGAAGGGTTTGTCCAGCCCGGTGGGAAAGGAGCACCCCGACCCTCGCACCCCATCAGCGTCTCCTCTGCAGCGCACCCCAAAAGCCCCCCCCCAGCTTCACGGCACCCACCCAGGGGGTCCACATCCCCCCAATGCCCACAGCTCCAGAAGGCCCCTGCCCCACACACCTCCTGCCCCACATTCCAGATAATTCCTGATCCCCCCCTGCACCCCCCACCCACCCCAAAGGACACAGCCACTCCCTGATCTCTGTGTATGCGACCCCTCAGCCCACACCTCTGACCCCTCCTGTATAACCCCCAGAACCCTCACAGCCCCCCCAACACCAGTCCAGCCCTAAACCTTCCCCCAGACAGCCCCCACATCCTCCCACACATCCCGGCTTCACTCCTACCCCCCCATGCCCACCCCCTCAGATCCCCCCTGTACAGCCCAGACATCCCCCAGGCACCCTGATTCCCCTATACCCCCCAGCCCCCCAAACAGCCCCCCAAACACCCCTCACAGACCCCCACACACCCCTCACAGACCCCCACAGACCCCTCACAGACCCCCCAGCCCCCCCCACATCCCTCCAGCCCCCCCAAACACCCCCCAGCTCCCCCAAACACCCCCCCAGCCCCCCAAACACTCCCCCATCCCCCCCCATCCCTCCAACCACCCCTCACAGCGCCCAGCCCATCCCCCCACCTTCGCCCCCGGCCTCACCCCCCCTCCTGCTCCCCCCCCGCCCCTCACCAGTCCGTGGGGCTCCCCGCCGCCACCACCCGCCCATAGGCCTCCTGCAGCGCCCGCCCGTTCTTGCTGAGGTTCAGCGCCATGGCAGCGCCCGCTCCCGGCCCGCCCCGCGCCGCGCCGCCGCCGCCACCGCCGCTCAGACACACCCACGGCCACACCCACGGCGCAGGCCCCGCCCACGGCCACACCCACCGGCCTGGTCCCGCCCTCGGACACACCCACCGGCCTGGTCCCGCCCTCGGAGCGCCTCGCCCCGCCCCCTGAAATCCCCGCCCCCTGAAATCCCCGCCCCCAAGCCACCGCCTCACGCCTCTGTGCCGTCAGGCTTCCTACACGTAAAAGCCCCGCCCCCGGCGCCGTAAGCCCCGCCCCCAGCCGCCGGGCTGTCACTCCTCCGCCCTGCCCCGCCCCCGCCCTGCCCCGCCCCCGCCCCGCCCCGCGCGTCTCTCGGGACCCTTGGGGCGGTTCTCGGAGCCACCCCAGCCCCGGGGCGGCCCCGGGGGTCCCGCCAACCCACGCAGAGACCCCGCAGCCCCTTCCTCACTTCCCGGGGTCCAAAGCGGCCCCCCCTCAGCACGGCCCTGCTCCCCTCCCTCCCGGCCGGGAAAATCGGCATTTCCTGGGATTTCCCCCATTTCCAGCCCCGGGGGCAGCCCGGGGGGTGCGGGGTACACAGCAGCTTTAGTGCCCAGGGTTTGTTGGGGTGTAAACGTGCCTCGGGTTTTCTCCCAGGTCACCACAATTCTGCTTTTTTCGGGAAACATGGGAGGTTGTGGCTCACGCTGGGGCGGAGGGGGGTCTCCTCCAACCCCCCCCGAGTCACCCCTCGTGGGTGTGGGAAGAGAAGTGGGGAGGGGGCGGGGGAGAGTCAGGCAGGAGCAGAATGAGCAGCCTTTTTTGCTGCTGTTCAGCAAAACCCCCCTCGACTGACCCCCGTGGGGATGACTACCCCCCCCACCGTGGGAGTGACCACCCCCCACGCGGGGCCATGGCCCTGGCACTGCACACAGTGGCATAAGACCCCCCCCCAGCCCCCGATGCCCCCTCCGCCACAGGACCCCCCCATCACCCCGAGGCCCCTCAGCGCGGCCCGCGCTGCTCGGTGCCCCCAGCACGTGCTAATGAGCCATTTGCAGATCGTCTGTGTCCCCCCCAGCCCTGCCCTCGGCACAACCCCTCCCCCCTTCATGAGCTCGCCCCTGGTGCTGCCGCCCTGGGGGTGGGTTGGGGACAACGTCCCAGCTGCGCACCCCCCGGGGCGTGAGGTTGGGTTTAATGAGCCCCCCCGGACCCCAGGTTCATGCCCTGTGCCAGGATTTGTCTCGCCGGGGCTTCAGGCTTGGGTGGTGGAGGTGATGGAGGAGAGCGAGTGTCCCCCTCAGCGCGTCTCCCCGTGTCCCCAGCTACCAGGGGACAGGGAGCGTTGGGGTGGAATGTGGTGATGACGGATGTGGTGATGACGTGGCCGAGGGTCCTGGGGTGGCTGAAGGTCCTGGGTTGGCCAAGGGTCCCAGAGCGGTTGAAAGTTGCAGGGTGGCTGAGGCTCCAGGGGCAGCTGAGGGTCCTGAGGTGGTCAGGAGTGCCAGGGGACTGCTGTGAGTCCTGGAGTGCCTGAGGGTCCCATGGTGGCCAAGGGTCCTGGGGCATCCAAGGGTCTTGGGGTACCTGAGTATGCCAGGATGTCCATGGTTCCTGGGGTGGCCAAAGGTCGTGGGTTGTCCAAGGGTCTCAGGGTGCCTGAAGGTCCTGAGTTGGCTGAAGATCCATGGGCAGATGAGGGTTCTGGGGTGGTTTGAGAATCCCAGGGACTGATAGGAGTCCTGTGGTGCCTGAGGGTCCCGAGGCAGCCAAGGGTGCTGGGGTGACTGTGGGTGCTCTGGCTCCTCCCCACTGGCCCCAGGCCAGAGACTCATTCTCCCAAGGAACCATCCTCCCTTCCCCAGCTCCAGCCTGGCAGCATCTTTAGGACGCTGCTGCTGGGATCTCAGCAGCTTTTCACACCGGGAGGTGCCAGGACAAAGGCCAAGTGGCAGGATCTGACCTGGGGGCACACGGCAGTGCCCAGCACCACCTTTTGGTTTGGGCTGTGCCCAGTAAAACATCACACAAGGTGATTTTGAAGGGCTCAACCCTGCCATCACCTCCTCCATCTCATGAACCTTATACCCTGCCACCACATCCTCCATCTCATGGATCTCCTACCCTGCCATCATCTCCTCCATCTTATGGACCTCCCATCCCACCTGCCGAGACAGGATGTTCTTATCACTTAGTGGGGTGGAGGGGGTGTCTTGGGACATCAGTTGCAGTGAGGTTTTACCTCCAGAGCACCAGCTGCCTTCTGTTGGTGACCTTCAAACCCATTGTAGAGGCTCTCCTGGGTTTATAGGACATGCAAAAACATTGAGAAAGGCCTCAGAACTGTAGCGCTGACAGCTCCCGTGTTTCCATTTGGGGTCCTACAAAGCTGGGGTTTACCTGGGGAGCTCTGGGTGGACAATCACCCTCCACATGTCCCATGCTAGGAACCAGCCACCTCCTCACCCCTTCATTGACTCACGCCGTGCGTTATTTGTCTCCCAGACAGAAGAACATTGGAAGAAACAACACTTTCAGTGATTATTTATATTTTTTAGCTGCCTGGGGTTTGTGCAGCCCCCTGGATACATCCGAGCCCTATGCAGGAGAACTTGCCCCACCGCATCTACCCCTAAACGCAGCGTAAGGAGCTGCCTCAGAATGGGCAGATGGGACCTCCCCATTCAGCGCATGGATGGAAATGTTAATTAAAAGCAGGGCAATAAAACATCTGAAGTCTGGGGAGCCAGGAAGGGCCAGGCTGCCCAACACCCTGCAGCTGCCTCTTGCTCTTCCTTGAGAAACTTGGGCCAGGGGACTGGGGTCACCAGTAAGTTCGATGTTACAAAAGCCTTTTCATGGAGCATTTCAGGCAAAGCAACTGAAGAACCTTTGTGGAGCAGAGCAAGGGGCTGCCGGCCTGGTGGGGAGGGGTGGGGGGAGGCTGGTGGCCCAGGGGTCCTGGGGCTTGGGGGCTGTCCTGGGAGTCAGAGGAAATAGGGAGGTGGCAAGTCCAGCTGGAGATTGGGGTTCACAGTCAGGCTGCGCGATGGGATGAAGCCAATTGCTTGGAGGTGCTGGGCAGAGCCCCATTTGGTGTCATCCCAGCAGCCTGTTGGGTGATGGGCAGCAGGGTGAGAGCCTGTTCACCCATGAGCCCACCCTGTGAGAAAAAGGGGGGAAAGGGGTTTTCCAGTGGGTCTGTCCTTCAGGCTGTCTCAGAGCTGCATAAGCACCATGGTGGGACCCCAGCACCCTTCTCCTGGTGTGGGGCAGGGTGAGGACCTCTCTCTGAGCATCCCAGTCATGTGGATGACAGGGACACCCTGGTGGGATAGAGTGTGCAGACAAGGGACACCCAGGTCTGGTGGGACACAGGAGAAGAATGGAGCCATCTGTGCGGGATGGGGCCACCCTGGAGGGACAGGGTCACCCTGGGTGGGATGGGGGAATCTCCTGTTACATGGAGGCACTCAAATCCGATGAGGGCACCCCAGCAGGACAGGCTCACTCTGGTAGATGGGGGCACCTTGGGTGGGACAGAGACACCCAGATAACATGGGAGCACCTGACTAGGATAGTGCAGGGTAGAGACAACCTAAGCAGGATGCGGGTACCCAAAAGGGATTGTGTGTCCTGGGTGGGATGGAGACACCCAGACAGGAGGGGGTACTCTGGACATGATGGGGGAACCCCAGATGGGATGGGGACACCAAAATGGGAGGTAGCACCCTGGATGGGATGGGGGAAACCTCAGATTGGTCACCCTGAAGTAAAGGAATCTTGCTTGAGATGGGGAGACCCTGGACAGGATGGGGAGACCCTGGACAAGATGGGGAGACCTGGGCAGGATGGAGGGAACACAGATGGGCTGGGGGAGGTCCTGGATGGGATGGGGGAAGTAGGGTGGGATGGGGTAACCCTGTATGGGGTGGGAGGGACCCGAATGGGGGAACCTCGACAGGATGGTGGGACCCAGACGAGAAGTGTCCCTGGACAGGGTGGGGGAAGGGGGGGGCTGGCCTTTGCCGGGAAGACCCTGGGTGGGATGGAGGGACTCAGATGGGATGGGGGGGCCCCCGCATGGGATGAGACCGTGGGAGGGATGGAGGGACCCTGGAGGGGACGGGGGGGGACTCCAGAGCGGATGGGGGGGTCCGGGGAAGATGGGGAGTCCCGGCCGTGGCGGGGATTCTCCGTCGGCCGGCGCCCCGTGGGCAGCGGGCTCGGTCCGCTCCGCTCTGCCGGGGCCGCTCGGTCGGTCGGTCGGCGGGGCCGGTGGCGGGGCGGTGCGAGGGCCCTGCCCTGCCCCGCGGTGTCGGTTTGCAGCCGGGCTCCTCCTCCCCCCGCCGCCCCGCGCATTCCCGACCCTCCCGGGCGGCGGCGGCGGCGGCGGCGGCGGCGGCCGTGGGGGGAGCCCGGCGGGGCCGGAGCGGGACCGGAGCCGGACCCCCACCATGCCGCAGCTGGAACCGGCGGGGGGGGACGACCTGGGGGCCCCCGACGAGCTCATCGCCTTCCAGGACGAGGGCGAGGAGCAGGACAAGGGCGCGGGGCGCGGCTCGGCCCACGGGGACCTGGACGAGCTCAAGTCCTCCCTGGTCAGCGAGACCGAGAACCGCGGGACCGGCACCGGCACCAGCTCCGACTCCGAGGTGAGCGCGGGGGGTGGTGGAGAGCGGCGTGGGGGGGGAGCGATCCCCCGCCCGGCCCCGCTTACCCGCTCTCCCCGCAGGCGGAGCGGCCCCCGCAGCCCCGGGAAAGTTTCCAGAAGCCGCGGGACTATTTGGCAGAAGGTACCGGCTCCGTTCTCGGTCCCCCCGGTCCCGGTCTCGGTCTCTGCCGCATCCCCCCGGGACCATCCGACACTTCGTAACTTCTTTGTTTCCGCCCCCGGCTGCGGGCGGGACCCCCCCGTGCCCGTCTCCCCGGACCCCCCCGTGCCCGCCCACTAACCCCCCGCCATGTCCATGCCCCCCCTCGTGTCTTCCTCCCCCCTCCTCCCACCGTGTGTGTCCCCCTTCCGCGTTCACCCCCCCCTTCCCCCCCCCCCCGCGATGAGTCTGGCCCCCACCGGGCCCAGGTCCCGCCCCCCCGGTAACAGACTTCCTACGGATGGACCGGTGTGTACCCCCCAGGGAACCGGGCTCGGGACACACGCGACATCCCCCCCCACCCCCCCCCCGGGG
>JANVCC010000335.1:114056-126498 GCA_025345505.1 Todiramphus chloris collaris
ATCTGACTGGGCACAGCATCCTCAATCCTGTACTGGATCCAGCTGGGTGCAGCATCCTTGATTCTGTTCAAGATCTGACTGGGCACAGCATCCTTGATCCTGCTCCAGATCCGGCCAGGCACAGCATCCTCAGTCCCATTCCAGATCCATCTGGACCCAGCATCCAGGCCCACTCCTGAACTGGATCCAGCTGGGCACAGCACCCCCGACCCCGTACTGGATCCGGCCGGGCTCAGCACCCTGGCATGGCAGCATCGCCGGAGGACGCTGAGCTCTGTGTTGACAGATCCACCACCCGCCCTCATCCCGGGAGGCTCCGAGGCAAGACCGGACACGTGCGGCTCTGAGGTGGTAGGAGGCAGGAGGCCACCAAGCAGCCCTGGGAGCTTTATTTTTCCCATTTCCTTCTTTATTTCCCCCAACAGTTGGAGGAAACGACCTGATCCACAGGATCCGGCCATCCCGGTGGCCGTGACATCCTTGCATACCTCAGCTGGGAAGCTGTGGATTGAACTGCAAGAAAAAGGAAGATTTGGGGGTGGGGGGGAAAACCCCCAAACCCAAATAATTGGCATCCCTGGGAGGTGGTCCGAGGAGGCAGCCGGGGCAGGTGAAGGATGCTGGGGCCGGACGTGTGTGGGGATGCTGGTGTTGGAGCCGGCAGCGGTGAAGCCACCAGAAGACTGTTCTGGGAGTAGTGGGGTGGGGAGGCAGCGCTTCTGCATCTCTCTGCTCCCGGGTATTTAGAAATCTGGCAGATATTTAGAGATATGGAAATGCGGCACCTTCGGCAAACCAGGAGAATTGCCTCCGTCCTGTGCTGGGCACCGAAGCTTTGGGATGCTCCTGCTCTTCACCCGGGTTAATTCACTTTGCTCTGATAGTGTCCGTGTTATTCCCAAATGGGACCTGGAAGTTTGAGGTGTCCTCTTTGTTACAGCTTTTTCCTGGCCAGGGTGGTGGTGTTTTGGACTCCTCTTAAGGCAGCGGAGGAATTTGTCAGGGTCTAACAATGGTGGTGCCGTTCGGAGCAGCATTTTAGGCTGGTTTTCCGCAGGAGTGCACCAGGAACTGGGGAGTCTGAGGCTGGATTTGGCTCCCTGGGATCATCAGAACCACAACTCCCCAAAATACAAAGGTTCCCATGGTGGGATGGCCAGGAGAAGCTCTGGGCACGTCCCAGCACCAGAGCTGGATGGGTGCAAACCCGCTTCCGCATCCCAGCGGGATTGTTTGGATCCAACATCTTTTATCCCACGCTGGATCCGTATTGGGGTGAAATCGCGCCCCAGGATCCTCCTGCGATCCCCGGGATCCCCCTCGGGGAGGGGGACGGGCCGCTCAGCGTCCCCAAATGCGGCCCAGCCCCACCGGGGAGGTGACGGGGAGACCACGCGGTGGCAGGGGAGAAAATCCTGGCACGGGTGGTGTCGTTACTTCCCCCCACAACCGGCTGAACCCCAGGAATGTGAGGCTGGAGGCGAGTACCAAAATAAAGCCCAACCTTCCCCGGGCGGGGAAATTCAGCCATGGCACCCAAACAGCTCCCGGTTCCCTACCGCCCTGCCACACCGGGGTAATTAACGCACCCACGGTAATTAATGCCCATCGGCGGCTTGCGGTCGCCAAATAACTGAGGAAAAACAACCTCATCACCTGGGCTCGCTGCGGCTTTTTTAAAATTGATTTCTTTTCCCCCATTCCTGCGAGGCGCTCACGCTCCCCGCGCGGCACAGAGGCGTATCTGTCTGCGAAAGAAAATAGATCCTCTCGAATGCGTTGCTGCCAAGAAAAATGATTAAAATACAGATTTTTTTTGGCAAGAAAAAAAATAGGGTTGCTCTGAAAAGCGGGCGGGTCTCGCCGCAGGCTGCGGCTCGGGCTGAGCGGGGAGGGCTCGGGCGTGCGCTCGGCGGGACCAGGGATGGAGGTGTTGGGGCAGGGGGGGGACTGGGGGTTTATTTTGGCTGGGGGGGTTCACTCCGTGCTCGGCCTCCTCCAAGCGCGGCTGCTTGGTCCTTTGCCGGTTGCGCTCCGGGCACCTCCTTGGGATTTGCTGCTTTATTTGGGATTTGCTGCCTTATTTGGGAATCCCCCCCCAGCAGTGCCGGCTTCCTTCCCCACCCGGAAAACATGAAGAAAAAACAAATTTTTCACACTTTTTGGCTCCTTCGTCTCCCCCAGTGCAGCCGCTGGGCCAATCACATCCCTCCCAGCAGCGAACCCTCCCCGTGCCTCAGTTTCCCCTCTCCAAAGTGCCTGTCGAGCCTTTGCACACAATGGTCCCTTTGTGTCTCTGCCTTAATTATGCTATTCGGCTAATTACACTGGGTTTTTTTTTTTTTTTTCTTTTCTTTTTTTAGAGGCTAAATGAGACCTACAGGAGGTTTCCACTAAACCTCCTCCCCCCACCCCCTGCCAACTTCTCCCTCCTCTCTCCCTTTTCCAACACGATTCCCAAATTAAAGCGATGAAGTAAGTGCTCCGGGCGACTCGCACAAGCCCGGCGTTTGTTACGGGGACTCGACGCACATTCATCATCTTTCTGGAATTCCCAGCAGCTGCTTTTCATTAGTTTTTCTTCCTTCAAGTCGCTGGCGGGAGCCGGGGAAAGAGGAACCCGGCGAGAAGCGCCCAGCGCATCCCGGCCGGAGGAAGAGGAGGGTGAAGGGCAGCGGGGGGAGGTCGGGCTCACGCCGTGTCCTGGCTCTCCGTGCTCGGGGGGGGGATTTTTAGGGAGAGAGGGGATGGGGTGGGGTGTGATGGGCTGGGGGAAGGTACTCCAGGGAGGAAGAGGAGAAGGAAGAAGAGGAGCAGAGAGGGGTGATGGTGACGTGCAGCTTCATGACTTGCTGCTTTTTTTGGGGTGTTTCTTGGGGGTGATGGCACCCTGTGCCCGCACCGCAGGGATCGTGCCCGGAGCTGGGGCAGGGGAGGTTGGCAGGCTGTGATGATGGGTGAGCTGGTATCCTGTGGCTGTGCCAGGGGGTACAGGACCCTTTGGTGACCCATGGGTGCTGTCAGGGTGGTATAAGAAGCCCCAGTGTCCCATGGGTGCTGCCAGGGATAGTTGGCTATCTGGCATCCCATGGGGGCTGCCAGGGGAGCACAGGACC
Source organism: Todiramphus chloris collaris (assembly GCA_025345505.1). Classification (NCBI taxonomy): domain Eukaryota; kingdom Metazoa; phylum Chordata; class Aves; order Coraciiformes; family Alcedinidae; genus Todiramphus; species Todiramphus chloris. The sequence continues at coordinate 117,173 of JANVCC010000335.1, forward strand.
TCCTTGGTGCTCCCCCCAGGCCCGGGCACAGCATTGCCTGGCAGGATGAGATCCATCTCTGGGGGTGTCAGCCCCCAGAATCGCAGCACTTGAGGCCGGTGGGGGCACAACACGGTGATGGGACCCTCATCACCCCAAATTCCCATGGTAGCGTGGCTGCCAGTGACTTTTTCCATTGTCCCCATCCCTCAGATGGGAACTTAAACATGTTACACATGCAGAAGCCCCTTAAAACACCTTCCCTAGCCGGCCAGCGTGTCTTGCTCTGTGTCTTGCACCCCCCAAAAGCCGGGGGTGCTCCGGGTGGGCTTTGGAGGTGATGGGATTTTTCGCGCCGGGGTGGGGACGAGCCCTTTGCACCCGCTAGGATCCCCCTGGCGCGGCCGCCGCCTGAGCGCGGGATGAATGGAGCCATTGAGCGTGATGGACGGGAGCCGAGGGCCGCGGACAAAAGCCTCGCGGCCGTGCTGAAAACTCGGTGCTGCCGTGTTTGGGGAGCGAGGAGGGAACTGCCGGCGGGCGGGGGTCCCGGTTTGTGCTGAGCCTGGTTTGCTCCGCGGCTGGGAGTGTGCGCGAGGGGTGCTGGGGGCACCCACGGGTGGAGGATGCTTGGGGTGCCGACTGGCAAGGGGTGCACAAGGCACCCACGGTTGAGGGGTGCTTGGGGCACCTCCAGACAAGGGATGCTCAGGGTGCCTGTGGGTGAGGGATGCTTGAGGAACCCAAGTGTGGAGGGTGCTCAGGGCACTCACGGGTGAGGCATGCACAGGGTGCCCGTGGGTGAGGGATTCTCAGGGTATTCCCAGACCATAGTTGCTTTGGGATGAGGCTGTGCCCCATGGGCTGCCCAGGATCCAGCTCGGCCGGCATCTCAATGATGCTCCAGCTCCCACAAGCCTCATCCTACTTCATCCCATCCCATCCCTCCCATCCCATCCCATCCCATCTGGCTGAGCTGTTCAGCAGATGCCACCCGGCACCCCCAGCGCAGTGACATCGCAACCCGTGGCTCGAGATAAGGTCACCTTGAAGCATCGCTTCTCCAAGCTAATCCCAAGGGGGGGTTTGGGGGCTTATTTTTCAGCTCCCAGACACTTTTTCTGGTTTCCCACCCCGGTGCCATTGGCGTTTCCCACCCAGTTCGTGCCGCTGTCCGTGTGCCGCTGGCTGACGTGTTCGGGCTGTGCCATGGGAACGGTCGAGCATCCTTGAACCAGGGGTTGCCAACTCCCAGTGCTGCCCCCATTGCCCCCCCCAGAATCAGTGTCGTCACCTTTCCCTGGCTTGTGTCACCCCAGAAATGTCGGGAGGGGACCCTGAGAGCCGTGGGGACAATGCGAGAGGCAGCGTCATGCCCCGTGTTGCCCCTCTGCGGCTCCCAGACCCTGGTGGGAAGAGAAGGAGTCCCACTGGGAAGTTTCGGCGTTCCCCTTGGTGGGATGCGGGGAGGCCGGAGACCCCCCCCCCCCCGAAAGGTCTCGTCCCCGCCGGGAACCCCCGTCCCAGGCAACATCTGCAGGAGATTATTTGGGTGGGAAGCGGCTCGGAGGGGAGCGAGGCCGGGGGCGAGTGAGGATTTACGGCTTGTTTCTGGGGCTGTAAATCGCGGCGGTAACTGGGATGTCTCCCTTGCTAAAGGTGCGGGGGGGGGCCCTTTTTCTTCCCCGGGCAGGGAGTTTGGTTGAGCTGGGGGGCTGGGGGGCAGGACCCCGCTGGCTGCAGCAGCAGCAGCCCCGCGGCACATCCCCGGCCGCAGAAATGGCCCGGCTGGTGCAGCTTCCTGGGACTCGCTCTCATCTCCATTGACTGGCTCCAGAAGGAGCTTCTCCTCCCTGCCTTTTTCCCCACCTTTTCCCCCCCACTTCTCCTCCTCTTTCCCCCCTTTCCCCCTGCTTTTTCCCCCTTCCCCCTTTCTCCCTCATTTTTTCCCTTTTTCCTCTGCTTTTTTCCCCCCTCTTTTTCCACCTTTTTCCCCCTTTCTCCCTCTTTTCCCCGCCTTCCCCTCCCTTTTCTCCCCTTTCACCCATTTTCTCCCCTTTTTCCCCCTTTATTCCCTTTCTCCTGGCTTTTTCCCCCCCCCTTTTTTTCCTCCCCCCTTTTTTTCTCCCCTCTTTTTTTCTCACCCCTTTTTTTTCCTCTCCCCTTTTCCCCTCCTTTTGCCCTTCTTTTGCCCCCCCTTCCCCTCCCTTGTCTCTCCTTTCCCCCCATTTTTCCCTTTCCCACCTCTTGTCTTTTCCCCCCCCCCTTTCCCCCTCCTTTTCTCCCCCCTCCCTTCCCCTCTCTTTTCCCCTTCCCCCCCTTCCTCTCTCCCCTGTTTTTTCCCCCATCTTGCTTTGCACCAGCCCCTCCCCCACAGCCTCCCTGGGACCTGCCGGGGAAAATTTGGGACTTTTCCAGCATTTTGCTCCGGGGTGCAGAATTTCAGCCCGGCAGAGGACAGCTCGAGCCTCGAAAAGCCAGCGCCCTCCAAAATCCCATCTGCGGTTCACCCGCGAGCCGCTCCAGCCAAATCGCCCTGACTTTGTCCCAGCCGAGCCCGTGCCGCCGCTCAGCGCCGGGCTCTCGGCCTTGCTGCGCCCCTGGAGCATCCGGCAGCGGGACGAAGATCGGGGGGTCCCTGGAGCAGCCCGCGAAGGCCCGTTTGCCCCCGCGGGCTCGGCCGCTCCCCGCGCCCCCAGCTCGCCTTTGGGACGGATCCGGGGGAGAAGGGCCGGGGGGGGGATGGGCGAGCGGCCAGCCATCCCGCAGCTGTGTAAACAGGCGGGGGGCTCGGGGGGCTGGGGGGGCTCGGCGGGGGCCGCGCTGGGGCTTGTGAAGCCCAGAGGCTTTTAAAACCCGGGAGTCGGGGCTGGAAAAGGGGACGGTGCGAGGAGGAGAGATTTGGCGTCACCGTGGAGCGTCCTCCCCCCCCAGGCTGGTCCTGGGGCTCGGGGGGGACGTGGAGGGGCTGCCGGGGGGGGCTGCCCGGGGGGGGTGGGTGCCAGCATCGTGGCGGTTTGGCACTGGTGGCTCCTGCAGGGTCAGCACCCGGGGCTTTCTGTCCCTGGGATAAAGGCAGCCTGGGTCCCAGAAGGACCTTTTCTGTCCCCGAGTGAGAGGCCAGTGGCCACCGAGCCTGAGCCGCGGAGCCCGGCAGTGACCCAGTGCCATCCCCCTGGGACACGCAACGTTGGGACTGGCGCTGTTGGGATGGGCGACGTTGGGATGTGATGTCAGGAGGACGGGCAGGGCCAGGAGCTGTGACAGTGGGACACTCAGTCCTGGGGCACAAGGTGCTGGCAGACAGGACACCAGGGGACACAACACGTGCGATGCCAGGGCATGGAACAGCAGGACCTGAGATGCTTGGACACACAACGTGAGGACACGCCACACCGGAACACGCAACACCAGGATGTGTAATCCTGGAAAACACAACCCCGTGACAAACAATCCCAGGACACGTGATGCCACAACACTGGGACAGCTAATCCTGCAACATGCAATGCCAGGACCTGCAACGCCAGGACGTGTGACACCGGGACATGACACCAGGACTCACAACACCTGGACACGCAACACTGGTACACAAAGTGCGGGACATGTGATGCGGGGCTGCGCGACGCCCGGACACGTGGCACTGGAACCTGCAGCGCCAGGACATGTGATGCTGGGATGTGCAACACTGGGACACGCGACACCAGAACACGCAATCCTGGGACACGTGATGCCTGGACACGTGACATTGTGACCCACAACGCCAGGACGTGCAACATCTGGGATACATGACACCCAGACACATGATGCTGGGACATATGACACCAGGACACATGACACTGGGTCACACCACACCAGGACATGCCACACTGGGACACATGATGGTGGGACACGCAATGTCAGGACACGCGATGCCAAGACGTGCAACACTGGGACACGTGAAGCTGGGCCATGCCATCTTGGGACACATGACACCTAGACACACAATGCTGAGACATACAACCCCAGGGTAAATGATGCTGATCATGCCATGCTGGCACGTGCTAGGCCAAGACACATAATCGTGGGACACGTGACACTTGGGCAGGTGCTGCTGGGACACATGGTGCTGCATGTGTGATGCTGGACACGCAATGTTCAGACCCATGATGCCGGGACCTGTAATGCCAGGACACATGATGCTGGGATGTGCAACACCAGGACATGCAGTCCTGGGACACACAACACCAGGACACGTGACACCGTGACACGCAACTCCAGGACATGCAACCTCTGGGACACACGATGCCAGAACACACAACACAGGACACACGACGCTGGGTCACGCCACACCAGGACATGCCACACTGGGACACGCAAAGCTGGGATGTTCCATCCTGGGACACGTGACGCCCGGCCGTGCGACGCTGGGACATACAACCCCCGGGTAAATGATGCCGGTCGGGCCATGCGGGCACACGCGACCCCAGGACACGTGATGGTGGGACACGCGGCGCTGGGTGACACCGCTCCGGGACGTGCCGCAGTGGGACACGCGGCGCTGGGCTCTGCCGGGTCCTCGGGGGGAAATTCGCTTGTTAGACCCCTAATTGGGCACCGTCGGATCCTGTGGTGTTTGTGGCACGACCCCCCCCAGCACCACCGCTGCCCCTTCCTCCCGCTGCTGGGGCCACGGGGCAGCCACCCCCACCCCGGGGAGCGGGCGGGCGGGCGGACGGACAGACAGATTGTGCTCTGGCGGGGAAGGGGTTAACCCCCTGCTTTTATTTGGGGGGTGGCTGGTAACAAGGAACCAGAACTCGCTCTAATCTCTCTGGAATGTGACCGATTTTCAACTATTTTCTTCCTTTTTTTTTTTAATAGCTCCAGTCTGCCGGTTCCGCATGGTGCCACCCTGGGAGCCGGGGGAGGGGTGGCGGTGGGGGGGGCTTCATTTCCCCCACTACCGCTGAACTGTTCGCTGGCTCCCCCCGCCCCTCCCCGGCCTCCTGGAACCGCTTCAGACCGAGGAGCTGCCCCTTCCCAGCCTCGGCCCCCGCGGCTTCTCCGCTTTCGGAAGAGCCGAGAAAACCCCTTTGTGAGGGGGGTGGGGGCAGGTGGGGGGGTCACCTCCTGCTGTGCCCCAGTACGGCCACAGCCTGGGGACCGCGGGTTGGGCACCACGGGCATCGGCCGAGTGCAGCCATGGGGAGGGTCTGGGCATCTTGGGTGTCATCCCCTCCCGGTCTCGGGGGTGTAGGGGTGTGGTGTGTGTTGTCCCAGCATGGCCATGGAGATGCTCAGGACATCTCGTGATGGTCATGGAGGTGTTGGGATGTGGTGTGTTTTGTCCCAGTGCGGCTCTGGGGATGCTGAGGGCATCAGGTATTGCCACAAGAAGGGTCATGGGGATGTTAGGACATCTCTTGTGGTGTCCCAGCACAGCCATATGGACTTTTGGGGCATCTCGTGTCTTGGACCAGTACAGCCACAGGGAGGTTGGGATGTCCCGTGTGTCACCCTGGTGTGGCTGCAGGGATGGTGCAGACACCTCATGTACCACCCCAGGCATGGCTGTTGGGACATCTCACATGTCACCTGGGCACAGCCATGGGGATGCTCAGGGCATCTTGTGACATTCACGGGGATGTCAGGACATAGAATCACAGAATAATTTTGGTTGGCAGAGCCCTTCCAGCTCATGGAGTCCAACCATGAACCCAGCACTGCCCGGGCACCACTGACCCCTGGCCCTCAGCCCCACAGCTCCACGGGGGGCTTGGAAGAAATTGTTCCTTAGCTCCAACCTAAACCTCCCCTGGGCCAACTCCAGGCTGGTTCCTCTCCTGCTGTCCCTTGTGCCTTGGGAGCAGAGCCCGACCCCCCTGGCTCCAGCCTCCTGTCAGGAGCTGTCAGAGCCAGAAGCTCTCCCCTCAGCCTCCTTTGCTCCAGGCTCAACAAGCCCAGGGCCCTCAGCCGCTCCTCACCAGCCTCCTGCTCCAGCCCCTTCCCCAGCTCCGTTGCCCTTCTCTGGCCACGCTCCAGCCCCTCCAGGTCCTTCTGGGAGTAACAGTGATGCAGATGTTGGGACATCTTGTGCAGCCATGAGGATGTCGGGGTGTCCCCTGCATTGCTCTGGCACATCCATGGGGATGTCCGGGCCCCTCATCACCACCCCAGCCACAGATGCCACCTCAGCCAGCCTGGAGCCATCTCTGGCCAACACCCTCTCATCCAGGCAGCTTTGGCAGCACGTTGGCCTGTGTCGGTGGCACTCGGCTCTTTGGAGCTGTCCCGGAGCCATGTGGCAGCCAGCGCCCGCGGCGTCCCCCACAGCCCGGCAGCTCCGAGCGCCCCAAGTTCAGAGGACGCATCAAAGCGGCACTTCAGGAACCGGCTCCTCCGGTACCGGGGAGCGGCGGGCGCGCGGGGGCTCAGGGGGCCGCTCGCATACCGAGCGTGCGCGACTCCCTGGCTCCTGTCCGCCTCCGCCACCGGCCCTCGGGGAGCGGCCGGGGGCTGGGCCCGCCGGGGGTCACCCAGCACTGCCGGGTTGTTCTTGCCGCTGTTATCGCGGCGGTGCCGAAGTGTCCGTGGGGAGAGCGTGCGGAGGCGGCGGGAGGGGGTTTCCGGAGCGTCCGCACGTGCGAGATGGGGATGGGTCGAGGGGCGCCCGGTTTAGGTGAAGCGGGGTTGGGGGGTTCCCTGTGCTGGCGGTAGCAGGAGCGGGTGGGTGATGGGAGAGTCTCATCCCAAGCTTCGTTGGGATGGTGCTTCGTGCCCAGTGTGGTGCCTCCGTGGCCAATTTGGTGTCCAATGCAGTGCCTCAGTGGCCGGTGTGGTGCCCCAGTGGCCAGTGCGGTGCCTCCATGGCCAGTGCAGTGCCCCAGTGGCCAGTGCGGTGCCTCCATGGCCAGTGTGGTGCCTCCATGGCCAGTGTGGTGCCTCCATGGCCAGTGCAGTGCCTCCATGGACAGTGCGGTGCCTCCATGGCCAGTGTGGTGCCCCAGTGGTGGTGCCCCCATGGCAGTGCCAGCAGCTCTGGGTGCCAGCGGGCTCACCCCGTGGCTCCCAGTACACCCCAGTGTTTCTGTGCCGGGTGCTGGGGGTGCTGTTGGGGCTGGAGGATACCCAGAGGGCCGAGTGCCAGTGGGGTGGGGGTGGTGGGGTTACTGGAGAGTGTTGGATATGGCGGGGGTTATACTGGAGATGGGAGGGTATACTGGAAGTGGAGAAAGGGATACTGGAGATGGGGGGCAGATACTAGAGAGGGAGAGGAAGTGATACTGGAGGTAGAGGGAGGATACTGGAGGTGCAGGGATAGATACTGGGGATGGAGGGGGGATACTGGAAATGCTGGGAGTAGGATATTGGAGATGCAAGGGGGATACTGGAAATGGAGAGAGGGATACTGGCAATGGAGGCGGGTTTACTGGAGATTGGAGGGGTGATGGAGGGACAATTCTGGAGGTGGAGGTAGGGTACTGGAGATAGAGGGAGCAATACTGGAGATGCAGAGGAGATGCAGAACGGACACGGGGGTGTACTGGAGATGCAGGGGGGATACTGGAGGGGATGGGGGGATGATGGAGACCGGGGGAAAGCGGGATGCTCTGCAGGGGGATACAGGCCAGTATCGGGGGGCTGCATCTGTCCTGCCGCGGAAGAGTTAAGGTGTGAACGCTCCCCACGGCTCCAGTTCCTCGCTGGGTTTTCCTTCCAACTGCTTCAGCTCAGGAAGGTTTGTACTGGGGGAAATTCCTTTGCGCAGCTGCAGCCTGTCCAGGCCACATTCCCCAGCCCCGGCATCTCCCTCCCTCCCGCCGGCTGCCGGGAAATGCCTCCGGCCCCCCCTCCACCGAAATCCGCCACACAAAGCACCTTTCTTTCGGGGGCCGCTTACGTCCAGCGCCAGGGAGACAAACCCGCGCGGGGCAGCCGCAGTTAGCCCAGGGACGGTGAAAAGCACCCCCAGAACTAACCCCAGTTGGACGGATTTGCCCCCCCGTTGCAATATGGGGCTGGTCTCTCACACTCTGGCGGTGTGGGGTTGCTGCCCCCCGTGGGGATGGGGAAGGGATCCTCCGGCATGGGGACCACCCTGGAGCTGAGCCCCATGGGCGGCTGGAGCATGCGCTGGGCTGTGCTGGGCATCGCCACGTCCCAGACTGGCTGGGTCTGGGGGGGGGGTGGCAGGGAGGGGATGGGGGAGTGTGGGGGGCTCATGGCAGCCCAGCGACTCAGCAGCATTTGGGGCAGGGATTTGGGGGTTGGGGCTTTGCACCAGTTGGGGTAGAGGTTTGGGGCTTTGCACCGTTTAGGAAAGATTTGGGATTTAGGATCTGGGACTCTGGACCACTTACAGGATCCATAGGGCTGGAATCAGCCCCGTGTGCCCCAAACCCCCTTTGCCACCGGCCCATGGTGTCCTCCCTGGGTTGGGCTGTCCCTGGCAGAGTGGGCAGCTGGGGCCGGGGGATGTTCTGGGGGCAGGGGGATGTTCTGGGGCTGGGGGATGTTTTGGGCCAGGGGATGTTCTGGGGCCAGGGGGATGTTCTGGGGCTGGGGGATGTTCTGGGGGCGGGGGGGCGTTTTGGGGGCGGGGGGCTGTTTGGGGGCAGGGGGCTGTCTCCAGGGCTCAGCCCAGCTCTCCCGCAGTACCTGCAGATGAAGTGGCCGCTGCTGGACGTGCCGGCCGGGGCCACGCTGAAGGACAGCCGCTCGCCCTCGCCCGCCCACTTGGTAAGAGCCGCCGAATCCCCCGGGGGCGATGGGTCTCCCAGGGGAAATCCCGACCCCGGCACCCCCATGATGCTGGTACATACCCAGGGTGGGTTTATCTGTGGGGGGAGCGTGGCTGTTGTTTCACCCTCTCACGTGCTGCCCCTCGGTGCCCCGCAGTCGAACAAGGTCCCGGTGGTGCAGCACGCCCACCACATGCACCCGCTGACACCGCTCATCACCTACAGCAACGACCACTTCTCGCCGGGCTCGCCGCCTGGCCACCTCTCACCGGAGATCGACCCGAAGACGGGTGAGCACGAGGAGCTGGGGGGGGCGCAGCATCGCCCGGGCCGAGGGGCCGTGCTGGTGTTGCTGCTGTGTTGGGAATGGGATGATCCCCATCGGGTGCTCCCTCTGCTTCCCAGCTGCTTGGCACGGCCTGCGCCCGGGGGCTGGGAAGGGAGTGCGGCTGGTGGGATGGGTGGAGGCTTGACTGGGAGGTGTTGGGGTCTCTCCGGGTCCCTGTTATGGTTGTCTCAGCATCCTCTCCCTGGGCTCCAGATGGGTGCTGGGATGGAGATGTGATGCTTGGAGATGGGATGCTGGGAGGGAGATGGGGTGGTCAGAAGGAGGGTGCTGGGAGGGAG
>JANVCC010000335.1:126898-138798 GCA_025345505.1 Todiramphus chloris collaris
GTGCTCGGAGGCAGCCAGCTCCTTGTTCTAACAGGTATCTCCCTCCATCCCTCCCTCCCTTTCTCCGCAGGAATCCCGCGGGCACCGCCCCCCCCCCGAGCTGCCCCCCTATTACCCGCTGTCGCCGGGAGCCGTGGGCCAGATCCCGCACCCGCTGGGCTGGCTCGTGCCGCAGTAAGGGTGGGCCCGGCCCTGGGCTGGGCACTGGCCCCGCTGCCCGCGGCCCCGTCCCTGGGAGGGTCCCAGGAGCCCCGTGTCCCCCCCACCCCTCCAGCCCCTCCTCCTCCTCCTCCCCCTTGATCCCCTTTTCCCGTGAGCTCCGTGGGACGCCGAGGGCACCCGTGGGGGCTGGGGGGGGGAGGGGAGGGGGCTCCTCCGTGCCCGAGTTTGGGAATCACCAGGATGGCGATCTGCCGGGGCCTGGTCCGAGGGCCCGCCGTGAACTGGGGCGGGAGAGCTTTTTCCACTAAAGCTTGTGCGTTCGCAGGCAAGGCCAGCCCGTGTACTCCATCCCTCCCGGCGGGTTTCGGCACCCCTACCCCGCCCTCGCCATGAACGCCTCCATGTCCAGGTGGGTCTGGGCAGGCACCGGGGACCGGTCTGGGGTGCCCCGGCGCTGGCGGGGGGGTTCAGGGGGGTTTTGCTGCTTCCCTGAGGATGATTCAGGACCTGGCCCCGCAGCAGCAGCAGCAGCAGTGGGTGCTCCTGGGGACGCCCACGGGCACAAACTGGTTCCAGGAGGTTGTGGTGTTCTCCTGGGACAAAAATATCCCCAGGAGAGTTCAGATGGTCCCCTCGGGTAGGGGAAAAGCAACATCCTGTGGGCTGAGGGCATCGCTTAACTTGGGTACATGTTACCATCCTGCACAAGCTCGGGTGAGATCCAGTATAAAACCAGAACCCTAACTGGGTTGCAGCTGGTGGTCTCTTAACCCAGGAGGTTCTCAGGAGTCCTTGGGGTGTAAACCAGGGGCCGTTGGTGCCCATGGGGAGCTGATGAGCCCTCTCCTCCTGCTCCCCCCACCACAGTTTGATGTCCAGCCGTTTCTCCCCACACATGGTCCCACCACCCACCCATGGGCTGCACCCCTCGGGCATCCCACACCCCACCATCGTCTCGCCCATCGTGAAGCAGGAACCCAGCCAGCCCAGCGTCAGCCCTGGAGGCAATTCGTGAGTTGGGGGTTGGGAAGGGAGGACCCCAGGGATGGGAAATTGTCCCCAGGGCATCAGCAGGTCCTGACCCACCCTCCCGCTCCTTGCAGGAAATCCCCTGTCACTGTGAAGAAGGAGGAGGAGAAGAAACCCCACATCAAGAAGCCGCTCAACGCCTTCATGTTGTACATGAAGGAGATGAGGGCCAAGGTGGTGGCCGAGTGCACGCTGAAGGAGAGCGCTGCCATCAACCAGATCCTGGGCCGACGGGTAGGGGCTCTTCCCTGGGGTGCTTCCCTCACCCCTGCCTTTACGCCCACGGGCTGCCCTGTCTGTGACCTTACAGTGGCCTTCAGCCCCCTTTGCTCCATCTCTGCCCGTGGCTCTGTCCCGTGACCAGGGGCATCACCAGCCCAGGAGGTCCAGGGAGCTGGTGGGGACTTGGGTGGCAACAGGATGGCAATGGGATGGGGCAGGCTGGGAGCTCTGCAAGACCAGGCATGTGTGGTTTTGAGGTTTCCAGGGGAGCTTTAGGGTTCCCAGCCTGGCTCTGGGGTTCCCAGCCCAGCTCTGGCGTTCCCAGCCCGGCTCTGGCGTTCCCAGCCCGGCTCTGGGGTTCCCAGCCTGGCTCTGGGGTTCCCAGCCCGGCTCTGGGGTTCCCAGCCTGGCTCTGGGGTTCCCAGCCCAGCTCTGGGGTTCCCAGCCCTGGGGTTCCCAGCCCGCTCTCTTCCCCCACAGTGGCACTCGCTGTCGCGGGAGGAGCAGGCCAAGTACTACGAGCTCGCACGGAAAGAGCGGCAGCTGCACTCACAGCTCTACCCAACGTGGTCAGCGCGGGACAACTACGTGAGTGTGTCCCCCTGCGCCCCCTGGCCATGGTCTCCCTGCACCCCCTTCCCGGGCGGTTCCCCTGCCCGGGTTTGGCCGGTGGGAGGTTCGGAGCCGTGCGTGGGGAGGTCATCTTTGGGGTGCTGGGGCGATGGTGCCGAGTCCCGGGGATGCTCTGCTGCCGGCGGTGGCTCCCATACCCCCGTGAGCTGCTCTGGGGCACCCACAGCCCCTTTCCTCTCCCCACAAGGTGCTCCCCTGTGGCAGAAAAGCCTCGTAAAGACTTTCTAATGTTTTTAAGGGTAAGAAAAAGAAGCGGAAGCGTGAGAAGCTGGCCCAGCAGCAAAGCCACGACACGGAAGGTGAGTATGCCCCAGTCAGCCCTCTCCCTCCTTTTCCAGTCTCCTCTCCTCTCCTCTCCTCTCCTCTCCTCTCCTCTCCTCTCGTCTCCCTCTTTTTTCCCCCTCTTTTCCCTCCCCTCCCCATCCACTGACACCCTCCTCCTCCGCAGGCTCCCTGGCAGGCAGGAGCAAGAAGCCGTGTGTGCAGTACCTGCCGGCCGAGAAGCCCTGCGCCAGCCCTGCCTCGTCCCACGGCAGCATGCTGGATTCTCCCGCCACCCCCTCGGCCGCCCTGGCATCCCCGGCCGCGCCAGCGCCCACCCACTCGGAGCAGGCTCAGCCCCTCTCGCTCACCACCAAGCCAGAGGCCAGGGCTCAGCTCGCCGTGCACTCGGCCGCCTTCCTCTCGGGCAAAGCCACCGCCTCTTCTTCTTCCTCCACCTCCTCTTCTTCCTCCTCTTCTTCCTCCTCCTCGAGCCTCGGCAGCCCACCCTCGCTCCTCTCCAGGCCCATCCCCTTTACCTCAGTGCCCTCCACAGCTCTCCTGACCTCGCCTCCGGCCTTCGCGGCCACCGCCCCGTCGCCGCAGGCTGCCCTGGCCGCGCTGCAGACGCAGCCCCTCTCCCTGGTCACCAAACCTGCTGACTAAGGGCAAACCGTGCGCGCGTCCCCCAGCCTCGCCCCGGCCCGTCCGTCCCCTCCCTGCCGTACGTTGCAGAAGCCACAATCAAGATTCAAACACAGCCAAAACCATTATTGGTCAATATTTGACCCTTTCTGAACTCCTTTGCAAACAGACTCTGGAGGAAGGGGCTTTCTGCTCAGAGCTGCTGCCAGCAGTCAACCTAAAGACCGTTTTTATTAAGAAAAAGGAAAAAAAAACCAAAAAAAAAAGAAAAAAAGAGGAAAAGAAACCCTCCACGAGCTCCCAACGATGGAAACCTCCCGCGAGCTGACCGTAGGCATGAGCCCAGCGCACGCAGGCACCGCAGGGCACGGCAGTGCCGAGGAGCCGGTATCCCCACGCGTGGTGCCACCGGCCCTGGGCGGGTGTCGAGCTGGGGCTGCTGCATCGTCCCGGAGGCAAGAGCCAGACCGCCGGCCACTGACCCGGTGCCTCGGGGTGCTCCCGAGTCCTCCCATCCTGAGGCTCCGCTCCCGGCCACGGCCGTTGCCTGCGCTCCATCCCGGTGAGGAGCCGGATCCTACCCTAAGGATGCTGCACCGTCCCTGCTCTGTCCCGCGGTGCTGCTGGGGTGGGCAGGAGCCGGGGCTGGGCCCTGGGTGGGTTGGGGTTTTTTTTCCGTCCCGTGAAACCCTGTTATTTTTCACAAAAGGAAATAAAACTACAGCTGCAACTTGCTGCGTGAGCGTGGTCAGTGGTGGAAGCACTCGCTCCTCGCCCGTCTCCCCGCCAGCGTCCGAGCATCACCGAGCCCCGGGGAGCATCTGGGGCCGGGGTGCTGGTGCAGCCCCAGAGCGGGGCACGTGGCCAGGAGCGGCCCCAGCCTGAGAGCAGCACCCAGACGCCTCCATTGACGGGCACGGGGCGATTCTGGGCTGTGATGGAGCCGGGGGCAGCACGTGGTTGGCAGCGGCAGGATGCGGGGGGTCAGTAAACTAGCTCAGGGGGTGGCCGAGGAGCGGGAGTTCCTGGGGTGTGTCTCATGGCCAGGAGCTGCGGGATGCTCTGCCTGCTTCTTCCAAAGCAGCACTGAAAGGATGAGGATGGAAAAGGACCTGCATGAAAACAACTTGGGGTCACCCACTGGATTTTCCACCCATCTTAAGTTCTCGGGCACTTGAGCTGATCAAGACTCCTCTGTCTCATATTTTTAACAGGAAAAAAAGAAAAGTTATCCCAGAGTTTTCCAGTCGAAATTCCCAATTTTGTTTTCTGTTGCAGATTGAATTGTGAGCGGCACCCACGTGAAGGTGATTTGTGGTCTTTACAGTCCCTGTTTCCCTCCCCTCACTGAACTTCTCGGCCAGTTTCTATTGCCCAGGACCCAGCCGGGCTCCTCTCACCCGCATCAGCGTCGAGCTGCAGGGACCATGGTGACCAACATCCAAACCACGGCTGTCGGCAGAGCCCTTCCCGCGGGGCCCACCTCCCGGCCCTCCGTTTGGTGGGTTCTTTTGTGCACTCGGTGGATGAAATGACACCTTTGCCTCCTGTTGGGACATTCTCTTTTCCCTTCCAGTGCCGAGCTGGTGCCAGAAGCCACTGGGGACACATCTTCAGCGAACGGGAGCAGCAGCAGATGTCCATCTGTAGGCAGAGGGGAGAAGGGACCATCTTGGTGTCTTGTCCTTTGGGAAGACGGCATTGGTGTTTACCAGACATGGTGAGGGATGAGCGTGTGCCCTGGGGTGACGCCAGCACCTGTAATCCCAGAATCCAGATGGCTGCTGGATTTGAGGATTTCCACGCTGGAGCTGGGCAGAACTACCAGAAAAGCAGAGCTGAGCGATGCCCCCAGCTACTGGTGCAGACCAGAGCACCTCATGTGAGCACCATGGATGCATTTGGGGCAAACATTGGCTCCGGTCACCTCCAGATGACTTTGCAAACTGTGATGGTACCTCCAGCAGGAGCACAACTTCTCCCATCCAGCCTTCTGAGGATTATCTTCTGGACTGGGAGAAACAGCTTAAGTTCACAGCTCGGAGCATCCTGGCTGGGTGGTAGCTCCCAAGATCATTACTCTGAGGGGTCCCTTAGAGCCTTGAGCATCAAAAGGAACCTGCAGCAGCCCCAGCTCCTCCCTACCAGCTTCTTGGTGGCCACCATCAAAACCTCCAAGTATGAGAAGGCACCTGGAGCATCTTTATTCACCGTTACACCCAAGAGAGCCCCAAACTTGGTCAGCATTTCCACTCCACACCCAAAATCATTGGAAGTTCTTGCTTTCCAAGACCAAAATTGTAACTGTTGGGCTGGGACACAGCACAACAGCACCCAAGAGGACCAGCCACGACGCTTTAATTGATGGCATCCTGACAGCGTGTGGCGAGGTTGTGCGAGGTCCGGGACGGAGAGGATTAGGGTGTCGGTGAAAACGCACGTGGCCATCGTTTGAAAAGAGGCAAAGTGCAGCTTTCTTTGGAAAGGCTGCTCCAAAGGAACTGGTTTTCTGTGCGGAATGTCGGGCTCGCATGTGGCCCCGCTCTGCCCAACACCGGGAGCAGGCTGCAGACAAACGACGCCTTGAATTAGATTTCATGGGAAATTAAAGGCATGAAGGGACCTGTCAGAAGAATTAAAGTCTGAACCAGAGCCAGACAGCTTCAAACAGATGTTGGACTTCAGCAGGAGAATATTTCTTTGTTTTACTCAGCATTTTCCCATACGGAAAAGGAACATCTGTTCCGATGCCTTTGCAGGGCTCCTGAACTTGGATTAGCTCCTGATAGAGGAGAAGCAACTGGCCACCAGTGCCCTCCTGGCTTCCCTCCTCCTGGAGAGTAGCTCCGCTCTCAGATGAACACACTGAGGCCGTCCCAGGCTGCTCGGGGGATCTTCGCTCATTCGCCGCGTGACACGGCTGGATGGAAATGTCGCCTTATCAATAGAGAACGGATTCCTTAGCAGGATGTCTTGGTCCTCTGGGAGGTCTTTCAATAGGAGGGAACTTCTGGGGCTTGCCTGTCGCAGAAAAACCTGAATATCCAGCGCAGTTCAGTTTGGGCTCTCGGGGCAAGGAGGCCTGGTGGCCCCTCGCCTCTTGTGTAAGACTCAAGTTTTAGACAATGTTTCTCACGGTGCTTAACTTATTCTCAGAGCTGAAATGGAGCCAGGCAGCCCCGGGTGCCGAGGAAAGTCCTGCCTGGAGGTCTCCACCAGTTATTTCCCAATTGCAAGAATTCATTTTTCAAACTTGCAACAAAAAACCACCAATTTGTGGTGAAAGGTTCCTGATTTTTCCTTTGGTCCCCTAAGAAAATGAGGCATCTGCCACTGCACACCCCCTGGCCCTGCGCTGTAGATAACTCCTTCTTTCATCCCAGACACGTCCAATGATAGGGAAAAGGTCAGGGAGGGAATGAAATGCTGTCCCCCAGAGAGCCAGCAGCAGCAGGAAGGGCTGGCGTGATGTAAAGAGCCAGGATGGCCGGATCCTGCCTCAGCTGAGAGGTACAAAACAGCTGGGACAGGGGAGGTCGTGCCAATGTAGGTTGTGCCAATGACAGGGTGGGTCCCTGTTGCTCTCCCAGCTGCAGCAGATGTTGCACGGACAGATCGAGACAGTACAAATGCCATGTGGGGCCAAGCCACGGCTCTGTAAGGTGGGGTGAGGTGGGACCTGCTCGTCGGGGGTTGCTGGCATTTCCAACAGTAGAAGTCCATGTGCCAAAAAGCAGCAGGAGGTCTGGCTATGCAGGAGAGCTGGGAGCAGCCAGGAGAGACACAGACTCAGAGAATTGCTTGGCAGAGCCTTTTCAGTTCTCAGAGTCCAACCATGAACCCAGCACTGCCCGGGCACCACTGACCCCTGTCCCTCAGCACCACAGCTCCACGGGGGGCTTGGAAACCCCTCCAGGGATCACAGGGACTCCACCCCTGCCCTGGGCAGCCTGGCACAGCCCTGCAGGGGCTGAAGAAATTGTTCCTCAGCTCCAACCTAAACCTGCCCTGGAGCAACTCCAGGCCAGTTCCTCTCCTGCTGTCCCTTGTCCCTTGGGAGCGGAGCCCGACCCCCCTGGCTCCAGCCTCCTGTCAGGAGCTGTCAGAGCCAGAAGCTCTCCCCTCAGCCTCCTTTGCTCCAGGCTCAACAACCCTGAATGATGAAGCTGGAATTGGGAACGGGCAGGTGTCTCCTCAGGACATAGAAGTTCCCACCCTGAGAACCAGAGTGACACTGTCACCCAGAGTGACACCGAGTTCCCGATGTCTCCAGCTGGGCAGTTCCTGCCAAGCTCTGCATGGAGCAGCTGAAGAGCCGGGTAGCAGAGGGAGAGGGGACCAGGCACCCACGAGTCCTCCCCTGTCCAGAAACATGCCATAAGAGTAAGAAAAGCTTTAAAACCTCAATTTTGGTGCCGTGTTTTTGCGACGAGCCCTAAACCTGCTGCAGCTGTTGCCGGGGGTGGTTATTGCGGGAGCTGGTGAACATCTCGTTAAGAGCTTGTCGAGAGCAAACTTCTGGGCGAGCTGGTAGCATCTGGGAGCCAGCTTGGTGCTTTCCCCACTCTGTTTTGGGAACGGGGTTACTTCTGTCACCTCCGTCCGCTGTGCTTAATTGCAGCCATCTTGATCAAACGGCCCCCAGCCCCCTCTCCCTCTGCAGCTCGGGCTATTCACTAATTGAAAAGCCTAATGAGGTCCCAGGGGTCTCCTGCAGAGATGGAGCTAATTAGGGGCTCTGCCAATGAACTCGGCGACCAGCAGCAAATGAAATGAAGGTTTCCTCGAACCTTCTTTCTTGTGAGGGGCCAGGGGGAGGGGGCACCAGATGTCCCGTTTCCCCACTCGGCACCGGGGTGAGGCTGGCGCACCGCGGACTCCAGGCTCCTGCCAAAGCAGCTGGTGCAGAGGCAGTGGCTACACTTAATACATTTTAATTAGCATCATTAAATTCTTCCATTTGCTAATTGTTTCTCCTTTTGATCCTTTCTCCTGACCAGATTAGCCCTCGGGGGGAAAAGGACAGGATGGGGGATGCAGACACTTCTGACAAGGTGAGGACTGGGTTGTCTCCAAGCGCAGGGTTACCTCCAAACCTGGGGACAGCGCCTGAAAACGCCCCGGTTGGTGCTGAATCCAAGGCCGGGTTCGTGCATCCAGCCCGTTCTTGGCTGCCATGGCCGTTCGTAGGAAGAGTCATCTCCCAGCAGAGACGTCCTGCAAGGATTTATGAGAGCAGACAGCACCCGTCTAGGAAACCAACCAAAAACTCGCTTCACTTTGAGCCAAAGAAGTTGTTTGTCAGGCGATAACAGCCCAGCAGCTGCCGCCACCTTGGGAAGCAGCTGGGTGGGACCCAAAGAGAATTTCCTCCTTTGGAGATAATAATCCTCCATCTTCTCCTCCTGCATCCAGGAACCAGCTTCCGTGCCGCCCACAGCGAGGGCAGCTTCCCGCTCCTGGGTCAGGCAAGGTCAGCGGTCGCGTCTGTGGCGGTTCAGCCAAGGGAGCTGCCGAAGGAGCATGAGCCTGGTGTGAGGCACCGGGCTGCTGGGCAGGACTCTGGTCCCACAAGCTGTTGTAAATCCAGAGGAACTTGGCCTCCGTCCGGTCACTCCCGACTTCCAAGGGTGCCAGTGAAAGCCAGACTGGCCAGGCATGAGCAATACCCTCGCTTGTCTGGTTTAAACCTCTACAAAAGCGTTGGGCCAACCATTCTCCTGTCTCCTCAGGGAGGTGGGCGCCAGCAGGACCAAGCTGCTGGCATTGTTGCAGCAGATCAAATTGAATAGAGGATTGAGAAGAAGAAAAAAAAACCAAAATCATCCACAGAATCCATCAGGATGGTTCCCCAGAGCGTTATCGCAGTGCAGGGCTCGTCTGGTCGGCACATTGAACGACATCATGATGTTTTTCTGTGTTTTAGCCTTAAACGGACAGAGGGAGCAGCTGCTGACTGTGTGGTGTTCTTGAGGTTCCTCCTGGAGACACTTATCTGGGCGATGCAGGGTAAGCTGGCTCCAGCAAGAAAGGGATGCACGCATGGTCTGGAGCACCAGGACAGTTCATCCTGGGTGGCGATGAAGGCAAATCCATTGATGGAAAAGGAAAGAAATGAGATGACAGGGAGGGTGGAACACACAGACTTGATGGTGTAATTCGTGCGTCTGGAAAACCACTATCTGGTCTGACTGGTTTGGGAAGGACAACAGGGGGAAAAGCTGGAGGTAAAACTTGTCAAAGAATGATGGACCCCCACACCAGCATCCCTAGGCATGGAGAGACAGAGCTGTGCAAGGTCACTGTCAGAAGCTGAGAACATGAGAAAGACCCAGGAGGAACATCTGGAGCTCTTTGTTTTACCAGAATCTCCCAAAAGCCGTGGCTCAGCAGATGTCTGCTGGAAAAGGAACACAAACCCACTGAGGAGGCCTTGTGCAGTGAGTGGGGATAACTTTTGGATGCAGCGGGTGACATACAGCTGGAAAACCACCACTGATGGCATCAGTCATAGCTCAGGGACAACTGACGCCCACAGCCACCTTGACTCGCTACAGTGGGGTCACACTTTATGGATCTGATGACAACAAATCCCCCTGAGGAGCTCACCTATGGGCTTCAGATCCCCATCGCTGCCCAGACCGAGGTAGAAGGATAATAGGTGGATCTGGGGACCTTTCTACATTTGGATTTTGTCTGCATCAAGTCCAGGTCAGATTTTATGCCAGGCAGCAAAGCGGGAGGCGGGAGATGGGGGGATTATCGTGATGAAATCCTGGTGCTTGTTCCGCTGGCCAAGCTGGAGTCTTGGCCCCAGTCTTGGGCAGTATCTGAGCACCTGCAGAAAGCCCAGAACAGGGCAAGAACACAACCTACAAGGAAGGGTGGACTGAATAGTCTGGAGGAGTGAGACCTAACAGCTTCAGGAGAGCCTGTCTCCAGCGGACAGGAGTAAGCAGTCCCTGGGGCCATGGAGAGCCAAGAGCCGAGCTGCTACTGCTGCTGCTGCTGGGAAGAGCTGTGGTTGGGCCGGACCCGCCTGGCCCCGCCAGAGCGGCAAACACCAGGCGATCAGAGCCGCGGGGCTGGCCACGCTCCCCAGACGCGGCCTTGTCCTCGGGAGCTCTGTCGGGCAGCGGCGCCCAACTCAAGGCCGGGGAATTGCCCGCGGCCCCGGCCTGGTCCCGCCCCAGGGGACGGGGGCGACCGCAGGGTCTGGCAGGAGGGGCTGCAGTTGCGGGGGGCGCCGGCCCCTCGGCAGCCCCGGCCCCGGCTGCTGCTGGCCGAGCCCCAGCGCCGCGCTCGCCGCTCCAGGAGCGGCCCCGCCTGCTCTGCCCCCGCCCGCCGCTCGCACCCAGCGCCGCGGAGGGGCGGGGCCCGGGGCAGCCGCAGCGCTGAGCCCGCTCTCATTTGCATAAACCACGCCCCGATCCGCGCAGGCCACGCCTCTGCTGCAAGACCGCCCCTCTTCTCGCCAGCCCCGCCCCGGCCGCCATAAGCCCCGCCCCTTCCCCCTCCCGCCCCCGCGCGGACGTTCCCGCCGCCTCCCCGCTCTCGCGAGATCTTCCCCCGGAAGTCGCACCCGCCTCACCGGAAGCGGAAGCACGCGAGTATCTCGCCTCTGCCGCCATGCCGCCACGCCTGCTCGTGCTCCTGCTGCTCCTGGGGCTCTGCGCTGCCGCCCGGGCCAACGCTGAAGAGACGAACGGGCAGCATGAGACGCAGAGTAATCGTAAGGGCTGCTGGTGGTTGGGAGAGGGGACCGGGGCCAAGGTGCTGGACAGAGCCTGCGGGGAGCGCCTCGTCCGGGGGCTGCTGAAGGAGGAAGGTTGGGCTGAGCCCTCGGCAGAGCCGGGGACGGGGAGCGGGGGATCCGTCCGGTCCGCACTCGCCTTCGGGCCGGGGGGGGCTTTGACACGAGCGCTCAGTTTTTTGTCCCGAGGAACAAGCGCCAGGACAAGAGGAACCGGCCTGGAGTTGCCCCAGGGCAGGTTTAGGTTGGAGCTGAGGAACAATTTCTTCAGCCCCTGCAGGGCTGTGCCAGGCTGCCCAGGGCAGGGGTGGAGTCCCTGTGATCCCTGGAGGGGTTTCCAAGCCCCCTGTGGAGCTGTGGGTCTGAGGGCCAGGGGTCAGTGGTGCCCTGTCTGAGCTGGGGGAGTGGTTGGACTCTGAGAGCTCAAAGGTCTTTTCCAACCAAAATCATTCACTGCTTCTGCTATTGGGCTCCTCCTGCGTGAGAAGGGGGGGCAATGCAGAGGGCTGAAGGCTCCCTCAGGGCACTTGTCACCCTTTGAGACACACACATCCCCCCAGACTGTCTCCCTTGTAGGGCAGTTTCCTTCCTCTTTCAGCAGCTGCCAGGGGCAGACACGCTGCTTCCACCTGCCGTGGCCAGGCAGTGACCGTGACCTCTGTGTGTTTGCTGACAGATCAGCAGCCAAACGTGAAGGACTCGGAGTCCAGCAACACTTCAGGAGGCACTCAGACGTCGGGCAAACCAAGCAGCGGCCAGGAGACTCAACAGAATGTGGGCACGGAGCAGGGCAAGGACATCTCCCAGTCAAATCCGCCCAGCGACAAAGAACCCAAATCAAACACGAGTAGCGAAGCATCGTCCGGTTCCCAGAAAAGCAGAGGCACATCTGAGGGAGCAAACGTGGAGAAGGTGAACAGTGGTGACAACCACAGCATCGGGAATGGTGGTGGTAATGGCCAAGGTGGTGGTACCAGCGACCAGAGCAACAGCCCCAGTAAACAGGGTGGTGATGGCCAGAGCGAGGGTGAGCAGAACAAGAGCAAGGAGCAGAATGGCAGTGACACCAGCCAGAGCAACAGCAGCACAGACCAGGGTCACAGCAGTAACACAAACAATGGTGGCCAGCCCGAGAGCGAGCATAAGGCCAACGAGGACAACAAGGACAGGGTCAACGAGGACAACAAGGACAGGG
>JANVCC010000335.1:138808-157433 GCA_025345505.1 Todiramphus chloris collaris
CGAGGGCAACAAGGACAACAAGGTCGATGATGAGAACCTGGACAACAAGGGCAAGAACCAAGACAATGACGGCAAGAAGGAGAACAACAACCTTGAGACTCACGAGAACACCAAGAACCACGATAGTGACAGTGAGAACCAGGCCAGGAGCGGGGGCAGTAACGATGACGCCCAGAGCGAGACCCAGGGCGATCACAGTTCCTCCACTGCTGACAGCAACAGCTTGTTAGAAGATGAAGAAAACCCCAGGGCGGGAAAGGACGGGGCCGGAGGTGCCTCCTTCTCTGACAGGGAGAGAGAGAAGAGTGTTCCTTCCATGCCCAGGGACCGGTCGGAGAGCAGCCACTTCTTTGCCTACCTGGTGACGACGGCGATCGTCGTGGCCGCGCTGTACGTCGCCTATCACAACAAGCGCAAGGTGAGCAGCCACCCTGTCCCCTCGGCACCGCCGCCGCGGGAGCCTCTTCGCTCTCGCCGCACAGCGAGGCCTGCTCAGAGGTCTCTCACCCCAACTTTTGTTTCTGGGTTTGGTGGAACGTGAATTTGAGCCTCCAAAAGCGTTGTCGGACGGGAAGGGGTCGGGTCTGTGGCACTGGGGTGGCCCCAGCTCTGGTGCGTTTTTTCAGCTGAGAGGTGGGAAAAGGAAAGGGTCTGTGACATTAACCTGGTGTTTTCGCGCTGACAACGAGCAGATTAAATACTCCTGAATGGGGGCATGCGGCTTGAGTGACGTAGCTGGGGTTCACTGTTGGGTTTTTTCCTCCTGGGTTTCCCCCCCCCCCCCCCCTTATTTTTGAGGTAGGAGAAGGAGAAAAAACTCTTGGTGCTTTCTGTGCCTTTGGCAAATCTCGTTGGCTTTCAACCTGAGCTGGGTTTACTTGTGGGCAGTTGTTTGTTTCAAGCGTTTTTCAAATGAAATGTGGTTTCTAGAACGAGGGAGGTGAGGCTGGGGCTGTGTTTGAAGTGCAAAAAAACTGATTTAGTCACTGCCACCCCCCTCACCCTGTCCCCGGTTCTCTCTCCTAAGATCATTGCGTTCGCTCTGGAAGGGAAAAGATCGAGAAGTGGCCGACGGCCCAAATCTGGTGATTATCAGAGACTGGACCAGAAGGTAAGAGTGAGGCAGAGGGGACCCGCCGGGCCGGGGGGAGGCTGTGGTGCCCGCTCGAGGTTGTCCTTGCAATTTACTGGCCTTTGGTGCTGGAAAGGGGCACAAAGCCCCTCCTGGGCGGGTGCTGGAGAACCTGCTCTTGGTCTAGAAACTGGGGGTTGCCAGAAGCGATAGGGCAGAGAAACGATGGCGGAGCTCGGATCGGGCAGAAGCTGGAGAGGTGGCAGCTCAGTTCTCTTCCCCGGTTGCTGCCGCGCCATGCCAGGGAAGCTGTCTGAGCAGCGCAAACACAGCTCGCCCACTCGAGCCTCCTGGTTTATCCTCGCTGGCACGTTGGGAATGTCTTTCCCTTGCCAGCAGCTCCCTGAGGTGCAGCCAGGCCGTTGGAAAGAGGCTTTGCTTTGCTTTTCCAGTTGGGTTTTTTTTTTTATTTGAAAGTTCCTCAGAGACGCTCGACCCGCTTGCCCCGCACTGCTCTGCCTGCGCAGCAAAGCCCCGCTGATCTCTCCAACCTCTTTTTACCTCCCCAGATCTAAACTCCTCCTCGGGCGTTGAGCGGAGTAGCGGTGGCTGGTGCCGGGAGCCCGGGCCGGGCGCCGCCACAGCGCTGCGAGCTGGAGCTGCCGCCTTCCAGCCGAGGGGAAGAGGGGGGGAAACGCTTCTGGTTTTGCACCTGCACCTTGGCAACGTTCAGCGCTCACTTCTCGAAAGGCCTTTCTTCTTCCCCAGCTGAACTTGTTTTCTGCTTGGGCGCCCAGCCCGTGACCTGGGAAAAGCTGGTCCCCAGCGCTCCACGGATCTTCTGTGTCTAAATGAAGTGGAATTTGCCTTCTGCTGTACGGACGTGTCTCCTCTTGGGAAAGAAGCTGCAAATACCCACCTGCAAAATGAGCCATCAGACTGTCCTGCTGCCCTAGAGCTGCCTCAGTAACCCACACGGTCCTGCTTGGGACCCAGACGTTCTCTGCCCGTTGTGTTCGGATGCTGGAGTTCAGAGCGTGACTGATTGCACTGGTCTGGAAGTGACCCACCAAGGACTTGATTTGGTTTTTCTCTCTCTGTGACGAAGACACCGGTTAACAACCAGATTCTCTATTTCAGGTTCATCTTTGGAAATGCTGGAGCAG
The DNA here is from genome assembly GCA_025345505.1 of Todiramphus chloris collaris. NCBI lineage: Eukaryota > Metazoa > Chordata > Aves > Coraciiformes > Alcedinidae > Todiramphus > Todiramphus chloris. The sequence goes on from JANVCC010000335.1 coordinate 141,047, forward strand.
TGCTTGGCCCTTGGGGTTGTAGCTTCAGCTTCTTCACCTGCGTCTTACACTCCTGGGGGAGCTTTTCCCTCCCAGTCCCCGGCTCTTTGCGCTGGCAGGGACGGTGGTGGTTGATGCCATGAAGGAGGCGGGTTCCGCTCGGAAAGCTCCGTGCCAAATCGCCACGGGGCAGTTGAGGCAGATGTCACCCACGAGGATTGGTTTCCTCCCCCTAGGAAAACGTGGGAACGTGGTGTTCAGGCTCAGTGGAACTCGCAGCCTTTCAAACTTCTTCCTCAAAATCGGAGGCCCTGGAGCGTTCAGGTCCGCGGGCTGTGGAGCTCGTGGTGACCGAGAGAAGCGGCCCAGCCTGGCGGGGAGGGGAGAGGCCGCTCGTCCCCCAGGTCACCCACCCCTTGGCAGCGCCTCTGGCCCTGGGGAACGGCTGTAGCCCGGGGCACCGGCTCCATCCTCCCGTGGGTCACCGCGGGGCCCCTGCTCCCCGAGCTCCCCACTGGGTCAAAGGGCTTCCCCTGCCGCCGGCGAGGCCTCTTCCCGTGCTTCCGCCGTGCTGCCCGCCCCGGTCGGGGTGGTCTGGGGTCTGCGTGTGCCTGTCACTGAGCTGGTCGCTTTGGTGTTACTGCGTGGCGCTTAAACCGGAGCCTGGGCTGTACTGGTTGTACTGGAGGCCGCAGAACCCATCAGTTCACTAGGCAGAGCTGTGAGGTTGTGGTTCTTTCTGTAGTTTTACTCCAGAGATGTTTGTTTAAGACAGGATGTTTCTGAAGAGGGCAGGAGGTGCCCACCCAGCTTGCAGGGTTGGTTTTTCCAAGAGAAAGATGGGGATGAGGCACCTCGAGCTCTTGCGCTGGGTGCCTGGCAGCGCCCGCTGCTCGTGCCAGAGGAACCCGCTTAGCGGTGAGAGACAGCCCCGGGGAGACTGGCCTTCCTCCCGCCTTCCCCGGGCCCCCAGCAGCCGGGCAGCCGCTAGAGACAGCCACGTGTGATGAGGACAGAGACATTTCTTTGTCTGGATGTGGAACCTCTAGCTTCATTGTTATTTTCCTAGTGATTTAGTCCTCGTGTAAGAAGGGAGAAGGGGCTTGGCCCTCCTAAAAGGAAAGAAAAGAAAGTCTTTTTTTCTCCTGGCCGCTAGCAAGTGTGAAGAGCCGGAGAAGGTCCCTCTCCGCTTTAAATCCCTGTCCAAGTTTCCACAGTCGACTTCCAACAGCACTCACAGGAGCTGCTCTGGAGAGCAGGAGAGGGAGGAGGAGAGAAGAGAAAGGAAAACAGTCTGGGAAGGGAACCCTTGGGAGAAAAGTGCCTTTGACAAGGGCAGGAGCTCCCTCCAGAGATCCCAGCCTGAGGCTGCCGAGGGGGCAGGGCGGGACTGGGGGGCTTGGGGGGTGTGTGGCTTTTGTCTGATTCCAGCCTGTCAAACAGCACGTGCTGCTGAGCTGCTCCTGCCTGAGTTTTTACTGTGTTTGCTGCTTCCCTGCTTTGTCCTGTTTCTGTTTAATTGAAAGATGATTTACAAAGGTGGTGGGGTTTTCTTTTCATCTACCTTCCGATCACCCCCCTGTCCCACGAGCTTTTCCAGGCCCTGTTGGCAATCCCAGCCCGTTACCGGCCGAGGCGAGCGGGTGCTCGAGAGAGCAGGACCCTGGAACCCCAAAGATCAGGTCGGCCTGAGCAGGAGCTGAGCTGAAGGAGGATGAGCCTCACATCTCAGGGTGCCCGGGAGATGCAGGGTTTGGGGCACAGCAGAGCTCATGCTGCTCTCAGTCGGGGGAATTCCCCCCAACTCTCCCACTCGGCATGTCCCAGAGGGCAACGTGGGTTTGGCAGCAATCCCTTGTGGTCGGCCGAGCTGCTGGAACCCTCCAGGGTTGTGGGGTTTTTTGGTATTTAAATTTATACAATGTGTTTCAAACGGGCCGAGGTGTGTGGAACCTTTTCCCTTTGGAACGAGGTGTTTCCGAACGGACGGCGTCTGTCAGCACGGGGGGTTTGGTTTCTTTGCCAAATGTTAATACTCGCGGGCCCGAATCGGCGAGTGGTTTGGTCTCTGCCGCACTGAAATGCTTTGAAGGATCAAAAGTTTTATATATGTATTTTGTGTGTGCGTGTGATGAAGTCAATAAATGGACTTAAAATGAGAAAGAAAAAAGCAACATTGCTTTCCCCTTTCTTTGGGTTTTTTTGTGCTCTTCACATGGTCTGCTTTGCAACAGGCGCCCCTGCCAGCGCTCGGTTCCTCTTTGTGCAGAACCGAAACAGGTTTAACAACACAGCGTGCGGGGAGCCAGGGGTTTGTCCTCGGAGCTTTGTGTGCCCTGTGGCCACCAACAAGCCCTGCGGCCGGACGCAGCCCAGACAGGGCTTAGCCCAGAGAGGATCTGAGACGTTTCCAGTCTGCTTCACCCTCACCCGGTGTTGGCAGCGTGTTCCCCTTGGCTCAGGTCTTCCTACGTGGGCATGGTTATTTAAGGGCCTGGCCTTAAAATAGAGGTTCAGCTGCTCTTAACTGCTCGGTTCTGGATCTCTGGGGGGAGCAGCTGATCCATGGGAAGGTTCTGCTGCTGTTCAGTGAGACCTGGCCAGGCTGCAACGTTGGGCAGAGGAACCTCATGGAGTTCACCAAGGACAAGTGTCGGGTCCTGTCCCTGTGCAGGAACAACCCTGCACCAGTACAGGGGAGGGCTGACCTGCTGGGAAGCAGCTTCCTGGAGAAGGACCTGGGAGTGCTGGGGGACAGCCAGACTGCCCATGGGCCAGGAACGGGCCCTGGTGGCCAGAGGCCAATGGTCTCCCGGGGGGCATGAAGAAGAGTGTGGGCAGCAGGTCATGGAAGGTTCTCCTGCCCCACTGCTCTGCCCCAGTGAGGCCACCTCTGGAGTACTGGGCCCAGTGCTGGGCTCCCCAGTTCAAGGAGCTACTGGAGAGAGCCCAGCAGAGGCTGGGAAGATGCTGAGGGGCTGGAGCATCTCTGTGCCCAGGAGAGGCCGAGAGCCCTGGGGCTGTGCAGCTGGAGAAGAGCAGCCTGAGAGGGGAGCTGAGCAATGCTGAGCAAGAGCTAAAGGGCCCCGGAGGGAGAGGCTGGGGCCAGACTCTGCTCAGTGGTGCCCAGAGACAGGACAAGGGGCACCAACTGGAAGCCAGGGGGTTCCATCTGAGCAGGAGGAGCAAGTTCTTTGGTGTGAGGGTGTGGGAGCCTGTGCCAGGCTGCCCAGAGAGGCTGGGGAGTCTCCTTGTCTGGAGAGATTCCCACCCCAGCTGGACCCTGCGCTGCTGGGCCCCTGCTCTGGGTGACCCTGCTGGATGGAGCAGGGGGTGGCACCAGGGCATCTCCAGAGAGCCCTCCCACGCCCCAGCAGCTGGGGCTCTGGGGTTCTGTGATCTCTCCTCTGGTGTTTCTTCTTCCACCCACAGGGAGTCTCTGCTGAGGACGAAGCTTGGTCCCCATCATGGCCTATCTCCTCTGACTGGCATAGACTGGGGGAGACTGGAAAAGGCAGAGCCTGGTGGTGTCTCTGCAGTTCTCCGACGGTGAGAGCAGCCTCTGTGGGTGCCACTACCCCACCAGCCGTGGGACAGGGAACAGAAGGTGCCATGATCAGCAGCAAAGGAGAAGGGAAGCATTTTCTGCTGCTTCCTGTGCCAAATGTAAGAAATTTTCTCCTTTCTCCCATTTTTTCCCTAAAAGGAGAAAATCCACCCTCCTGCACCCTCCTCCAACTTGGCTGCACACCAGGGGCCCAGCTGCGCACGGGCAACGGGCAAGGGGAAAACCGGGGCCACTTCTTTCCCTGGTGACAGCAGTGCCGAGAGCTGGGGGGAGGAGAAAAAGGGGGAAATGGGAGAACAAAAATGAGCATTCTCTGCCCGCTCGCTCGCGGGGCTGCCGCACGGAGCAGTCACCCCAGGCTTCCCGCCAGGGCAGAGCAGCGCTGCTCTGCCGCACGCCCGCGGGGCCGTTGCCCAAGGAAGCGGCTGAAATGTTCTCCCAGAGCTCCCTGGCCCACTTGCCTGCTCCGAGAACACCGTGGAGGCCTCGCAACTGGTTTATAGGATCATAGAATCATTAAGGTTGGAAAGGTCCTTCAAGATCAGCAAGTGCAACCATCCCCTGAACAGCACCAGGCCCACTAAACCATCTCCTCAAGTGCCACATCTGGGCGTGTTTTGAACCCCTCCAGGGATGGTGATTCCACACCCCCCCCCCCAGTAAGGAAATTGTTCCTCAGCTTCAACCTAAACCTGCCCTGCAGCAACTTCAGTCCATCTCCTCTCCTCCTGTCACCAGCCACCTGGGAGAAGAGCCCAACACCCACCTCACTCCAGCCTCCCTTCAGGGAGCTGCAGAGAGCAAGAAGGTCTCCCCTCAGCCTCCTCCTCTCCAGACCAAACAGCCCCATCTCCCTCAGCTGCTCCTCACCAGACACGTTCTCCAGACCCCTCAGCAGCTCCCTTGCCCTTCTCTGTACCCGCTCCAGCCCCTCAATGTCTTTTTTATCCTGCAGTGGCCAAAACTGATCCCAGCGCTCCAGGGACAGCCTCCCCAGTGCCCAGCACAGGGGCACCATCACTGCCCTGCTCCTGCTGGACACACTGGTTTTGATCCAGCCCAGGGTGCTGGTGGCTTCTTGTCCCCCTGGGCACACTGCTGGCAGCAGCAGGAACTGTTTGCTCCTGCAGGTAAAGACCTGTGGGGAAGGATCTGCCCTCGGGGGAGAAAGGCAGCAGCACAAAGGTCCCACCACATCCCACTATGTGTGTCAGGTGTGGGTGGTGTCGGGGTGGCCGCACCGCGTGCCAGCCTCTCAGTCAAAGTCCAGACAGGGAAAAAGTCCCACCAAACAAAGCAAAAGTGATCTGCAGGCTGGGCTGGGCTGGGCTCTGCTTATCAGAGCTGCTTTGCTCGGGGTATCAGAGGCCTGTGGGGTGGAGGTGACGGGGGTTGGCACTGAAGCGCAGGGAGAAACTCATGCCCTTTGGTGGCCTTCAGCCCATCGACCCCCCAGCTCCTCCCGCGGGACCCATCCCCTGGGACGTCCCTGCGTTCTGCACTGGAGCTGGTCAGGTGGTTTTTACTGACATGGGTTTTGTGCCCATGGGAAGAGGGGACCTTGAGCAAATACAGCGGGACCATGAGGTGTCCCAGCCCACCCAGCCCCTCCACTCTTGTCCCACCCGAAGCTTTGTCCCCTCTCCAGTGAGCAGGAAGCTTGCAAAGACCTGGTTATCGGTTGTGAACTCTGAGAGCTGCCCAGAGCAAATCCTCTGAGACGTGCTCCTTGATCTCCATTTCAGGTCCGCAGTTAACCCACCAAATCCTGCCAGCCGCCCTTGATTTGTTTATTTTGGTAAAGTTTTGGATGCTTAGACAGCCCCGTGAGCAAACAGCTCCAACACGAGTTGATCTTTGCAGTGGTGTTTGCGTTTTGGGCAGGGCACCGGACAAGTAAATGCATCAGTTCTGCCTCCCTCAGACAAAAGTCCACGGCCGGGAAAGGTTTAGATTAAAAAAAACAAACAGCAAACCGAAATGGGCGAGATTGCGTTAGGAGCTCCTTGGTGTAAGGAAACAGGAGGGAGATGCAGGTTCAGCTCGCCCTCCAGAGCCGTGGGGGTGCTGCTGTCCGGCCGCCGCTGCACCGTGTCTTCAATCGGCTGGCGCTGCTCCGCGGAAGGTCCCCTGGTACCGCCAGCTTGTGAAACCTCCCCCCGAGAGGATTTCTGTTGGTTTTCTTGTCATTTGTCTCTTTTCGTCTCCGTGTGTGGCAGGGGACTCACCCCTTGGGCTTTTCTGCCGGGCCGGTGGCTCTCAAAGGAGCCCTGCGACGGGCGCCGAGAAGGGGAAGACCTCCTGCTGCAGGTTGGTGACGAAACAGGGCATCTCCTTGCATCCCTCGTAGGTGCCCCTGGCCTGGCAGCGAAAGGCCACCTCCCAGTTAATGCGGGTCAAGAGGCGGTTGAGCGCCAGGTGACGTTCCTCACCCTCCAGGACCTTGACCAGGGCCTGGAGGAACATGGAGCCGGAGATGCTGAGGAAGGCCACGTAGCCTGCAGAGCACCAAGGCAAGAGAGGACGTTGGCTGCGCCATCTCCCTGGGCTGGTGACGTCCCCAAGAGGAGATGTTTTCAGCCGGCATCGGGGGCTGTCCCTTACCTGGGCTGCAGGCAAACATAACCGCGGTCTGGGGGGGGATGGAGAGGTAGTTTGAGAATCCACCTGGCTCAGGCTCCTGGCTGTCACACTCCACAACCACTCCCTGGTCGAGTTCTCGCCCCCGGCAAGACTGGAGCAGAGTGGCCACTGTGAGCTGCCCCCCGCTCTGCTCGCTGCCCTTTGCCCGTCTCCAGGGCAAGCTGAAAGCTCCTGGGGGGGCTCCCTGTGGACCTTTAGGACCCCCACCCCCCCAAGCCAAGCCTACAACCTGTCCCACGGTGCAGAGCCCCTCCCAGCTCCCGTTCCCCCCATCCTGCAGCCCCACGCAGCTCCTCGCCCATCTGCTTCCCCTTCCCATCTCCTCCATCCACCGGCCTCGTCCCATCTCATCAGCCGCAGCTCAGCGTGGCCGGCAGGGATGGGCCTGCCTCCCCTCAGCCCCGTGCGTGTCTCACGAGGCTGGTTCCCCTCCCCCTCCACACCCGGTGTGGAGCTGCGCACCCTGGGAACACAGGACCCTGGCTGGGAAAGCGCTGGGTGCAGCTGCCCCTCGGCGCGCGTCCTACGGGCAGCGCAGCTCCTGTGCGGGACGTTAATCTCCATGATGGTTTGGCCCTTCTCGCGGGGCTGGAGCACTGGGCTGGTGGTGGGAAGGTGCTGGAGAAGGACTGGAGCTCTGAGGGTTCATTTCACCTCTACCTGGAGCCACCACTGCCGGGATGCGTTGGTTGGGACCAGAGCAAGCGGCAGTGGTGGAGACAGAGAAGCAGCCCCTCGCCTTCCCCCGGGCAATCCTCTGTTGCCAGCAAATCCTCGCTCGGGACCCGGTTCACCGAGGGGCTGCGTCTCCCTGCACGGAGCTTGTGGTGTCTGCCGCTGTCCCGTAGCCAGATTATTTGCTCCGTGATCAGATCCTTCCTGTCAGATTAGCACTGGAGGGAACTGAACTGCCAGGGCTCCATCCCTGCTGGGGCAGGTTCACACTCCCCCCTGCTTTGGGGTTTGGGAACCAGCTGGGGGGGTGATTTTTCTTCTCTACCCCATCACCAGTTCAGAGCTGGGCTTCACCCAGCCCTGTCCTGGGAGCTGCCTGTGCCCTCGGGTCAACTGGTGGGATTTGAAGGAAGCTCTGACTGGTTTGGTTACCTCCTAGGGGTGGTTGGGAGGAATTCCTGTGAGGAATCTTTGATACCAGTGATGTCACCTATCATGTCAAACAGTTCGGGTTCAGCCCAGGTAATCCAGAGGGTGCAAACCAGCTGGAGAAGAGCTCCTGACTGAGGACACTGAGCAAAAAAACAAGAGGCTGCTTCCCCAAAGACTGGACACGTGTGTGTGATGAGAGGCTGGGAGAGGAGGGTTGGCAGTGAGCAAAGAAATCTCAAAATCAGTGACAGCGTGAAAAAGGGAGATGGGGGTTGTAGTGGAGCCATGAAAGGATTGAGTGCTCACGTGGATGTACCAAAACCCACAAGGAATCACAGAATCACTCAGGTTGGAAAAGCCCCTTGGGATCATCGTGTCCAACCATCAGCCCTACTCTACAAGGTCACCCCTAGACCATCTCCCCCAGCACCACATCTCAGCGATGCTGAAACACACCCAGGGCTGGCCACTCACCCCCCTCCCTGGGCAGCCCATTCCAAGATCTCACCACTCTTCCCAGGAAGGATTTTTCCCTAGTGTCCAGTCTAAACCTCCCTTGTTCCAGCTCGAGGCCATTCCCTCTGGTTCTGTCCCTGATCACCTGAGAGCAGAGCCCAGCACCAGCCTCTCTACACTGTCCTTTCAGGGAGCTGGAGAGAGTGATGAGGGCTCCCCTCAGCCTCCTCTTCCTCAAACTAAACAGCCCCAGCTCCTTCAAACGCTCCTCACACGATCTCTTCTCCAGTCCCTTGCCCAGCTTCATTGCCTCCTCTGCACCCGCTCCAGCCCCTCGAGATCTCTCTTGTCCTGAGGTGCCCCAAACTGGACACAGCGCTCGAGGGGAGGCCTCCCCAGTGCTGAGCACAGGGGGACAATCCCCTCCCTGCTCCTGCTGCTCACGCTGTTTCTGAGCCAGGCCAGGATGCCCTTGGCCGTCGTTGCCACCTGGGCACGCTGCTGGCTCACGTTCATTCTCTTGTCCATTAGAACCCCCAGGTCCCTCTCCTCCAGACAGCTCTCCAACCACACTGCCCCAAGCCTGGAGCTCTGCACGGGGCTGTTGTGGCCCCAGTGCAGGACCTGGCCCTTGGCCTTGTTGAACCTCATGCCATTAGCAGTGCCCAGCGATCCAGTCTATCCCAGTCTCTCTGGAGAGCCTCCCTATCCTCACGCAGATCAACACACCTGCCTAACTTGGTGTCCTCTGCCAGTTTACTGATGGCAGACTCTATGTCCTCAATCAAGATCTTCAATAGAGATGTTCAATAGAAATGGTCCCAGCACTGAGCCCTGAGGAACGCCACTTGGGACCTGCTGCCAGCTGGATTCAGTACCATTGGCCACTGCCCTCTGGGCCCGTCCCTCCAGCCAGTGCTTGATCCAGGAAACCAGACCTACACTGGCAGCAGCCTCCAGCCTCATGCTGCTCAAACTCTGCACCAACTTAGCACACGAGAGAGCAGATGATGATCACCTGGTGGCTGCGTTACCTGGATGAAGAAGATTTTGGGTATTTTAGTGAGCGCCGGGCACGTCTCTGAGGATAAAATCTGGAAAATCCGGGTCAGCTTGACTGGCTCCGAGTCACAACCAAGTACAGCATCCTCCTCTCCGTGGCTGGAGATGATGCTCACGAAGTAGTCCCCGTGCTGGCAGCAGCGCTCTGCAAGGACACAGCCCGACCGGGGCCATCAAGCGTCGCCTCGGGGGGGGGGGAACTTGGACGGAGAGGTGGGAAATGGGAGGTGGCAGAGCTGGGGCAGGTTGAGGAGGGGGGCAAGGGGCTGTACCTTGCTGGTAAAGGTTCTCTATCTCCTTGGCCGTCTTGTTCTGCATCAACATCACCTCATAGTTGAGCTGTGAGAGTATCCTGGAGAGCTTCTCTGCTTCTCTCCTGGCTCCTCTCCGGGTCCCGGGTGCCTCATCGCCACGGCTGCTGTAGAAATTGGTGTTGACGATGATGAGAGCCCGGCTTTGCCGTGGCTGGGACATGCTGAGAAGGCCCCTCAGATGGGTAGGTGCCTCCAAACCCCCACGGCACGAGCGAGGAGCTCAAGTGTATCTCCAGTGAGTCCTGAGTGCTACTTCAGGAAGTCCGGGGGAGCGATTCCTACTCTGCTGGCTGGCTCAGCACCAAGCTGGTTCTCAAGGGCAATGTCAGCTGCCAGGGAGCAAGGTGGCACCTGGCATGAATCATGCACAGGAGAGGGCCATGGCTCAGCCCTGGGTTCTGCCCTGCCTGCTCCTGGGGAGGCTGTAGGAACTTCCCAGCTGATTTTACACACTTGGGTGTGTGCCTGCTGGAAAATGTCCTGGGGGGTTGGTCAACAGGCAGACAGAGATGAGGCACTGTGTGCCCAGGTAGCCAAGAATCCACCAGCACCCTGGCTGTGCCAGCACTGGGATGGCCAGCAGGACCAGGGCAGAGATCATCCCCCTGGACTGGGCACTGGGGAGGCTGCCCCTGGAATCCTGGGGTCAGTTTGGGGCCCTCACTCCCAGCAGGACCTGGAGGGGCTGGAGCATGGCCAGAGAAGGGCAACGGAGCTGGGGAAGGGGCTGGAGCAGGAGGCTGGTGAGGAGCGGCTGAGGGCCCTGGGCTTGTTGAGCCTGGAGCAAAGGAGGCTGAGGGGAGAGCTTCTGGCTCTGACAGCTCCTGACAGGAGCCTGGAGCCAGGGGGGTCGGGCTCTGCTCCCAAGGCACAAGGGACAGCAGGAGAGGAACCGGCCTGGAGTTGCCCCAGGGGAGGTTTAGGTTGGAGCTGAGGAACAATTTCTTCAGCCCCTGCAGGGCTGTGCCAGGCTGCCCAGGGCAGGGGTGGAGTCCCCGTGATCCCTGGAGGGGTTTCCAAGCCCCCCGTGGAGCTGTGGTGCTGAGGGCCATGGCTCAGAGGTGCCCGGGCAGTGCTGGGGGAGCAGTTGGACTCTGGGAGATGAAAGGGCTCTTCCCACCACACCAAAACCATTCTCTGATTCTGTGATTCTGTCCTTTATGGCACTTCTGTGACTATTCCCCCCCGATACAGCCTGTGCAGGACGAGCCCCCAGCGACACGCTCACATGTACAAGTCTCATCCCCTCTCCCCTTCCCTTCCCCAGCCGCAGTGTCCAAAGGCAGCCCTCCCCATGCCACCCCCCCCCACAGCCCCAGCCCTGCTGATCCCATGTCACGAGGCATGAGTCACAAGATGCTCCTGATTCCTGTATTTATTCCGCATCTCACGTGCTTTGCCTCCTGTTTGGAGAGGACTTTGATCTTCTCCCCAAGCTCTCCCAGGCAGACAGCAAGGCTGGGCTTTTCCTCCCGGCTAGAGGAGCGGGTGTCTGCCCATCGCACGTCTCCAGGCCGTGGGGGTAGAGCAGCACCTGACTGCCGGCAGCATCGCGGGGTCACGGTCCACACCACGGTCCTGGCCTCGACACTCCAGAAGGACCCGCTCGTTCCAGCACCCATTGAGCCAGGAGCCGGCTCCTTCCCAATGGACAGGGTCTGTGAGCTGCTTCCGGGCACCTTTGTTAATACCCAGTGGTGGGGCTTGGGTTGGTGAGATTCCCCCCGGGCTTTGGTGCAGCCGGTGCCCGTCCAGTGGCTGGCAGATGTTCACCAAACCTGCCTGGACGAGCCTGGATACAGGGAGGTGCCACTTCTTTTGCCTCCACACCCCTGGGGCTGCCAAGTCCCACGTGAAGCTTTGTGCGCCTGTGAAGCTTTGTGAGCCCCATAAAACTTTAGGACCCAAGTAAATCTTCAGGAACCCTGTGAAGCTTTGTGAGCCCAACCTGGTGCCAAAGCCTCTGTCTGAAAGGGGGAAAGCGTCCCCATGGGGCTCGCTCCTCTCAACCCAGTGAGTCTGGAGGATGCAGGGAGAGGTTGATGCTCTTCCAGTGGTCCATGCAGTTCTTGGATCTCACAAGGACCATGGGTGGTGCTGGTAGAAGCTGTTGGGTCTTGCCTTCTGGTTTTTGGGCTTGCCTTGACTTCTCTCCTGGTTGCTGCTGCAGATGGCAGCTCTCAAGGAGAAGGGGCTTTACCCTCACATGGGTGGCCAGGGACCAGCGTGGGCTTTTACTCACTAGCGGTGGATGTTGGGGTGGCAGGAGGCGAGTTCTAGGTGGGTGGGTACGGTCCAAAGCAAGCTGGCTGGAGATGGGAACGGCATCTTCCTGGGCTGTAAATCCTTTGGCTTTGTGTTGGAGAAAGTTGTGCTGCAGGTGAGGGACAGCAGGAAATAATGCACTGCGGGGTGATCCTGTGGGCTGGGGGGCAAAGGGAGGTCCTGGATGGAGGGACAGCAGGTGTTAGTCCCTCTTCTTGGCACTGGCGGCCCTCGTGCGCTTGTCCAGCCGCACCGCGTCAACGTAGAGGTTGCGCTGGAGGACGGCGCTGGCACAGATGAGGGCTCCTTGCAGGGCTCCCATGAAGCCACCCAGGCACAAATCCTGCCCTGGAAGAGAGCGGGAGGTGCCGTTGGCAGCAGCGCTGGAGACCTGCAGGCAGCCCACGCTCTCCATCCCCAACTGACCCTCGGTGCTGCTGGACACCACCATCCCCACCTACCGCCCACATTCCACCTCCCAGCTGCCCCAATGCTTGGGTTTGACCCCCACTGTGTGAGTCCTTCCTTCACCCCAGCAGGGAAAGGGCCTCATCCTGTCCAGATAAAATAAATCGGTGCTGGGCAGGGAGACGATGTGCAGAAGCTGGAGAAGAATCCTCCCACCAGGACCATGCAGCTCCACTTTGATGTGCTCCAGTGGCTCTTCCATTGACCCAGGGCAGAGTGGTGACATCCCCTTATTTCACTGCAGGATCGAAGGTTTTGTCCCCCCACATCCCACTTCCCCAGAGGTGTCCTCGTTGGAGAAGGTGGTGGTGGCCACAGTACCTGTCAGGTAGAGGTTGGGGACAGCCGTCTGTGCCCTCACAGTGGCGATGGTCTTGGCTTGCAGGCGGGACATGTCGTGGTTGATGCCATAGAACTCCCCCTTAGGGCTGGCGATGTAGTGCTGGTTGGTGACGGGCGTCCCACCAGAGATGTACTCGATCTGGAGGGGGAACAAAGGGACAACGTGGTCTGTGGGGGGTAGGTGTGATGGTGTGGGGTGTCTCGTGCTCTAGAAAGCTGGTTTTGTAGGGTACAGGCTGAGACATTTCCCAGCAGAGCCTTGGGTGGTGGTTCTGGCCAAGTTTGGTCCCAAGGTGTTCCTGGAGGATCATCACACCCCCTTAGACCATGCTTGGTCAGGAGGCAGCAGCAATGGGTTGGTGCTGGACCTCACGGCCAGCAGACCTGGACCCAGCTCCTACATTTGCATGATGGAGCTGGGTAGACAATACCCAGGAAAGGAGCTGGAGGACCTGTGAACCCCAGGTGTCCTCACCCTGTCCTCGATGCGAGGGTACAGCTTGAAGACAACCTGCATGATGCTGTCCACAAAGGTCTTCTTCAGCTCCTCATAATCCTCTCCCCGCTTATGGACCTGCTTGTCCTTCCACTCCTCAAACCACTCGTATTTGGCAAAGGTCACAATGGCCAGTGTGGATTTACCTGCAGCAGGACAAGGTCAGGGCAATTGTCCCTCTGTCCACCTTCACTGCCACAAACCCAAGCCTCCCATGGGATGTCCCCAGGTCTCTGTAGTCCCATCTCCTCTGTCCAGTTATCTTGACAACCACTTTCCATGAGCAACCTGCTCAGCGGTTTTGACCATGTCTATGTTAGGAGGAACTTCTCATTTACAGTCATCAAACAAACCAAAGTCCAGCAAGAGTTTTCACGAGTGCCTGTGGCTGGGCTTCAGCCTTTACCTGGGTGCCTCATTTCCCAGGTGGGGTCCTTGGCTGACGGGCAGGTGACAAACAGGAGAGGGATGTTCTTGACAGCTTCTTCTCTGGAAGAAGCAAGGTAGCGATTCATTCTGCAGAGAGATGCAAGGGGTTTAGGTGGGTTATGGTGTGAACCTTGCCCTGAACATTTGCTATGTGGAGGATCTGCCAAGAGTATTTCCTGAGTCACTACCCAGGAATTCATCTCCTCATGCTTAATGAAGCATGTCTAAGGTGATGCCCAACCTACATTTCATCCAGGTCATTTCCTGGGTAAATGAAGTAGTTGGTGGGCTCCAGCCCCAGCTCTTCCCTCGAGCCGTTCACACCCACAAAGACTGTGAATCCCCCTTCGCCGTGTGCCACCATGCGAAGCTGAGACTGGATCTCTGTGATACGGGGAAAACGGGTGTTTTCTGGGATCTTCATCTATGGAGAAATGGTTTCTCCTAGAAGAAGCCCCACTCATATCTACGTTGCTCCCACATTGGTTTGTACAACTGGTTTATCTCAGAACATCCCATGCATGGTCAAGGGGTGGGACAGCAACTCCTGCAAGTATATGGCAGGCAGCAGGGCTGCCCCGGCTGGCAGGAGGCACTTCAGGGTGCCCTTGGCGTGAGCTTTTCCTCTATATAATGACCCTCTTGGATTCAAATCTGCTCCTGCTCTGCAGGTGTTGAGTGGTTGTAGACCAGGACCAGAAAATTTACAACCAGCCATGCCCCCTCCTCACCCAGCCATGCCACCTCCCACTCAACCATGCCCCCTCCTCACCCAATCATGCCCCCTCCTCACCCAACCATGCCCCCTCCTCACCCAATTGTGCCCCCTCCTCACCCAACCATGACCCCTCCTCACCCAACCATGCCACCTCCTCACTCAAGCATGCCCCCTCCTCACCCAACCATGACCCCTCCTCACCCAACCATGCCACCTCCTCACTCAAGCATGCCCCCTCCTCACCCAATCATGCCACTTCCCACCCAACCATGTCCCCTCCCCACCCAACCATGTCCCCTCCCCACCCAGCCATGTCCCCTCCCCACCCAGCCATGTCCCTCCCACCCATCTGTGCCTCTTCCAAAGCAGCAATATGATTTTAGGGCAGCACTAAACCCATTTTAAGTGGACTTTTCACCAATTTCCACAAGTTTTGGAGCTCTACACTATTTTTTTTTTTAGGGAAAACAAGACGAGCAGCAAGCTGGGGCTTTGCCAACTCTATCCCCACTTTGGGCAAATTAATTTAGGCTTTATTAAAAACTTGCAAAGAAACACATGGCCAGGGATGGTTTCAAGTGCTGCCACATGTGAGCCACGGGATTTTGCTAAGAAATAATTATAAAGAAGCCACTTTCTGACGTGGCTTCTGGGGGAGCCACATGACCCCAACCAAACCCAACGTGACCCCAACCAAACCCAACGTGACCCCAACCAAACCCAACGCTGCCACATCTTACCGGGCAACGCCCGCGCCTCCGCCGGCAAGAGCCTTTCATAGGTGTTGAAGATCCCAGCATCCGAAATGACAATGGGAGCAAAAATATTCACCAAATCTTGGCCTTTCTTGACGCTCACCCCTGTAAGGGAAAGGTGAGGGCTTGAGGAACGGCTCCGGTTCAGAGCAACGCCGCGGGTGGGGGAGCCCCGTGAGCCCCGTCCCACGCCAGCACTCACCGCAGGCTTTGCCCTGGGAGTCCAGCAGGATCCTCTGCACTGGCGCCTTCCCCAGCACGTTGCCTCCAGTTTTCCGGATAACGGGAATGGTGTGGAAGGCGATTTCCCCGGCCCCGCCTTTGGGGTACCAGGCGCCGTGCAGGAAGTGGCTCACCAGGATGCTGTGCATGGAGAAGCTGGCCTTGGACGGGACCACGCCTGGAAGGAAGGGGCCACGCCAGGTCAGTTTGTGCCAAAGCCATGGGCCTGTGGTTTTGTGGCTTGTCCTGAAATATTTAGGATGAGAAACACCCTGTCCTTGGCTGGACAAGATGCAGCAGGGAAGGGTGGATGTAGGTGAGAAAGGATGGGTCACTAGAGAGGCAGAAAAAACAATGGGTGATGTCTCTGTTGCCCAGAGGAGCAGGGGGGGTGTTGGATGTGGGTGGCCCCATGGCAGAATCTGTGACTCTTTTGCAACCAGCTGAGTCATTGGAGGCCACAAGAAAACCCCCGGCCTGGATGGGAGGGAGAGAAGGGGAAGGCTCAGGGTGAAAGGGTTATGGCCAGGACAGGGCAGTGGGTGCCACAGCAAGGTTAAGGGTGAGTGGAGGATAGAGTTGGGGGTGTGCAGCCTGGAGAAGAGAAGGCTCTGGGGAGACCTTCTCGGCATCTTTCAGGACTCCAAGGGGCCTGTCAGAAAGATGGGGACAGAGTTTTGAGCAGGGCCTGTTGGGACAGGACAAGGGGGGATGGTTTGAAACTCCAAGAGGGAGATTCAGAATGGAGAGAAGGAGAAATTGTTGGTGCTGAGGGTGGGGAGAGCCTGTGCCAGGCTGCCCAGAGAGGTGGTGGCTGCCCCATCCCTGGCACCATTGCAGGGGAGGTTGCCCAGGGCTCTGAGCACCCTGCTCTAGGTGCAGATGGCCCTGTCCCTGCAGGGGGTGGGACCAGATGAGCTTGACAGGTCCCTTCAACCCAACCCAGCCTGTGACTCTGTTCCCTTGTGCAAGAGGAGTGATGCCACCATGCCAACTGAAGGAAAGAGATGAAGATGAGCAATGGGGACATGGGGACAACCATCCGCTGGCTCGGGGACGAGGCAGCATCCCTCACCCAGAACCCCGTCAGCCATAAAAAAAAAGAAAAAAGGAGGGGTGGGGTTTCTGTTGTTGTTGGCTCTCTAAAGGGTCTAACTCATCCGGAGCTCCCTGGCTACCTACCATAGGTGGGGAAGAGGTAGCTGAAGACGGCGCGGAGCTCGCGGTTGGTGGTGAGACCGTCCACCACGTCCCTCACGCTGCACGATGCCAGCCGGCAGAAGGGGCTGAGCCATGGGAGCAACCCCGAGCGGCACAGCAGCGTGGCCAGCGCCCGCGGCACCATCTTCAGCACACCCAGCAACACCACGCCTCTGCCAGCGCTCTGTGGGGTGCGGGAACCGTCACTGAGCACCCAGCACTGGGCACCCACCACTGAGCACCCAGCACTGGGCACCCACCATTGAGCACCCAGCACTGGGCACCCACCACTGAGCACCCAGCACTGGGCACCCACCACTGGGCACCCACCATTGAGCACACAGCACTGGGCACCCTCCACTG
>JANVCC010000335.1:184114-196440 GCA_025345505.1 Todiramphus chloris collaris
TGCCCTTCTCTGGCCACGCTCCAGCCCCTCCAGGTCCTGCTGGGAGTAAGGGCCCCAAACTGACCCCAGGATTCCAGGGGCAGCCTCCCCAGTGCCCAGCACATCTCAGTGCCGAGGGCTGTGAGCACTGACAGGCTGATTCATCTCCTTTCCCAGGAGTTTGCAGCCAGAACCCTCTCCAGGCAGAGCTGTGTGGGGAAGCCGCTGGCGGAGCTGCTTCTGCCAACCATCCTCGGCACGTGGTAAGGGGGAGCTGAGCCTCAGGCAGCGTCAGGCCCTCTGGCTCCTGCTCCTGGCCCAGCTTTCTTGTCCCTTTCACCCTGTTTTCTGCAGCCCTGGCCAGCTGGATGGCAAGAAGGGAGAGATCTGGGGTCCCAGACCCATAACAGCCACCAGTTTGGAGTCAGAAGAGGAAATGCTGGTGACAGAGCTGGGCCTGCACTGCCTGAGTGGTGAGGGGCCTGCTGGGCCCGCAGCTGGCTGTCCGCTGGCTCTCTGTCTGTCTGTCTGTCTGTGCAGGGCTGCACGTCAGCCGGGCAGTCCCTGGCTGGAAACAGTGTAAACAACTGGGGGGTGGGGGGGAAAGCCTCTGGCACCCACTGGGTGACATCCCTGATATCCCCACCACTGCCATCCCTTCCCCTTGGCCTCGGGGCCGGGGCTCAGCCCTGATCCCAGCACCTCTCCCTCCCTCCAGACGCCGTGGCCTGCTCTGCCATCATGACCGTGGGCATCACGGCCGCGCTGCTGCTGCACAAGCACCTCGAGGTGAGGCCAGGAGGATGTCCAGGATTTCTTTTTCCTTTTGGAGCCAGATTTCCAGAGCTTATGTAGGAAACCGGCTCATCCTTCTCTTCCCCCAGGGTGTCTTCCTCTCCCGGCTGATGGCGGATTTCGCGTGGCTGCTGGAGGAGATCCTGCTGCGCCAGCGCGACGTGGGCTTCTCAGGGCAGCTCCGGGTGCTGGTGCAACACAGCCTGGGCCTGCTCGGACCCCACCTCGCTCTCTATCGCCTGTCCCCCATCGGTGACATCCTCGTGGTCCCCAAGGCCTCGGCAGAGGCCCAGAGGGCGCTGGGCCACCACAGCGCTGGCATCCTGCCCATCTTTGCCAGCGAGGCGGTGGGAGGTGAGGAGCGAGGCAGTGGGGGGTCAGTGACACCAGGGAATTGGTGGCGCTGGGGATTGGTGACACTGGGGATTGGTGACACTGCTTTCCCCGCAGCCTGTGCCATCCGTGCCTTGCTGGTAGAGATGGTGCCTTTCCTGGGAGCAACTGTCAGACCCTCTGGCATCGTGCTCTGCCAGGACGAGCTGCACCGCAAGATCCTGGAGCTGCTCTGGCTGCTGCCCCTAAACCTGCTGGGGCTCCAGGTGGGAGCCAATGGCACAGACTGGCACTGCTGTCGCGCAGCAGTGGCCCTGTCACCATCGCCAGCGTGGCTGCGGGGTGTCCCCGCCCTGCCAGCCCATCTCCTGTCCCTCAGCCCTGTCAGCCTCTCGACTCTCGGAGCCAGGACATCGTGGACAAGCTCCTCCTGTGTGGGCTGCTGGAGGTTGAAGAGGTGGGTTCCCCATCCTGGGATCCCCTGACACACGCTGGGGACGAGGGGCCGGGAGGGGGATGAGGGAGCAGGGTCCCCATGTGGGGATGAGATGCCAGCAGGGTGACGTCAGAGGTGTCCCTGCAGCCGGAGAGTGAGCGCTGGGTCTGCGACTTGGCCCCACGGCCCTTCTGCAGGAGCCAGCCCTGGGCCAGGATGGATTTCAGCGACAGCGACAGTGAGGAGGGGGTCCCCAAGCGCTGCTTCAAGGTACTTGGGCTGTCCCCGCCTGCCTCCCTCTGGGGTGGGGTCAGGATGGTCTCACCGAGCTCTGCCTTCCGCCCTCCCCTTCCAGCTCCACGAGCCCCAGGACTCACCTGGCTTCCTCCTCTTCCTCTGCCGGCTCCTGAGCCCCGTGCTGAGGACCTTCTCCCGGGCCGTGGCTTTCCTGGAGCGACCCAGCTGGCCCCAGCCCGGTAGGACCCCCCTGCCCCCCCACGGGCAACTGCTTCTCCAACACCACCAGCCCTGCCTGGCTTGGCATCCAGGGAAACTGGGGCAGGGCCAGAGCAGACCCCGTTGGAGCAGGGCTGACACCCAGGGAGCTGGGGGTGGTGGGGTTTGAAACACACCCTCCCCCCCTTCCTCCCCCCCACCCCTTTACTTGGCTTTTGGGGAAACTAAGGCACGGCCAAAGCTCCTGGGCAGCCTGAGGTTGCAGAGGTGGTGTGCCCCCCGCAGCGCTGTGGGGCTGGGGTTTGACACCCCCCTCTCCCCCAACCCCAGAGGCAGCCTACGTGGAAGCACTGCTCCAGTTCCTGGCTGAGGATGGTTTGGGTGAGTCATGGGGACACACACAGGGTCTGGCTCCTGCTTTGGGGTCAGTCCCCCCCCAAAGAGCCCCTCGGCAGGGGGCTGTGGGGGCTCCCTCAGTCCTTTCTCTCCCTCCAGACCACCCCGGCACCAGGAGCCTGGTCCTCAGCTCCCTGCAGACCTTCAAGGCCATGGGGGTAAGCACTGCTGGGCTCTGCCAGCCCCCCCAGCCCTCCCGGGTGTCGTGTCCCCATCCCCCTCAGCTGACACTGCTGTCCCTCCCCAGGTGCTGGAGGAGACCCGGACCCCCGCCGGCCCCCAGCTCCAGCTCACCCAGCTCTTCCAGTCCAGTGCCAGCAGAGGGAAGCTGGAAGCCTTCCTCCACCAGTTCACCCAACTGTAACTGTGCCAATAAACAGGGGAGCAGGTGCTGGCCCAGCTGGTGGGTTTATTGACCCCCACGCCGAGGGGGGGAGGGGGGTGGGTGGCGGGATGAGTTTTGGCCTCTCCATCTTCACACCACCTTGTTGCAGATGGCGCCCAGCTCCTCGATCTCGCACCGCACCTCGTCTCCTCTCTGCTGGGGCAGGGACGCTGGGGTAGTCCCCAGGGGCACCCCGGTTGTTTTTGCAGCCCCCCCCCCCCCCATTTTAAGCCCCCTCCACTTTCCCTCACCTTAAGAAACACGGGGGGCTTCCGAAAGAACCCCACCCCCGCAGGGGTTCCTGTCAGCAAGATGTCCCCAGGGACCAGCGTGACAAACCTGGAGGGGCCGGGAGGTGTCAGCGGTAGCCCCCCAGCTGTGCTCATGCCCTCGGCCCCTCCCCTTGCCTGGCACTTACTGGGAGACCCAGGCGATGAGTTTGGGGAGGGGGAAGATGAGCTGTCGGGTGCTGCTCTCCTGCATCAGCTGCCCGTTGACGCTGCAGCGAATGCTCAGGTTGTGGACGTCTGTGAGGACCGAGAGGACGGGTCACGGGAGGGGGGAAGCCCCCAGGGACAGCGCTGAGTGACCCAAGGGGACGGCACCAAGGGACCCCTACCCTTGTCAACACCCCCTGGGAGAAACACAGCTGATCTGGGGCAAATTTCATCTGCACTGCCTCCTGCATCAGCCAGGGAGAGCCCCTGGCCTGGTGCTGTCCCTGTCACTGTCCCCTCCTATCCCCATCTGTCCCCTTCTCCCATCACCCTCCCATCCCTGTCCTTGTCTCCATCTTATCCTCCCCCTGTCCCTATCTCCATCCTCTCACTTTCCTGCTGCCATCACAGTCCCCTCCTGTCCATGTCCTATCCCCATCCCGTCCGCACCTGCCACCGCCTCCTTGGTGACCAGGGCAGGCCCCAGGGGACAGAAGGTGTCAAAGGTTTTCCCCAGCAGCCACTGCCTCCCATTCCTCATCTGCCAGTCCCGGGCGCTGACGTCATTGGCCACCGTGAAGCCCACCACGTGGTCCAGCGCTGCAGACTCCTGGGGTGGGGGGTGACAACGGAGACCCATTTCATCGGGGGGGGGGGGATGATGCACAGACCCCCCCCCGAAAAGGAGGGTGGGGAGGGGGTCACCTCGATGTGCCGCCCCTTCTTCCCGATGACAGCGGCCAGCTCTGCCTCCCAATCCACCTCCTGGGGGGAGAAAAAGGGGTGCTGGGGGGGCTTGGGGACGGGCCGCACCCGTGCAAAGCTGGGGGGGGTTGTCGCAGAGCACTCACGCTGCTCTCCTTGGGGTGCTCAATGTCATCGAAGGGCCCGATGATGGCACTGGGGAACTTGCTGAAGATGATGGGCTCCTTGGGGACCCTGACATCCTGCTCCAGGCAGTGGTCACGGTAGTTGAGCCCCACGCAGATCACCTTCTGGGGGTCCCCGATGGGCGCCAGCAGCCGTACCGCCCCCCGCTCCACCCGGTGCTGCCCGGATTCCAGCGCCCTGTGGGGCACCCGGGGCTCAGCGCCAGGCCTCGATCCGGCGGCAGCGGCAGGGAGGGTGCCAGGGTGCCCACCTCTGAGCGGCGGCGAGGCCCAGCGCCCCGCTCTCCAGGAAGCTGCGCATGCAGCGGGGCAGCGCCGGCTCCGCTGCGCTCAGGTCCACCAGGGCCCCCCCCCGGAGCCTCCTCCAGCCCCAGGCGGGGCTCGGGGCCCCCGGCCCCCAGGAACCGCACCAGTCGCAGGGCTCCTGGCGTGCGCATCCCACACCTGCGGGCACCGGCTGCTCAGGATCCTGCCCGGAGGGGATCCTGCCAGGAGGGGATCTCACCCCTGGCTGGGACCCCCTGCGCCTCATGGTGCTGGGGACCCTCCTTGGCTGGATCCCCGGGGGGTGAGACCTTGCGGTGGGGGGGGAGAGGGGCCCCGTCCTACGCAGGCCCTCGGGGAGAGGGGGATGGGGCAGATCCCAGCACAGGGTGGATCTTGAAGTGGGGGGAGATCCCAGCACTGGGGGCTCTGGAGAGGGTGGAGTGGATTCCCCCAAGGTCCCAGTGTGGGGCAGACTGGGGGGGGGGAGAGGTACATCATGGCCTAGTAAGAAAAAGTTTGGGACAGTGGATCCTGCTGTGGGGCATGGATCCCAGCACAAAGCAAATCCCCTGTACGGCAGCAAAACCCTCCCAGGGCAGGGAACAGATCCCAGCACTGACCCAGTCTGCAGAGAGATGGAATCCCTCAGCACTGCAGAGGCAGAGCAGATCACCTGGCCCCACAGAGCTGGGATCTTAGGGGATTCCCTCCAGTCCTGCACAGCGCCAGTCACAGTGATCCCCCTTGATCCTGCACAGTGAGGATCCCTGGAGGATTCCCTCCCACAGTCTTGTACAGCCCTGGTCCTGGGGGAATCCCTCCAATCCCAGAGGAGCCCTTCCCCCCCACACCAGATCCCACACTGCCCTGATCCCAGTCCTGCTTCAGCCTGATGCTAGAGATCTCCCTGATCCCAGGGGATTCCCCCCCAGCCCTGACCCTGCTCAGTCTGATCCCAGGGGTCCCCCCACATCCTGCAAAACCCTAAATGCCGGGGATCCCTCCACCCTGATCACACCCAACCCAGTTCCTTTTTTCACACACACACCCCCCCCCCCCAGCCCGCGTTCTTCACAGCCCCAATTCCAGTGGATTCCCAGGACCATGCTCAGCCCGATCCCAGGGGATTCCCCCTTGCTCTCACACTGCTGTGATCCCAGAGGATATCCCTGCACCCCAATCCCATTCAGCCCCATACGAGGGATCCCCTGATCCCAGCAGATTCCCCACCCCCAGATTTCACCCGGCCCCAATCCCAGGGGGTTCATCTTCGCACCCCCTCGTCCCCCGGTCCTGCACAGCCTAACCCCAGGAACCTCCCCGATCCCAGGGGATCCCCTCGATCCCTCACAGCCCGGATCACAGATTTCCCCGCTCCCCCCGATCCCAGGGCATTCCCCCTCCCATTCCCGATCCCAGGGGATCCCCGACCCCGCGGGGTTCTCACAGCGGATTCCCGGATCCCGAGATCCGCGGGAGTGTCCCCGGCAGGTCCCCGCGGCCACCTGCGTCACGTGCTGCCGCGTCACGCCCCTCCCGGCACGCGCTGACCCCGCGCGAAGGTCTCCGCGCCGAGGCCCCGCCCCGCCCCTCCCCCGAGCCGACCAATGAGAGCGCGGCGACGGCGGCGCCGCACGGCCAATGAGAGCCGGCGACGCTGGGCCCCGCCCCCCAGGAGCGTCGCCGCGCGGTTGCCAGGAGACGGGCCCGGCCGGACACGAGCAGCGGGTGAGCGGGCGCTGCGGGCGGGCTGAGGGTCGGCGGGCCCCGGCGGCCCGTCCGTGTGGGGACAAGCAGCAGAAATAACTCGAATCACCCCCCCGCCGCTCCCGGACGCCGCTCGGGGCCGGGCCCAGGGGCTGTGCGCAGCCGTCGCTCCCCGCCCCGGGCCCGTCCTTCCACCGCTAAATCAGCGCCTTGCGTTTTATTTAGAAAATAACCCCCTCTCCTCGCACCGCCGGGGGCGGGGAGCGGCTTCTCCGCTGGCCCCGGGTCCCGCAGCGCCGCGCGGCGGGGAGCGGGGGTCGTGAGCTCCGGGAGCCGCCGGCTCGGGGCCGCCTGAGAAGCCCCCTCCCCGGAGGGTCGCGTCCCGAGGGGGTTGTGCCGCGGCGAGGGCTCCTGCACCCCCCGGGACAGGGGGATCCTGGCTCTGCCCGCCAGAAGGGGTCCGGCCGGCGGGGGCGGATGTCCCCGGCCACCCTGCCAAGGCGTCCGTAACTCTTCCGGCCGCCGGGAGCTGGGCGGGTTCTCGTCGTCTTTCAGCCTCTCGTTTTGTCCGAAGTAGTAGGAAAAAAGCTCCCCTCGGGTGCTGGCGGGTTCTAGATCGTGTTCTCGAAGATCTGGATGGAGCTCATGATGTCCTTGTCCTGGGCAGGGTGGGAGGAAGAGGTCAGAGCCCCCCGGTCCCCTCCTCCCATCAGCCCCAGAGTTGTCTCCCATCTTTCCCAACCTCCACAGCGCATCATTGTGGGACAGGACGAGGAACAAGGCTGTGCCTCTGGCAGCGAGGAGGAGGAGGATGGTGATGCCAAAGCCCACCTGGAGCTCCTCACCTTCTGGCATGTCTCCAGGAACTCCTCGAAGGTCACCACGCCGTCACCGTTCCTGTCCATCTTCTGCGAGGGGACAGCCGGGGCTCAGCGGGGACAGCCCCAGCGCTGGTACCAGTGACAGCCCCGGCCTGTGACGCACAGTGGGGTTTGGTGGCCGAGGCAGGGCAGTCTCACCTGGAAGAAGAGCTCGACGTGCTCTGCGGGCGCACTGTCCCTCGGTGGGGGGTGGGTGCAGCGTCCCATCATGTCATAGATGGACTTCATGATCTCCAGCATTTCCTGGGAAGGGATAGAGCTGGGTCAGGGTGACAAGAATCCCCCAAATGAGGGACCCTTCGTCCCCTAGCACCCATCCTTGTCCTTCTCTGGGTGTCCCCTACAATGCTCCCACTCCGTCTGCCCCCCCCAGTCCTGATGTAGTCCCCCCCATGTCACCTCCTTGGTGATGTAGCCATCTTTATTAATATCGTAGAGGTCGAAAGCCCACTTCAGCTTCTGCTGCACCGTCCCCCGCAGCAAGACAGAGAGACCGACCACAAAATCCTGCCAAAGGAACTGTGTCTGTGGGTGGGGAGGTGCCATGGGCACCCCTGGCTCACCCAGCCCCCTGTGCCTCCCCTGGCTCTCCCAGACCCTGGCGACGGCCCCGTGTCCTCCCCCCTCCCCCGGCACCGTGGCGCTGCCATTGATCACGGGACGCCCGGGGGTTGGTTTCTTCCTATCGATCCCGTTTCTATTCCTGCACGGAGCTATTTTTAATCACCGCCACGGTTAAACCGGCGCCGGCACCCCTCGCAGCCCCCCGCCCTTGTGCCGCAGTGCCCGGAGCCCCTCCTGCCGCAGGCTCCCGCCGTCAGACCCACGATCTCAGCCATCACCATCGTGCCCGACTTCGCCCCCGGGCGCACGGGGCAGGATCGGACGCCCCCCGGCACCGGGCGCAGGTGGCGCGGGGCTGACGCGGGGCCAGGGCGGCACCGAACGCGGCTCCGTCGCCGGGAGGGCAGCTCACCTGGAAGCACAGAGCCCCGTTGCGGTCGGCGTCGAAGGCGTCAAACACGAGATGGGCGTAGGCGCTGGCGTCTGCAACGGGAGGAGGGCGGGAACCAGTGACGCCGCGTCCGCCCCGCCACACGCCAGGCAGCAGGGTTTGGCCTTTTCTCCAGACGCGGCCCCCCCGGTGCCCCCGACTCACCGCCTTGGGGAAAGAACCGGGAGTAGATGAGCGTGAAGGTTTCCTCGTCCACCAGGCCGCTGGGACACTCCTGGGGAGCACAGTGGATGCGCAGTGAACCCCAGCCTCGCCAGAGCCCACCCTCCTGGCCGGGGTGGTGGCTGGGGGGGGCCGGGGCGGGGGGCCCCCTGACACTCACGTTCTTGAAGCCGCGGTACAGGGATTGCAGCTCCCGCCTGGTGAACTTGGTCTGTGCCAGCAGCTGCTCCAGCCCCTCGGGTTGGTGCCGCTGGGCCGAGAGCTCCAGCTCGGTGTCACCGCCGTCTGCCGGGAGATGCCGGCAAAGACCCCCCCCGGGGCAGCCGGCCCCCCCCCCCCCCAACCCCTGGAGCCGAGCTGGCAGCAACCCCTAAACTCCCTTGTGCCGGGGAGCTCCGCACCCTGCCGGAGGGTTTCCCCAGGAGCACGTTCCTGGGGCGTGGAAAATCCCGCAGCCGCTTCTCACCCCGACCCCACTGAATGCTCCCCCCTCCAGCCTGCACCCAGCCGGCGGAAGGTAATTAATAAATGATGCCTCATTAATAATTGCAGCTCGGGGAGCCCCCGTGGAGCCGTTCAGTGCCAAGATGGGGAGAGCGGGAACTTGGGGCCAGGAGAAGAGGGGGCTGGGGAGATGCTGCACCATGGCCCTGGGGCAGGGACACCCCAAAAACCCTGGGGAGGGGGGAGGGGGATGGGGACCCCCCCATCTCCTGTCGAGCTGGGTTTGCCGGGCTGTGGAGGGGCAGCGCCCAGCCCCTGACCCCAGCTGGGGGGGACAGGACACCCAGTGTCCTGACCTGGGGCAGCTCAGTGGGTTGAGGGAGGATGGGGAGTCCCTGGTGTCACATTTTGGGGGGGGGGGGGGTTGGGGCTGTTGGGGAATCCCAGGGGGGGTCTCTTCTGTCAAATCTCTTGGGGATCTGGGGGTCAGGGGGATCAGGGTTCCCTGGTGTCAGGTCTCAGGGGGGGTTGG
Source organism: Todiramphus chloris collaris (assembly GCA_025345505.1). Classification (NCBI taxonomy): domain Eukaryota; kingdom Metazoa; phylum Chordata; class Aves; order Coraciiformes; family Alcedinidae; genus Todiramphus; species Todiramphus chloris. The sequence continues at coordinate 193,230 of JANVCC010000335.1, forward strand.
CGGGGAGTTGAGGGGCCCTAGTGATGAATCTCAGGGGGTTTGGGGTCAGTACAGGACACAGGGGCTCCCAGTCTGCTGTCTCCAGTGGGTTCTGGGGCTTGGTGTGGGCACAGAGGCCGCAGCCTTGCCCCGTGGGAGGGTGTGGGGGTCGATGCGGACAGGGGGGGTCCCCAGCATCCCCACTGCAGGGGCTGGAGCCAGCCCAGGCCCTTGGGAAGGTCAGTGTCAGGCTGGCCCGTGACGCTGCAAGGGTGGGGGAGGTGGGGGGGGGGGGTCTTCTTGCTCCCCCCACACCCCCAAACCCTTGACCTTCACCCCCCACCCCCCCAACGAGGGGATGCCCCCCTACAAACCCCAGCAGGGGCCATTTCCAGGCCCAGCGGGTCCTTTAACCCCAGGGAGGGGGATGGACGGAGCCACCCCAAGACTAGAAATGAATAAATTAATGAATTAAAAATTAATTACGGGGGGGGTGGGGCGTCCCCCGTGGTGGGGGGTTACCTTCGGCGGAGATGGGCTCCAGGATGCCGAACTGCTTGAGGACAGCGATGAAGAGGAGGATGACGACGGCCACGGCACACAGCTCCATGCCCTGCATGCCCATGGCAGCGGTTTGGGGGGGGGTGACCCCCCTCAAGACCCCCCCCAAAAGGAAATCCAAAGCGGGGTGGGGGTGAGGGCGTCGACGGGCGGGTGCTGCCTGGGGCTGTGCCGCGGGGCCGGCCTGCGCGTCTGTCAGTCTGTCCGTCCGTCCTGCCCTCCTCCCTTGGCACGCACCCACGGCCCCCCCGCCGGGGGGGTTTCCCTGTTTTCTGACCTTGTGTTTTGTTGATGTCCCCCCCAGCCCGGACAAAGGGTGCTGGGGGTGCAGAGGGGCGCTGGCCGCCACACCCCGCAGCACCCATGGGTGCCCGGCTGGCCCCGTGCCAGACCGGGGGTCCGGAACCCCCGCAGGCCTTCGGTCGGGGTTCAAATACCGTCGGCCTCGCCCTCCTGTGGGAGGAGGTGGGGGGTGATGACCCCCCCGGCCCCGCTGCCCACGGCACCGATAGAACCAGCAATTAGCGTGAGGCAATTAGCGCTGAGGTCGCTAATGAGCAGGCGGGGATCGATGGGGTGAGGGCGCAGCGCACGGAAGGGCTCTCTGGAGGGGAAACTGAGGCAGGGGTGACGGGGGGGGGGTGTCCCTGCCCCCCCCAGAGGTGCCCTGTCCCCAAGGCCCCACCTCTCCCTGTCACCCTGGGGACCTCTGTCCCCAGTGCCGAGGGGCGGCCTTGTCCTGCAGGCCCCGGGACATCCGTCCCCGTCCTTCTGGGGGCGCCATGCAACCTCGGCCCTGGGGACACCACGGCCCTGGGGACGCCATGGCCCTGGGGACGCTGACCCCGTCCTCCCCAGGGAGAGCCCCTGTGCCCAGGGCGGCCCCCACTCCCCCGGGGCTGTCCTGTCACCAGACACCGGTCCCACTCCCCGGAAGGGTCCTGTCCCCCCGGGGGTCCTGCTCCCCCTGCGGCCACCCCCGTGTCCCCGGCGCTGGGAACAGTGCCTGTCCCCTCGGGGCCGCCCCGGCCCCAAGGCCCCGGGGCCACGGTCCCCGCTCCCCCCGGGCGGTCCCCCCCCCCCCCCGCCACCCTCGCAGCTCCCAGCGCGCCCCGGGGCCAGCAGGGGGCGCGGCCAGCGGGGGGCGGGGCCGTCGCTAAGGGCGGGGCTCCGGTTCCTGCGGCGGCGCGCGCCCCTCCCCTCCCCGGGGGCGAGTCCTTGCCGCGCGGCCCCGCCCCTTCCGCCGCCGCGCCCGGAAGCGCCGTTCGCCGCCACCGCCATGGCCTCAAGGTTACTGCGGGTGAGCGCGGCCCTGCGGCTGCTGCCCGCGGCCTCTGCCCGCGCCGCGCCCGCTCGAGGCCTCGCCGTGCCCGGTGAGCGGGGGAGGCTCCGGGAAGGGCGGATTTGGGAGGGGCGGCGGCAGACGGGGTAACGGGGAGGGGAGGAAGGAAGGAAGGAAGGGAGGGAGGGACGGACGGACGGACGGACGGACGGGGGAGGCCGCGGCCTCGCGGTCTGACGGCGGCGCCCCCCGCAGGAGGCCTCGCCAGCGATGAGGAGCAGGCGACGGGCTTGGAGCGGAAGGTGCTGGAGGCGATGAACAAGGGCCTGGTGAGTGCGGGGCGGCGGGCGGGGCCTAGGGGTGCGGCTTGGGGCTGGGGGCCGTGTCTGGGGGTGGTCCCGGAGGGTCGCGGGGGCTCTGAAGGTGAACGGGGGGCGGGGGCTCGGGGTCTGGGGGTACCCCTGCCACTCACGCCCCCTCCCTTCGCTGCCCCCAGGACCCGTACAGCATGTTCCGGCCCAAGCGCTATGCGGGGACCAAGGAGGACCCCAACCTCGTCCCCTCCATCACCAACAAGCGCATCGTGGGCTGTGTCTGTAAGTGAGCCACCCCCCACCCCCCCACCCCCCCCTCTGTCCATCTGTCCATCCCACTGTCCCTCCCCCCAGGTGAAGAGGACAACAGCTGCGTCGTCTGGTTCTGGCTGCACAAGGGGGAGGCCCAGCGCTGCCCCTCCTGTGGTGCCCACTACAAGCTGATCCCCCACGAGCTGCCCCACTGAGACCCCCGTGGGGGGGGTCCCTTGGGCCATGCTGACATCAGCAGCGCTCCCCCCAGCACCCCTTGGGCATCTTCCGGGCTGAGCTGCCCCTACCCCACTGTGTGTGCCCCCCATAAAGAGGTCCTGTGTGGAGCCCCTGCCTCTGTGTGTGCTGGGGGGAGGCTGTGTGGGCGACTGTAGCTGTCGGTGTCCCCCTGAGCAGAGAGGGGACGTGGGGGGGTTGGAGGTGCCCATGGCCTCGGGGTGATGTTTGGGGGGGGGACCCCTCCGTGACCCCCCCGGCCCTGGGGGGGGGTGGGGGGGAGGGGGGCCCTGGGGTACAGGTGTTGGGGGGATCTCAGGGTTCACCCTGGTAAGGGGGCTCTAGAAGCAAAGCCTGCAACGAGCCTGGGGACCCTCTCCCCAAAACACACCTCCACCCACCGGGGGCTGGGTTCCTCCCACATCACAGAAACGCAGAATATTTAGGTCAGAAGAGCCCTTTGACCTCATGGAGTCCAACCATGAACCCAGCACTGCCCGGGCACCACTGACCCCTGTCCCTCAGCACCACAGCTCCATGGGGGGCTTGGAAACCCCTCCAGGGATCACGGGGACTCCACCCCTGC
>JANVCC010000335.1:211440-258396 GCA_025345505.1 Todiramphus chloris collaris
GGGGCGGCGCGCGCGGAAGGGCCGGCGCGGCGCGGGGCGGGCGGACAAGATGGCGGACGGGGACAGCGGCAGCGAGCGCGGCGGCAGCGGCAGCGGCGGGTTCGCCACCGCCCGCGGCGGAGGAGGAGGAGGGAGCGGCGGCGGCGGTGGCGGGCCCGGGTCCGGCGGCGGCGGGGCGGGCCCGGAGCAGGAGACGCAGGAGCTGGCCTCGAAGCGGCTGGACATCCAGAACAAGCGGTTCTACCTGGACGTGAAGCAGAACGCCAAGGGCCGCTTCCTGAAGATCGCTGAGGTGGGGGCGGGCGGCTCCAAGAGCCGCCTCACGCTCTCCATGGCGGTGGCCGCCGAGTTCCGCGACTACCTGGGCGACTTCATCGAGCACTACGCGCAGCTGGGCCCCTCCAGCCCCGAGCAGCTGGCCCAGGCCGCCGGGCCCCCCGGCGAGGACGGCGCCGGCCCCGGCCCCCGCCGCGCCCTCAAGAGCGAGTTCCTGGTGCGGGAGAACCGCAAGTACTACCTGGACCTGAAGGAGAACCAGCGCGGGCGCTTCCTCCGCATCCGCCAGACCGTCAACCGGGGGCCCGGCGGGCCGGGGGGCTTCCCGGGCGGCCCCCCCGGGCTGCAGAGCGGCCAGACCATCGCCCTGCCCGCCCAGGGCCTGATCGAGTTCCGCGACGCCTTGGCCAAGCTGATCGACGACTACGGGGGCGAGGAGGACGAGCTGGGTGGCCCCGGGGGCGGCGGGCCGGGCGGCGGGGGGCTCTACGGGGAGCTGCCCGAGGGCACCTCCATCACCGTGGACTCCAAGCGCTTCTTCTTCGACGTGGGCTGCAACAAGTACGGCGTCTTCCTGCGGGTGAGCGAGGTGAAGCCGTCCTACCGCAACGCCATCACTGTCCCCTACAAGGCCTGGGCCAAGTTCGGCGGCGCCTTCTGCCGCTACGCCGAGGAGATGCGCGACATTCAGGAGCGCCAGCGGGACAAGCTCTACGACCGGCGCGCTGGACCCCCGGGGCCTGGCAGCGGCAGCGGTGCCGGCGACGACTCCGACGGCGACGACGTGGACGACGACTGAGCCTCCCCCGAGCCGAACCCCGCCGCCGGCCTCCCCCCCGCACCCGTCCCACCCCAAACCTCCCTCCCGCCTCCGCCCTCTCCCCCCGGGCCACCTCAATTCCCCCTCAACCCTGCGACGGGGCAAGGGGTCCCCAACCCCTCCCAGCCCTGCAGCCACCGGAGAGAGAGAAACCGGCCCGACCGCGTCCCTCCCTCCTCCGCACTCACGCCTGGGACGAGCCACCGCCGGTCGCGTGCCCCCCCCCCCCCGCCCTGCGGGGGACCCGCCGCCGGCACCCCCAGCCCCGAGGACTCGCTGCTTTACGGGGAGGCGGGGGCCGCCGAGATTCTCCCCACTCTCCCAGGGCACGGCCGAAGCCGGTGCCAGTGCCCGCACCGGGCGGGGGGAGAGCGACGGAGCCGCGAGCAGGAGCGTCTTGGAGCGGGGCCGGGACGAGGGGACGAATCTGGACCAATGTCCATTCTCTCTTCTGCTATTTTTTCCCTTTATTTTTCTTTTCTTTATTATTTTTTTCTCCCCTTTCCAGCTATTTTTGGGGTTTGTTTTTTTTTGGGATGCAAACTGCTTAAACTCCCGAACTGGAACCTGCCTCCAAGCAACGCCAGCTGGGTCCTGAAAATTAAGTAAGACTTTCTGGGGTTTGCTGATTTCTCACTTATTTTTGCCCCCTCCCTGAGGGCCGGCGGGGGGGTCTCCGCGCGAGGTCGGCGCGCAGGCACAAAGCACAAGGCAAACCCGACGGGGCGCGACACCTTCTCCCGCGCGCCAAATAAGGCGGCCGACGGCTCCGTCACCGGGACTGTTTCCAACCGTTCCGCCGCCGGGCCCCGCGGGTGCTGAAATCGGCCCCTTCTCTCCCTGCACCCTGGTTTTCATCGGCCAAAGCTGCTCGCCGCCTTCCCGCGGTTGCTCTCGGCGGCACCGCTGGGACTCCGCCAGATCCTTCGCTCTTGGGTTTTTAGAGTTGGGGTTTTTTGCTTTTTTTGGTTTTTTAAATATTTTTCCCCACCTGGCTGGGCTCAGCCGGAGACAGAGGGTCCCTCCAGCCAACCCCTCTTGTATTAAATGGATTTTTTCACTCTCAAATGGTCCTTTTTTTTTCTTCCCCCCTACCCCCCTTTTTTTTTTTCTTTTTGTCGGGTATTTTTGAAGCTCACTCGGGTCAATCCTGCCCTTTCCAGAAGGGTTGGGGTTTTTATCAGCCCCGTTATCCCAGGAACTCTGAACTCAACAGGGTTCATTGCTCTTCATTCCAAAGTTCCAGCTCTTCTCTGACAGCTTCTCCAGTTCGAGGACAGTTTTTTGGTTTGGGTTTGGGTTTGTTTCTTTTTTTAATTAATTCTTTCCACTGGTTTTTGGGAGCCTGTGCCCTCCCCCCCCCCCAATCTCTGCCGCCTCCTTAATTTATTGTCGCAGATCCCGTCGTCTCCCTCTCCGTATTTATTGGGAAGCGAGGAGCGGCTGGCAGCCTCGTCGCCAGGTGGGGGGGGGGTGGACGCACCGACACCGTCCCCCTCTCCTCACCCAAACCCCGGGGACATTGTCTGTCCATCCATCCGTCCGTCCATCCTCCCCACCCTTCCCTGCCTCCGTAGCTCTTTTTAAAGGGATTTTTTAAGGCAAATTTCTTCCGTTGATCCCGTTTTTAACTCTTCTCCGGGGCAAAGGACCGCGTTTCCTCACTCACACGGGAGCAATAGTCTTTTCTCGATGTCCGAACCGCGTCCGTACTGTATTTTTGTACCCTCAGGCAGCTCTTTCCGTGACGTCCTGCTGTTGTTCACCCATCGGGCTGGTTTTTGTGTTCGTTTCTTCGGTTCTTTGCCGCGGAGAAAAAACAAACAAACAAACAAAAAAAACCAAAACACTGACGGAAAAACGCCGCGGAAGGCTCCGGACCGGGGCTGGGCGGGGAGACGACGATGATGGCGGCGGCCACAGCTTGGCCGCCACGGGCTCCGCGGTGATGGACTTGCTGGCGTTCGGCTGCGAAGATGCAGGCGGTACCTCTCCTTTTATTTTTGAAGAGGATGAGATATATATATATATATATATATAAAAAAATATATATATATTCTTCTTTCTTTTTTTTCTTTTTTTTTTTTGGTTGTTTTTTTCATTGGGTTTTTTCCTTGGTTTTGGCTGAATTGCAGTAATTTAGCCGTACCTTTCTACGCTGGGGGAGTGGTGGGGCAGCCGCCAGCCCGGCTCAGTGCTCGGGAACCACTTAGAAAATCTGTGGAAGAGGAAAAAAAGGCAAAGAATGCCAAAAAGAAAAAAAATATTCAAAACAACACCCTAAACCACAGGGCGCGGTGCCACAGATGGCATCCGATAGACCCCGGCAACCCGGTCCCGGCGCCGCGGACAGCGACCGGCGGCAACGTGGCGAAGGCTGGGACCTTCCCAGCTCCATTGGACCTTGCGGGAGTTGGGCGAGAAGAGCCGAGCGCGGTGGGGGAAGAGATCTCGCCCTAAATAATCCATCCGAAAAGATAAAACCGGGGGAAGGGCTTTTTAAGCAGCCATTGGCCAGCGCCAGCGATTTGGAGACGTGGGCGGACGTGCTGCCAGTGCCGGCAAGGACTCGGGTGGTTCCTGCGATGGGGGAGTTGGGGTTTTTTTGGTGAGTTTTGGGGTTATTTTTTTTCCCAGTCAGTTTGGGCTGCGGTCAATGGGACGGGGCCGCTGCGAAGGGGGAGCCGGCGAGAGCCCCGCTCCCGCGGGTGGGATGCTGGTGTCGCCGAAGTCGCGGGGCCGGCATCGAGCCGTGGTGCTCAGAGGGGTCGGCTGCTCCCCTAACGCATCTGTACATCCGCAGCTCGGCGCGCGCGTGAGGTTTGGTTGGCTTGGTTTGGACTCTGTAGAGAACAGGCAAATCGCTTTTTTTTTTTTTTGCTTTTTTTTTTTTGTTTTTTTTTAACCAGATTTGGGGGGAATCGAGTAACAAAATGTCCCAAATTCTTGGAGCTTCCGGATTTCTGTTGCCCCAGAAGGGACGGGTTGAGAGCGTGACTATCATTGCACCAACAGAAATGCTGTAAATTTCTAGCGCCCCAGAATCGATGTAAATACCCCAAAACCAGGCCAGGAGCCACTGACAGCTGTTCAGAGTTCCGACCACTTCAATTTTTTTGCCCCTTAAGAGAAAAATATGGAAGAAAATGGGAATTTTCCTGCCTTGTTTCCAGGGGTTGCGGGCGCCTCGTGGGTCCCTCGCTGCCAGCAGAGGATGGTGAGTGGGGGGTGTTGGGTCTCCGGTGCTGCTGGACCGGAGCGAGCGGCAGTTTCTCTTGTTGATGATAAAAAAACCAAACCCCTCGCCGGCTTCTCTTGTAAAAAAGAAAAAAAAAACTTAAAAAAACAAAAAACAACAAAAAAAACCACCAAAAAACAAAACAAAACATAAAGAAAAAAAAAAAGTAAAAAGCAAAAGAAGCGTGAGCGAGCGGTGCCGGTACTTGAGCTGATGCACAAGGAGTCTCTCAGCAGACCTTTGCCTCCACACGTGCCGGGAGAGGGCTCCTGGGGGGACGGGGACCCAGCACAGTAGCCCGGTGTCGGCCAGTGTCCCTGCAGAGGGACGTCCCTCATCGTGCGAGGCTCGGCTGTGGCGCCGGCACCCTCCTCTTCCCTGCGGAGCCGGTCAAGCCGGCGGTGCCCATGCGGAGCGGCAGGCAGCCGATGGGATCGCGGACGGAGCCGGGAGAGGAGCGGCCGGCGGAGAGCACGGTGCAGGTGGCGACTGTCATGCCCGCGGGTTGTGGGCGAAACCTTGACGTCCCTGTGCTGGCTTCTCTCACGCGGTGCCACCGGCGTCGAGGCCTCGATGTCGCTGGCAAGCGGGCGGCCCCGGGGGTTCCCGGTGTGGCTGCGAGCGGGTCTGGCACGGGGGCACTTCTCCTGGCCGGTAAAACATCGGCACTGGTGAGGGCTGGGCTTGGCTTCGGTCGGCGGCTGCTGAGAGACCAAAACCGTTCACCCCGAAGTACCTTGACGAAAGAAGAAAGTTTTATTCCTCTTATTTTTTTAATGAAAGAAAAACAAAAAATAAAGCAAACCGTGCACTTTAGGCGGCCCAGCGTGGGGCTGCCGGCGCCCGGGGGGGGGCCCGTCCCCCCCCCCCCCCGTCTCTCCCTTCCTCTGCGGCCGGCGGGGCGGCTTCGGGAGCGGCCGGCGGTTGCCGAAGGGCCAGGTCCTGGATTTGACCACTAAGCAAAGATGACGCCCGACGTGACGAACTCCTCACGCTAACGAGCACTCCGACCCGTAGCAGTTTTTTGCAGATGGAGTTTTACAAGTCTATATTTAAAGAATTGTATGTTTGTAACAAATAAAAAGTATGCGGAAAAGTGAATGAAAAACCCAACCTGGCCCCGACTTGCTTCTTTGGGGAGGGGGGCCCGTCAGGGGCACAGGCACCAGGGGATCCTGGGGATGCTGTGCGTGGGGTCCCTGCTACAGGTGTGTCGATCATCACCTTGTCCCCACGCAGGGCCCAGGCCCCAGGGGTCGCCAGAGCTGGGGGGTGGGTGAGAGGTTGCTGCACCGTGGGGAGAGGGGGGGCTGGCACAGCACACGCATGTTGTGTGTGCTGTGATGCTGCTGGCATGTGCAGACCGTCCTGGAAAGGTGTGGGCAACGCATGTGGGCCAGGCACACAGCAGCAGGGTGTGTTCACTGCCATGTGCATGGCGTGTTCACCACGTGTGGCATGTTCACAGCTGTGAGCGTGGCAGGTTTACAGCCGTGCAAGTGATGTGTTCATGTGCGTGGCGTGTTCACAGCCCTATGCATATTGTGCTCACCAGCAGGTACATGGCACGTTTGTCACTGCAAGGGACATGTTCATGGCCACGTGTATGGCATGTTCACACCCACGTGCGTGCGGCATGTCCACTGCCATACATACAGCCTGCTCACCACCCTGGGTGTGGCATACGCACTGCCACAAATGCGGCACGTTCACAGCCGTGCACTTGGCACGTTTGCTGGTGTGTTCACTGCCATGTGTGTGGCATCCAACCCTGACAATTCTATGATTCTATGTTCACCACCATGTTTACAGCCGTGTGCATGGCATGTATGCTGGTGTGTTCACTGCCACATCCATGGCACGCTCACTGCCATGCGTATGGCGTGTTCACCACCATAGTCACAGCATGTTCACCACCATGTGTGTGGCGTGTGGCCAGTGCCGGGCAGGCTACCGGGCAGGGCACCGGGCAGGGTACTGGGCAGGGCACAGGCAGGGCGCCGGCAGCCCGCGGCCGGCCGTCGTGCGGTGACGCAGGCGCCGCAGCTCCCGCCGCATTCAGCTCTGCGGCTCCCTGCGGGCAGGGGCTCATCTGAGGACACGGGCGGGAGCCGCCTGCGCATGAGCCGCGCCGCACCGCAGCCTCGTCGCTACCGCCGGCAGCCGGGGCCTGGCGGGGCCGGATCCCCGCGCACCGAGGTCCTCAGCCCCGCGGGAGCTGCTGACAGCATCCTGGGGACCCCACCCCGCGAATCCTCCCGCGCGGACGGCGGGGCGGGCAGCTGCTGCAGGGCCGGGGAACAGCTGCGGGGGCCCCACATCCGCAGCAGTTGCCGTGCGGGGGGCAGGTGCGGGCAGCGTTCCCCTAGGGGGGCCGGCAGCAGCTGCGGGGCCCACAGCGGGGTCACCCGGGCACCGCTGAGACCCCCATGACAGCTGCAGCGAAGGGCGGGGGCTTCCCGGTGCTCCCTCCCACACCCTGCCCGGTGCTGGAGGGAAAACGAGGCTTCGGGGCGGTACCCGGGACACGCAGGGAGGGACAGCGACGGTGCAAAGGTGCCTTACTCATCCCGTTCCCCCGCCTCCTCCCCACCCGGTGCTCCCCTACCTGCTCCATCATCGGCAGGGCCCAGGGGCGGTTCAGGCTCCGGAGCTGCTTCCGCCATGCCCAGGCTAAGGGCTCCCGCAGGTGCTTGCAGCACTGGCCCCGGCTCGCTACAGTCTGAGCTTCCTCTTGGTCAATTAACCTGCCCGCGCCAGGCGGGCTCGGTTTGACACTGGCAGGGGCTCATCGGCAGACACGACATTTCCTGCGGCGCGCTCTTCCCTAACACACCAACCACCCGCGCCCTGTGACAGCGCGTGCTGGGAACCCCAGGGCTTTTTTGGGACACATTTCACCCGGGCCCTTCCCTGGCACCGTCCCCTTCGCTGCCCAGCGGCCCTGCGTGCCCCGAGCTCCGGCACAAACCCCTGACGGGGCCTGGGGGACGGGCTGCGGAACCTCCCTTCCGCTGCCCTTCTTCTTCCCGATTCTACGAGGCAGGACCAGCCTTTAGTTCCCCGTTTCCTGACAAACACACGGGGGAGGACTCGGAGGCGCCACCCGGGCCGCAGCCTCTCCCGGAAGGGACTCTCCCCTGCCCGGAGCCGGCCCAGGCGCGGCCCAGCGCAGCCGGTCGTAACGCAGAATGAAGCGTGCTCCAGGCTGGGCCTCAGGCTCGAGCCCTCCAGCCGGCCGTGGGGGGATGAGGGGCGGGGAGCTCCGTCCTGCCCCGAGGGCTCCGTTGGCGCTCCCCGGGTGTCCGGAGCGGGGCCCCCACCGGGTAGGCGCCGCGAGCCCCGCCGAGGGTCGTGACAGGGAGCGCGTCGGCGGAGCGGGGGCCGGGCCTCGCTCGTACCAACTCCCCCACCCCGCTCCTCTCAGCGCCGCGCCCGCCCCCTCCCCCGCTCGGCGCAAACAAACATCCCAGGCGGCGGGGACGGAGAATGGGCGGGAAAGGGTTTTCTCCTCCCATTGGTTCTGCGAGCTGTCTGTCTGTTCAGCCCCGCCTCTGGAGAGCCGGTGTCCTTCTGTCTATTGGCGGGCGGTCACGTCACTCCGCTGCACCGCCCACCAGCCCAGAGCAGCCGGGCCCGCCCCCCCGCCCTCACCCCTGCGTGCCGTGTGCAAAGGAAAAAACAGCCGTTAAACGGGCCGCGGGGCGGAGCTAGCGAGGGGCCAAGAAGCGGCGCTGCGATTGGCGGCAGACGCAGGTTCAAAATAACATGGGACGTGTTGATTGGCTGGGGGCAGCCGCGGCAGGCCGGGCTCCCTCCTCGCGCTCGGGCGGGTTATTGTCTGGCGGCTCCTGAGGCGGCTCCAGCGCGGACGCGGGACCGGAGCGGTGGCACCATGGTGAGGGGCGGGGGGTCCAGGGCCGGCGCCTCCGGCGCTGCGAAGGGGCCTCCGGTACTGGGGCTGGGGGGGCACCGCCGCTTCCCCGCCGGGCCGGGGGTGGCGGGGGTCCTGGGGGCGGGGGGGCTGGCGCTGGAGCAGCCGCTGTCAGAGCGGAGCCGCAGCCTGGGTCCCACTGCACCCGGGCAAAGGCCATGGGGAGGATCGGGTGGCTCCGCGCCAGGCTCTGTCACCGGCCCGTGACCTTGGACCCGGCGCCGCGCTCTCCCCTGCCGTCTCCGGGGGGTCCCTGGGGGCCTCCCGCGGGCGAGGCGCCGAAAACTGCCTCACTGGATGTGTCCGGCCCCCGGGGCTGCCGTCGTTGGGTGACGGGAGCCGCTCGTGGCGAGGCCCTTCGGGGAGGGTCGTTTCCTCACAGTCCGGCCTCATCGACGCGGCCGGTGACCCCGTTGTGCTGTCAGAGAGCCGGGAGACGCTGTCACCGCCTTGTCTTCATCTTTTTTGGGGGGAGAAACTGCCACTCTTACAGCTTTTTTCTGTGCTTCCGTGTTTTAAAAGTTGGGTGTGCCTCAAGGAAGTGGTTGTCAGGCGGTAAAACACGGTGAGCAGCTGAAGGGTGGCTGTCAAGTGGGCCCGCCGCCTGCCCCAGGTAGCCCCAGCCCCGAGGATTGTTTGTTTTGCACGGTTCAGCTTCTCACCGCGTCGGCAGATCTCGCAGGTGGCTTCCCGAGGAAAACATCTTGTTCTGTGGGGAGGGAAGGCTGAGGTTGAACCCTCCCTGGTGCCTTTTTAGCGTCTGAAACCCATGGAAGTCATGGTTGCAGGGTCTGTAACCATCATGGAGGATCTGAGGAGGTTCCCAAGCTGAGGGTTGATGTGGAAACGCGCTGTGAGGTTATGCAACTCTCGCCGCAGCTCAAGCCTGCGCTCAAGGATATCTCTTGAGTTGTGGAGATATATAAAAAGTTTCTTTTGGAAGTATTTTAGTCCCGTTTGAAGCAACAAGAAGAAAAAAATCCCCAAACAACAAAGTCCTTTACCTGCTGCGACAGACCCAGTGTGTTAAATCCAGTGAGCTTTCGGTCTGGGAACGCACTTCCAGCCAGCGGCTGCGCTGTCAGCGCCAGCCCCTCTGCACAGAGAAGCGAATCGCCGCTGGCTCCGACCAGACCCTCGTTGCGCAGCGGCAGGGGGACGAGCTTCTGCAGGGAGCCGCCGGCGTCTCCGCAGCCATTGCGGCCTTTCCTCTGCGGACCCTGCGTGGGGCTTGGGTGGCAGTGAAGGTGGAGATGAAGCTTGGGCCTTGCGCTGCGAGGCTTTTCTTCCCTGAGTCGAATGTCACATAAAGAGCTGCCAGGCAGGCAGCTGCTGACTGGAAAACTTGACAGAGAAGTGGGAAAGTGCGCAGCTGGCTGATAAAAGCCCTGGGTGGGAGCAGCCGGGTTTTTTTCCCAGAGCTATTATTTCTAAATATCCCAAATCCTCCTTCCCGATTTTTTTGAAGTTTTCTGCTGATAAAAGTAACTCCCGATGCTTCCCTGCAGTGTCCAGTTGGTGCTTCGCAGCATTTCTGGATGTATGTCCGAGTCCTCCCTTGGCCAGTCTCCCAACAGACCAGAGCCACCGCTGTTAAAGACGGCCCCCTGCCCCCCGGGTCCTGGCACCGGCCACCAAAACCCAGAGCGGATTTGCCGGCTGCCAGCATTCCCACGGACAGGTCTTTGGATTGAAGCTCCACTTTAAATACTTTGCCCTTGCAACTTTTTATTTGGGTAATGTTTTAATTTGAACTGGGCCAGTGCCTGGAGTTAACTCCTGCTGCGCTGGGACGTGGATCTTGGACATCCCCATGTTAACTGGTGTTGAATTTTAACAAGTGACATGCTAATTAGTGTCACCTCGGTGTCAGGGACTCTGCTTCCTCCTCAAGCAGCAGGCAAGACCGGTGGCAGCTCCTGGCTCCCTTGCAGCGAGACCAAAAGCCTTTTTATCAGGGGATGTGGGTCGAGGGATTGGGGGTGGTGTGAGAATGGGGATTGCCAGTACGCAGCACGTTCTGGGGCTCTGCTCCCCCTCCGCAGCAGCTCTCTGGGGGCTTCTCCACCCATCGTAGGCCAGAAGATGGGATTTTGGGGATTATAGTTGCTGCTGGTTCTTAAAAGAAGCAGGTTTTGGGTTGGTAATGTGGTTTTTCACGTGGACACGGGCTCTTATCCCTCGCATGGATCCGTTCCCTTGGCGGATGAGAGAGGCCCCGACAAACCCACACTCGCTGCTTCTGCCTTTCTTAGTGGCTTTTGGAGTTTCAGCTGCCTCATCCCCCTGACACATAATTTTCATTAAATCCATGATTTTTGGGGCTCTCTGGGGATTTTTTCGCCCTGGAACAGGGTGGGAATCGCTCTTAAATCCTGCGCTGAAAACTGCAGCTGGAGATGGGTGTCAGTGTGTGCCTTCGGAGTGGGGAAAGCGAGCCTGAAAATCAAACTGCTCTCTCAAATGCCGTTGCTGAAAAAAAAAAAAAAAAAACCAAACAAACTATTACCCATATTTTTTGGCAGGCTGCTTTCTTCCCATTTGTCATTTTCTGTAAAATAATGGGAATAGGGGGAGCAGGAAATGGGGGAGAGGCACAGCCCAGCCCCACCTCGGCCCCTCAGAGTCAGGTCGTTGGAGAGGCTGTCCGTTTCCTGCAGTGGCAGAGAGCGTGTTCTCCTCGGGACGATAGCGCAGCAGATCTCTCTGGATTCTTTAAGATTAATTAAGACAAATTTAACAGGCCCGTTTCTCCCTCGCAGGCTGGTGGCAAGGCGGGCAAGGACAGCGGGAAGGCCAAGGCGAAGGCGGTGTCGCGCTCCCAGAGAGCCGGGCTGCAGGTACAGTACGGCTGGGGCCTGCGCACCTCAGGGAACGGGGATTTCTGCAGGAAACCTTCACTTCTGGGACATAGCTTCTCCCAAACGCTCTGGCTTTTGGGGTGAAAACTTCCTATTTCGTGATTTGTGTGTGAATTATTTTGTGATGGGAGGATCCATCTCTCCTATAGGATTAATTTGGATAATTATCATTAAAGCCCACGGGGAGTATCAGCTGGTCTGTCCCTCGCTATAGAAGCTGTAGACACTCAGGGTGGGGGGGATCTTGGATCCAAATTAGAGCATAATTATGCAAATGAATAGAGGGCTAACGAGGTTGTTCCCACCCCAGTTCCCTGTCGGTCGCATCCACCGGCACCTCAAGACCCGCACGACCAGCCACGGGCGAGTGGGTGCCACCGCAGCTGTCTACAGCGCTGCCATCCTGGAGTACCTCACCGCCGAGGTGGGTCCCGCTCCGGCCTTCCCTTGAACCCCCCTTTCTCCCCCTTCCCCCCAGGATCCTGCACCCATCAGGATTCCCGAGTGTCTTCCCATTGATTTTTCGGCAGGTGCTGGAGCTGGCGGGGAATGCGTCAAAAGATCTGAAGGTGAAGCGGATCACTCCCCGCCACTTGCAGCTGGCAATCCGTGGGGATGAGGAGCTGGATTCCCTGATCAAAGCCACCATCGCTGGCGGAGGTGGGTATCCTGCTCTCCATCCTGCTGCAAACTGGGAATTTTAGTGAGAAGGGGGACAAAAATTATTGGGGATTTGTCAGCAGCAAGAAGTATGAAGGGGGGTGGGGAATCCATCGAGCAGGTTATTGCCCAACTCTGCCAGGAATTGAGGATTTTTCTGAGCTTTTTGGGAAGTCTGTGAGTATCCGATGGGAATTCTGCTCTTGTCTCCACAGGCGTCATCCCCCACATCCACAAGTCTCTGATCGGAAAGAAGGGACAACAAAAAACGGCGTAAAAAGGGGAAAAACCTCAGCGGCCTGCTCCCTCCTGTCGTCTTGTCAAACCTGACCTGGGACAACAGAAATCGTGGGAATCCGTGGAATTTTTTTAAGGAATAGTTCAAAGGAGGAGCATAGCCGATTGACTGTAGAGAGGAGAAACCGGGGTGTGGGCTGTAGAGGCATGGGGTGACACGTGGTTGTACTTGGTGGGTGGTGGTCGGGGGGCTCGGCTGCTCCCTGGGGTTTTATACAAATGTGGGATGGATAAACCATTTTTTACATAAAAAAATCCCAACCTTTCCTGTGGTGTCGGGAGGGGCTCGTGGGGCTCCCCGGGGGTTTGTGTAGGGGAGGGTGGCAGCTGGGACCACCCCTTGCCCCAGCCCCGCGCCAAATGCAAATGTAGCCCCGCCCCCTATGCAAATAGGCCACGCGCTGGACAGCCACGCCCCCTATGCAAATAGACGTGTGAGGGGTGGGGCGTGCCCCAGAGCTCCGCCCCCTGCCCCACGTGCCCGGGGCTTCCCCGGCCCCGCCCCTGCGGGCTCTGGGGCAGGGCTGGGGGAGCTGGTGTGTCCGTCTGACCCGAGCATCCATCCGAGTTGGGCAGTGTGGGCCACGATGTCCGTCTGTCCTGGGCACACGCATGTCTGTTCTGGGTATCAAGGGCCGGGGTGTCTTGTTTGTCCTGGGCAGGTGGAGCCATGGGTGTCAGTCCTGGGAATTGTGGACTTGGGTGTCCATCTGTCCTGAGTATCATCTGAGCTGGCAGTGCAGATCCTGGGTGTCCATCTGCCCGGGGTGTGTGTGGGCCAGATGTCTATTTGTCATGGAGAGGGGGGTCCCAGTTGTGTACTCTGGGTGTATGGGACACAAGCGTCTGTCCTCCTGTCCAGCAGGGCCAGCGTGTGGGTCCTGCATGTCAGCATGCCCCGAGTATGGGGGTACCAGGTGTCTGTCTGTCCTGCACATCTATGTGATTTGGGTATGGGAGGCTTGGGTGTCCACCACACCTGGGCACAGGGGTGCCAGGTGTCCCCTCTGTCTTGGGCAATCTGGTTCTTGCCTGCTCCATGCCCCTGGGAGCTCCCTGGCTCTTCTGCTGGCACCTGACCCAGGGAGGGGCTGAGCCGCACCTGGCCGGCATCTGTGGGCCAGCGGGAGGAGGAGGGAGCTGGGAAGGCTCCAGCACTGGCAACACCAGCACCCGGTTGCATCAGGCACCAAGAGGCCACTGTGGCCACTGGCCCCGAGTGCCACCCACTGCCCTGCCACGGGCTCGGCCCTGCCCGCCCAGGCCCCAGCGCCTCATGCAGCCTCGGGTAGCGCCGGCGGGCGGGGCCGGGCCGGGCCCGGCCTGTGCTGCCTTGGCCACGGTGCGGCTGCTGCCGGTGTCACAAGATGGCGGCAGGAGGTGTTGGGGTGGGGCGGGCGGCGTCGGGGCGGGGGTGGGCGCGGGGCCGCCGACCAGCCCCGTGGCGGGCGGGAGGGTTCAGTGAAGCCGGTCCTAGGGGGTCGGGAGCGGGGGCGGCGATGGTGGGGGTTAAAGGCCGCACAATGGCGGGTCCGCTCGGCCCGCAAGATGGCGGCGGGGAGGAGCCGTCCTCGCCGCCCGCGGGCGACGCACCGCGCGTGCGTGTCGCGCGCCTCTCCAAGGCGCATGCGCCCACCGCCCTGCCGGGCCGCGCTGGAGATTCCATGCGGGCGCGGCGGGGGGGAAGAAGGCGGAGGGCACCGGTTCGGCCCCGCTCCCCCGCAGCTCGGTGGAGCGGAAGAAGGCCTGGGCGCCCCTTCAGTCACCCTCATTGTCCTGTCGGTGGTGGGAGGAGCGCGGTATCGCCGGTGCGAGAGACGGCGCTCGGCGTTACGTAACGCGCCTCCCCCCGTCCGCCGGCAATGGTTCCGCCACCCCGCCCCCGCGGCGCCTTCTGCGCCCGGCATTGGCAGAGAGAGGCGGCGGGGCGGGTCTAGGAGGGTATAAATACAGGCGGGGCGGCGGGCGTCGCGCTTAGTCCTCCGCGGCCGTTTTAGTGCCCGTCGCTCTGCGCGCTCCCGGTCTCCGCCTCCTCCTCCGCCATGAACGGGCAACTCAACGGCTTCCACGAAGTGTTCATCGAGGAGGGCACCTTCCTCTTCACCTCGGAGTCCGTGGGCGAGGGGCACCCAGGTGCGGGCCAAGGCGGGGCGGCGAATGCGCAGGCGCGGCCCCGGCGGCGCGGCGCGGGGCGGGCGGGAGGAGGAGAGGACCGTGGGGAGGGGGCGCACCGGGCGGTGCAGGGCGTGTCGGGGGGGGGATAGCCTGGGGGAGGGGGGGGGGGGGCGGTGACTCCAGCGAGCGCGCGCGCAATGCGGGGCGGCGCGCGCCGCATTGCGGGCCCCGGCTCGCACGTGCTTCCCGCGTGGGGCGGGGGGGGTCGGGCACGGGGGACGCACGACACGCACCGGGGGTGGCGGAGGGGGAGGGCGCGTGTGCGTTACCGGGTGACGCAACGGCAGGGGGGCGCCGGGGGCCGCCGTGACTCAGCCGTGACTAAGCAGCTCCCGGAGGGCGGCAGGACCCCGCATCTGCCCCCTACCCATCGCCGGGGGTCCCGTGTCGCTGCTGGGGCCGTGACAAGCCCGGGGGAGGCTCCCGCCCGTCCCTGCGAGTGCCCTGCCCGTGCCGGGGGGGTGCCCGGCTCCGCTGCCCCCGCCTCGCGCGGTGATGGAGCCGCCCCAGATGCTCCCCCTCACCTGCAGCGGGGGGGAGCAGGACCCCCACGGGGCCCTCTGGGGACACGCACCCCCCTCCCCCCCCCCACCCCCCCCCGGCCGCGTTCCAGCGCGGTGCCATGGCGTGCCGGGCTCCCCCCTGCCTTTGTGCTCGCCAGTTTGGGCACATGACTGGAAAAAGCTCCCGGGCGGCTGCCAGCACCCGCTGCCCGGGCGCTCCCCAATCCCTTCCAGCTCCTGCTGCCTGGGGCACTTCCCAGTCTTCCCCCTGCCAGCACCTACTGCCCTGGGTGGTCCCCAGTCCATCTGTCCCCCCCCCCCAGTAAACCCTGCCCAGGTGCTCCCTGGTCCCACCCAGCACCCTGCAGACACCATTTCTCATCACCCCATGGTGTAGCTCGCTGTAGTTCAGCCACCAGCACCTGATGGTGTAAACAAAGCCCTGTGGCCTTTGGGCCTCCTCCTCACTGGAAAGGCTCATTGTACCCCAGCTCATGTGCTGCCGCAAGAAAAAAGGGCGTTTTGGCCCCATGTGCAGGTGTAAGGTCCATTTCCTCGCTCCTGAACCCAAGAAGCACCAAGAAGCCCCCGTCCCTTGCCCCGGCGAGGCACTGCCTCATCCTTGCCCCAATCCGGCCCAAAAGGTCGCGGCCAAGGACGGCCGCGGGCCCCAGGAAGGTGCCTCTTCACTACTGAGCAGCCCTTGGAACCTCTGGAGCAGGACTGGGACTTTCCCTCTCCCAGTATAAACCATCCTGGAATCTGTGGGAAACTGGGTATCTGGTGGGCGCTGCTGTCACCTCTGGGAGCCAGGGACAAAGCTGGCACGTCCCAGCAAGCCATAGCTGGGATGAGGGTGTTGGTGCCCTTTGGCATTGCCGTAGGTGGCTGAGCCCAAGCCCTGACCTGACTGGAACTGGAGCTTAACTGGTAAATGCCTGGAATTCCAGGCGAATAACGCACCGCGGGCGGCTGCAGCTCCACTGCCCGGCTTGGTGGGGACTGTACTCAGGAAGGAAGGGCCGGGCTGGTCCATGACAGTCTCCTGCTCTCTATGTGTCCACCCCCAGATAAAATCTGTGACCAGATCAGTGACGCTGTCCTGGATGCCCACCTCAAGCAGGACCCTGATGCCAAGGTGGCCTGTGGTGAGTCACTCCCTGGGGACACCAGCGCTGAGGGGGTGACGTCGGTGCTAAGGTGGTGATGCTGGTGCTGACGTCCTCCTTATTCTCTTCAGAAACCGTGGCAAAGACGGGGATGATCCTGCTGGCCGGGGAAATCACCTCCCGGGCTGCTGTCGACTACCAGAAGGTGGTCCGGGACACCATCAAGCACATCGGTTACGACGACTCCTCCAAAGGTAGGTGCTGCAGGGGGGTGTCACCGGCTCCTGCTGGCAGGGGCTTCGGGCTCATCTCAGCCTCTGCTCGGCCCCAGGCTTCGACTACAAGACCTGCAATGTGCTGGTGGCTCTGGAGCAGCAATCGCCTGACATCGCCCAGGGCGTCCACCTGGACCGCAGCGAGGAGGACATTGGTGCTGGGGACCAGGTGAGTCCCCGTGGTTTGTCCAGGAGGAATTTTGGCAGAATGTGCCTAGATGGCCCAGAAGCCACTTAGCTTGTTGCAGCACTGGGGAGGCCAGCAGGACCAGGGCAGGGATCTTCCCCCTGGACTGGGCACTGGGGAGGCTGCCCCTGGAATCCTGGGGTCAGTTTGGGGCCCCTCACTCCCAGCAGGACCTGGAGGGGCTGGAGCGTGGCCAGAGAAGGGCAACAGAGCTGGGGAAGGGGCTGGAGCAGGAGGCTGGTGAGGAGCGGCTGAGGTCCCTGGGCTTGTTGAGCCTGGAGCAAAGGAGGCTGAGGGGAGAGCTTCTGGCTCTGACAGCTCCTGACAGGAGGCTGGAGCCAGGGGAGTCGGGCTCTGCTCCCAAGGAACAAGGGACAGCAGGAGAGGAACCGGCCTGGAGTTGTCCCAGGGCAGGTTTAGGTTGGAGCTGAGGAACAATTTCTTCAGCCCCTGCAGGGCTGTGCCAGGCTGCCCAGGGCAGGGGTGGAGTCCCTGTGATTCCTGGAGGGGTTTCCAAGCCCCCCGTGGAGCTGTGGGGCTGAGGGACAGGGGTCAGTGCTGGGGGAGCGGTTGGATTCCGAGAGCTGAAAGGGCTCTGCCAACCTCCTCTGGGTCAGAGATTTACAGTCTCCTCCCTCTGCCAGGGCCTGATGTTCGGCTATGCGACGGATGAGACAGAGGAGTGCATGCCCCTCACCATTGTCCTGGCCCACAAGCTCAACGCTAAGCTGGCTGAGCTGCGGCGGAACGGCACCTTGCCCTGGCTGCGCCCTGACTCCAAGACCCAGGTGAGCCCTGGCACCTGTGGAAGTGTCCCCAGAAGCACTCTAAAGTCCCCAGATTCCGTCTGCTGACGGCCGCGGTGTCCCCCGGCAGGTGACGGTGCAGTACATGCAGGACCGCGGCGCGGTGATCCCCATCCGGGTGCACACCATCGTCATCTCGGTGCAGCACGACGAGGAGGTGTGCCTGGACGAGATGCGGGACGCACTCAAGGAGAAGGTCATCAAAGCCGTGGTGCCGGCCAAGTACCTGGACGATGACACCATCTACCACCTCCAGCCCAGCGGCCGCTTCGTCATCGGCGGCCCCCAGGTACCGTCGGCTTTCCCCAAGGGAGCGGGGGCAGCGGCGGCGAGGTGGCGGTGACGTGCTGGCTGTCCCTTGCAGGGCGACGCCGGGCTGACCGGCCGCAAGATCATCGTGGACACCTATGGGGGCTGGGGGGCCCACGGCGGCGGCGCCTTCTCGGGGAAGGACTACACCAAGGTGGACCGCTCGGCCGCCTACGCTGCGCGCTGGGTGGCCAAGTCCCTCATCAAAGCTGGGCTGTGCCGCCGAGTGCTGGTGCAGGTGGGCGTAAGCGCGGCCCCCTCCTTCCCTGGGCGTCTGAGGGGGGGCTCTTGAGTTAATCTGTGCCCCCCACCCTGTAGGTCTCGTATGCCATCGGGGTGTCCCACCCCCTGTCCATCTCCATCTTCCACTACGGCACCTCCCAGAAGAGCGAGCGAGAGCTGCTGGAGATTGTCAAGAAGAACTTTGACCTGCGCCCCGGGGTCATTGTCAGGTAACGGGCGCCAGAGATGGGGGGGGTGTGGAGGTGGTGGAGGGGACGCTGGGGACGGGACACACGCTGCTGGGAGAGAAGGGTGGGGACACCAGGGTGGGGGTCCTGCAGCCGCAGTCACCGCCTGGCACAATGGACCAGCAAAGAGAAGAGCCCCAAAATAAATCGTGGCGGGTAAGTGTTCAACAGCCGAGCGCTTGGAGTTCCGTGGCGGTTTGGGGGGAAGCTCCAACCCCCCCGGGGGGCTTGGGGAGGACACGGAGGTGACACCAAGGCCGAGGACCCCCTGTCCAGGCCGGGCAGGGAAGGCGGGGGGGCAGGGTGAGCGTGCGACCCGAGCTGCTTTGACCGAGTCTCCAACTTGTGTTGCAGGGACCTGGATCTGAAGAAGCCCCTTTACCAGCGGACCGCTGCCTACGGCCACTTTGGTAGGGACAGTTTCCCCTGGGAAGTGCCCAAAAAACTCAAATATTAACTCAAAAAACCCCAGCCTTGTGAGGGCTCCTCCCCTGCCCCCGCGGGCGTAGGCTACAGAGAAACTCGCGGGCTCTGGGGTGAGAGCTCCCTGGCCCCACGTTGTCGCCCCCCCCTCTTTTTCCCCCTGCTCTTTCTCTGTCGCCATCGTTTCGGTTGCGTGGGGACCACGTGTGGCCTCGTGCCTCTTCCTGAGCCCCCCCGCCTCCCCCCCTTCACCCACTTTTTAAACTCTTTAAGTGTGACGTCTGAGCTCAGAGATGGCAGAAAAGCCCCCGAGCGCTCCCCCCCCCGCCCCCCAAAAATGACTCGTGGTCCGGCTGCTGGGGGGGGGCCAACAATGAGATTGCACCCCCTCTCCCTGCCGGGACCGCTCTGGTGCTGGTTTTATTCTTAACCCCGATTTTAAACCTGGGTTCTCTCGGAGGACGCGCCTTGTGAGGCGGGGGGGGGCGGGCGTGAAAACCAACCCCCCCAGCGCAGGCTTGGTACCGGAGGGAAATATTTTATGGTTAATTTTTGTTTCTTTCTAAGAAAGCTGAACTGACTCCACAACTGCACAGCAGCCCCTCCCCTTCCCCCCTCCTCTCCCCCCGGCTCAGTGCTGGGAGGTGGGGGGGGGGCTCGGTTGAGCTTTATTTTGAGGGGGAAAGCGGGGGGGGTCCTGGCCCTTCATACTTGAATGTTGTTTTTTTCTAGCGGTGTATTTATTGTGTGCTGAGGCGCGGGGCGTGATACAGAGAAGCCCCCGGGCTCAGACGGCAGCTCTGGATTTTATTTTTTTTCCCCGAAAGCCCCCCCAGCACCTTCCCCCCCCCCCCAGCCACTGCTCCCCCACCCCCGGGAGGGGGGGGGGAAGTGTGAAAAACGGGGGCCGAAAAGAGGTTTTGTTTTTCTGGACGGAGGGGGAGAGGGGCAGGCAAAGCGCTGGGGCCGCTGGCGCCCGGGACGCGGCGCATTTGGCCGGTGTGGTACAGAGAAGCCGGCTTGTTTACCTGCCCGTCCCAGGGGGCGCGGCCCCCCAAGTGCCTTTGGGGGGTGGGGGTGGTGCGGGGGGGGCTTTCTCTCTCTCTCTTTTTTTTTTTTTTTCCACTTTCTTTTAATATTTTTTTCTGGAAATTTTAATACATTTTGTTTCGATCTCACCGATTCCAAAAAAAAACAAAAAAAAAAGAAAAATGAAACAAAGAAAAAACCAACTAAAGAAAAATCTCAATAAAAACTGGGTTTGACTGCAGCTGCCTGGGGAAACTGAGGCACGGGCTGGGTGAGCAGCGAAAAAGAAAAAGGGCTTTATTGAGGGGGGGCCTCGAAGGTTGGGGCTCCCCTGGCGTCCTCCCGCTGAGCCGCCGCTGCCGCCTCCTCCTCCTCGCCGCGCCAGTTGGCGAAGGCCACTTCCTGGGCCAGCTGTGCCGGCGGCGGGCGGCCCAGCGCCAGGTTCCGCAGCGAGATCAGCGTCATCAGGGCGCTGCCGGGGGGGGAGAGCTCAGCTGGGGGCAGAGCAGGGCGGGGGCACAGCCGTTCTCGGGGAGACAGGGGCAATTTGGGGGCAGGAAGGGGGGAGAAGGGGAGGGGGGAATTGGGGGTAGAAGGGGAAAAAGGTGATTTTGGGGGCAGAAATAGGGAAATTTTGGGGGGAAAGGTGATTTGGGGGCAGAAGGGAAAAATTAAGGGGGGGGAAGATTTGAGGGCAGAAAGGGAGAAACGGGAGGAAGAGGTGATTTGGGGGAAGAAGGAGAGATCGTGGGGAAAAGGCAATTTTGATGTAGAGAGGAAACTAAAGGGAAAAGGTGGTTTGGGGACAGAAGAGGAAATTGAAAGGAAAAGTGATTTTTTTTTTTTTTTTTTTTAACAAGAAAAAAAAATGTTTTTGAAAATATGGTGGGTGTGGGGCAGCAAAAGGGAAATACTTTTTTTTGGAGACAAGGGGGAAAGTTAAGGGGGAAATGGGTTATTTGAGGGCAGAAAGGGGGAATTTGGGGGCAAAGGTGATTTTTATCAAAGAGGGGGAAATTAATGGGAAAAGTGATTTGGGGACAAAAAAAATTGGGGGGGGGATTTTTGATGCAGAAGGAAAAATTGGGGGGGGGGAGGAGATTGAAGGGAGGAACGGGGGGCAGCGAAGGGGAGAGGGGGGTTCGGGGACAGGAAAGGCCGGGTGCTGGAAAGTGTAACGGGATTAATCTGCCTTCCTGAGAGAGCAGGAAGCCGCGGGGCGAGAAGCAGCGCTTCTGGGGCTGACCTGCGTCGGAAGAGGTAGAATTTCTTGCGCAGGAAGGCGCGGAGGCGCCGGGCCGGGCCAGCCTCCAGCCGCCGGGCCCGCTCCTCCAGCCGCCGCTGCCGCCGCAGGAACAGGGTCACCAGCGGGTCCGGCTCGGCCCCGGCCGGCAGGGGCTCACCCAGCAGCGGCCGCAGCTCGGGGGGCAGCGGCTCCTTCCCTGCGGGCAGGGGCTGGGGTCAGGCCGGGGGGGGGGCCGCGTCCCCGTGCCCCTCCCCGGGCCCGGTCTCACCGGTGCCGTTCCGCGCCCGGTCGCGCAGCTCCTGCAGCCGCGTCAGGTTCCGCTCCAGCGCCAGCGCCGTGGTGTTGACGAACAGGTACATGTAGCACGAGGGCTCCGCGGACACCGTGTGCACCTTGTGGTACTGTCCCGCCGGCAGCTGGCGGGGCCGGGGGGTTCAGCACCTTGCGGGGACCCGAAGCCCCCCGGCGTCCCGCCCGGGGTCCCACCTGCATCCCCTCGCCCTCCCGCAGGGAGTGGTTGCGGCGCTGCTCCACCAGCTCCAGCAGCAGCTCCCCGCGCAGCACGCGCAGGCTCGTGTTCCCCAGGTCCTCGCTCACGAAGTTCTCCAGGTGCAGGCCTGGGGAGGGGACAGGCACACGATGCGAACGGTCGAGCGAGCGTCCCTCGGGCGCCCGAGAGCCCCACGGGGTCCCCCCCAGCTCCCCATACCGGGAAAGTCAGCGATGAAGACGACGTCCGTGTGTCCGTCCAGCTGGTTCTCCAGCTCCTGCAGCCGCTCCCGCCACGGTGACAGCTCCAGCAGCAGCGGCAGCACCCAGGGCGTGGGGCGCCATGGGGACCAGGGTGCCCGCACCAGGTCCACCCGCGGGTCCACCAGCCTGCGGGGACACCCCGTTGGCACCCCCGCGGCTCCCTCTGCCCCCCAGACCTCTGCGGGGAGCTCAGCGGCCCCCGGGGACGCCCCGACGGCACCCCCCCATCCACTGCCCTCCCCCCTGACCTCTGCTGGAAGCGGTCGTTGATGGAGACCCAGATGTCGAAGTAGATCTGGGGCTGGGAGACGTTGTAACGGGGCAGGAGGTGGCTCAGGCAGGTCGAGTATTGCTTCAGCATGTCCGCGTGGTCCTTCCAGCGCCGGCTCTGCGTGAACACCTACGGGGGGGTCCCCTCGGCTGCGACGGCAATGAGGAGCCCCCCCCCGCGCCCCCCTCCCCAGGGCCAGATCCCCACTCACCCCTGGTTTGAGGTAGCCCACCTCCCCGGTGAGCCCGTCCCGGTAGGTGATCTTGACGTGCTGGTGGAAGCGGGAGTGGACCATCATGTCCCAGGAGTAGCCGTAGAGGCCGTTGGTCCAGTTGTTGTAGCCCTTGGTGGGGGGGAGGGGGAACAGGACACACCAAGTGTGCGTGGGGGGTGACACCAGGGGACAGCGGTGTCCCCACCCCGAGGTGACGAGGAGACCCCTTGTACATCGCCCCCACCAGCTTGGCAATGCCCCCCCCCGGCCCCTGTGCCCCCCCCCCCCCATAGCAGTGTCGACCCCCCCAGGCAGTGTCCCCCAATGTGTCCCCCCTGCCTCAGCACTGTACCCCCCAACCCACGCCTCCCCCCTACCCCCAATAACACCCCCTTATGTGCCCCCCATTAACGTGCCCCCCCCCAGTGTCGCCCAGCCCCCGTCCTTTGTGTCCCTCAAAAACACCCCCAAAAATACCCCCAAGGTCCTAAAAACTACCCACCCTGTCCCCCCAAACGCCCCCCATGCCCCCAAAGTACTACCACACCCAAAAAACCACCCTCATGCCCCCCAAAGTAACCCCTACACCCCCCAAACACCCTCACCTCCCCCCCAAAACATCCCCTCTGTCCGCAAAAGTACCCCCCATCCCCCAAAGCCCAGGTGCCCCCCCTGTGCCCTCCTGCCCCCCCCAGCCATGCCCCCACCTGGGTGATGAAGTGGGAGTAGGGCAGGAAAAGCTGCTCCAGCACGTAGAGGAGGGTGAAGGCAGCGGCCAAATGCTGGCGAGGCCGAAGGCGCCCCCCCCGTGCCCCCCGCCCCCCGTAGTGGCAGTCGGGGCTGGCACAGGGGGGCCGGGTGCTGGGCAGCACCCGCTGCAGCCAGGCCGGGCAGCGGGCGCAGAGGCGTCGGGGCCAGTTCGGGTAGCAGAACAGGCCACTGGTGGCCAGCATCGTGTAGGGGAACATGCCTGAGGAGGGGGGCACCCCTTAAGGACCCCCCCACTGCACCCCGCGGTGCCCCAGGGCTGAGGGGAGGGTGCCCAGGTGCCCTTGCTCAGGCTGGGGGCGATTTGGGGGCGCCCCAGCGTCCTGGCCCTGTCTGGGCGAGGGGTGCTCCGGGGAGCGCCCCTGGCTGGGGCGGGGCTCTGGGGGCAGGAAGGTGCCGCGTGCCCCCCGCTGGCATCTCACCGATGCTGAAGAGCTGGGAGTTCATGCAGTGGAAGTAGGTGACGAAGACGAGGGCAAGGGGCCGGGTGGCGTCGAAGAAGAGGAGGAAGCCGGCGGAGAGATCAAGCACCAGCCCCCCGCCGTGTACCACCAGCCGGCTGGTCAGCTCCTCCGACAGCACCAGCCTGGGGGGCCCTCCTCGTCACCATCACCACCCAGCCCAGCACCCTCCTCCTCCTCCCAGCTTCATCACCCTCCTCACCCTGACCCCATGGCCTTCTTCAGCCTCACCCTGGTTACTCTCCTCATTCTCATCCCATCACCCCCTTCATCCTCACCCTGTTAACCCTGTCACCCTCCTCATCCTCACCCCATCTCCATCACCCCCTCATCATCCTTATCCCATCTCCACCGTCCCTGTCCCACTCCTCACCCTGTGACCCCTCATCACCATCCTCAGCCTCACACCGTCCCCGTCACCTTCCTCATCCTCACCTGAAGGGCGCGAAGAGCCAGTGGCGGGCGAGCGAGCCCATGGAGTAGCCACCCACCCAGTCGGCATCCAGCTTCTTCAGCCCCGCGATGAAGTAGACGATGAAGACCTGGGAGGGAAG
This sequence comes from Todiramphus chloris collaris, assembly GCA_025345505.1. Taxonomy (NCBI): domain Eukaryota; kingdom Metazoa; phylum Chordata; class Aves; order Coraciiformes; family Alcedinidae; genus Todiramphus; species Todiramphus chloris. The sequence continues at coordinate 235,080 of JANVCC010000335.1, forward strand.
GGGTGACAGGGTGGACGGGTGGCCTCACAGGGACACCAGGGGCAGGGCGGGTGCCCGGGGACCGCTGGGGTGAGGGGGCACCCACCTGGGCGCGGAGCAGGGTGTAGTTCCACAGCGGGACATGGGCGTTGCGCTTCTGGGGACGCAGGAGCCCATCCACAGAGCTGTGGGGACACAGGGACACCCCCACAGAGGGGGCACCCAGCCACCATCACCCCGCTGCCGGTGCCATGGAAGGCACGTGTCACCACACCCGGGCACCCAGAGCCACAGGGACACCCCCAGGGACCCTGGTGGCATGGGGGACACCGGGACCAGTGCCACCCTAGGACCCTGAGCCACAGGGACCCCAGTGTCATCGTGGGGGACACCAGGGACATTCCCCAAGGGACAGAACACCATGGAGACGCCCCTGATCATCAGGATACAGGGGTCCGTGCCACCCTATGGGGACCCTGGTGCCACAGGGGACACCAGGGCCTTTGTCACTCCATGGGAGACATCAAGGACTGTGCCACCCCATGGGGACAAAGAGCCACAGAGACCTTGGTGCAGCAGTGCCGTGTCATGAGGACCCAATGCCATGGGGGACACCATAGCCTGTGCCAGCCCAAGGAGGACATCAAAGATGGTTCCACCTCATGGGTGACCCAACACCACAGTGCCCTTGGTGTCCTGCAGGACCCTGTGTCACCTGGGATCCTCAGTGACACTCACCGCAGCCCACAGCACCCACAGACACCCTGGGGTGCCTTGGGAGCCTCTGGTACCACTCCGAAGCACCCTGGGGAGCGTGGGGGCGCCAGTGGCTGTGGTGGATCCAGTGCCATGGGGGACAGCGGGGCCTGTGCCACGCCCTGGGAAGCCACATCCAGGGCACCCTGGTGTGACATGGTGACACCAAGGCCTGGACCACCCCATGGGGGACCTCAAGGACGGTGCCACTCCACGGGCAACCCAACACTGGTAAATCCCTGTGCCACCCGGGATCCCCAGTGACCCGCCCCCCTGCTTAGGGGGTGCCGGTGGCCGCGGCAGTGCCCACCCGTAGCGGTCAGCGCCCAGTAGCGCCAGTTGGAAGGCCAGCAGCCCGTAGAGGTACGAGTGGTTGTTCCAGGAGGTCTTGTCCAGCAGCAGCAAGTACCAGTACGGCCCCAGGAAGGCGGCGCAGCTCAGGCGGTAGCAGCACCCGGCCATGATGCCCAGTGCCCCTGCGGGCACCGCAGCATCCCCAGCTCCCACCTCCCCAGTGCCCCTCCCTGGGCCCATCCCAGGGCCATGGATGTCATGGTGCCCATCCCCACCCTCATTCCACCTCCCCCTGGCTCCCATCTCCATCATGGGATGTGTCCCCTGTTCCCCCCCGACAGAGCTCATCTCGGTCCCAGTGTCCACCCCCATCCCTGTCTCAGTACCAGTTCCAGTCCCCATACCTGTCCCAGTGCCCAGCCAAGTCCCTTTGCCCATCCCAGTGCCGTGTCCACCCTGTGCCAGCCCCACCATGGCACTCATCCAATTCCTGTCCCAGTGCCACCCTCTAGTTCCCAGCCCCATCCCGGTGTCTTTGCCCATCGCAGTCCCTGTCCCTCTGCCCGTCCTGGTGCCCCGTACCCAGGAACATGACGGTGTAGAGCAGGTACATCCAGTCGAGGGGCAGGGGCTGCAGGAAGGGCAGCAGTGGGAACCGACACACGTCCAGCCCATCCAGGAACCGCTGGTCCAGGTGGCCCAGGCCCCGCTCCTGCGGCACGTCCAGCGCCATCAGCAGCCCTGGGGGGGTGACACCGGGGGCGGGGGGTGGTCAGGGACCCGGGCACCCCCCACACGCAGCCCGGCCGGGCCTCGGGGGCACCCGGGAGGACACTGACCCCCCCTCCACCCCCATCACCAAAACGCTGCCCAGACCTTTGCTCCAGTGCTGACGTGTCCAGGCCTGGATGCCTGGGCAGCCCCCAGCTGCTGAGACCCCCCCCCTCAAAGATCCCCGAGTTCCTTCTCCAGGCTCCCGGGTCCCTCCAGCATCCTCAGCCCCCCTGCCAAAAGCCACCGACTGCCCTCTGCCTGGAGGCCCCCCCAAAGCCCCGGTGCCCCCCAGGGCCCCAGTGCCACCCGTGCTAAAGGTCCCTGGACTCCCTGGTGCCCCCTGAGCCCCATCGTACCCAGAGACCCCCCCGCCAAACCCCAGTGCCCTCCAGAGCCCCTGGACCCCCCTGTCCTCCCCAAACCCTCCAGATGCCCCCGGCCCCCCCTCACCGAAGACCCCCAAACTCCCCAGTTTCCCTGGCCCCGTGTGCCCTCCCCGGCCCCTCTTAGCGACAGCCCCAGAGCCCCCCAGCCCCGGGTCGCCCAGTCCTTCCGGACCCCCCACCCACCTGTACTCCTGCCCCGGCTCCCCCCCCCGGTTCTCTCTCCGTGCCCCCCGGGGCCCCCCGGCCCCTCCAGGCCCGCCCGGCGCCTCTCACCGAATGCTGCCCGGAAGGCGCCGAGCGCGGCGGGATCCACGGGCCGATGCAGCAGCCGGACGAAGCGGTCCCACCGCGCCAGGTCCCGCAGCTCGAAGCCCAGGAGCCGCTGGTCCAGGCCGGGGCCGGGGCCGGTACCGGAGTTCTTGGGGTCGCGGGAAGAGGGTCCGGGGTCTCGTTCCGCCGCCGCCTCCCCAGCCCGGTCCGGCCGCCTCCGCCGCGCAGGGCCTGCAGGGGGGCCGGGGCTCAGAGGTCAGGGGACACGGGGCACCGAGACCCCCCCGGCCCGCCCCGTTACCCGCCGCCACCGCCGCCACCGCCGCCGCCGCCGCCGCCGCCATCGCTACGGCCCCGCCCCCCGGAGTGACGTCACTCACGTCACGGCCCGCGGCGACTCGGCGGGACGGGCAGCGGGCGCGCGCCTCCCTCCCCCCCCCTCGCCCCCCACCCCAGTCCCTGGCCCCGCCCCCTCGCCGCTCACCTCGGGTCCTGGCCCCGCCCCTTTGCCCCACCCCCGCCCCCGGCCCCGCCCCCGCTCATTGGCCCCGGCGCCGGAGCCTGGCCTCGCCCCCCTCCCGGTGCCGCCGCTCCCGGAAGCCCCGGGCGCGCGGGGCGGGTGCGGCGGGAGCGGAGCGCAGCGGAGCGGGCCCGGCCATGGTGGGGCACGGGGGGTCGGGGGCTGCCTGCAGCCTGCCTGGCGGAGAGTTCGGGGTGCCTGGGGCGGTCCGGGGCACCTCCGGGGCACCTCCGGGACACCCGTGGAGTGGGCAGGGTGCCCGTGGGGGTCTGCGGCACCGACAGGCTGCCGATAGGGTGCCGATAGGGTGCTGAGGGGGGCCTGTAGGGTGCTTAAGGAAGTGCCCGTGGTGCATATGGGCACGGGTCAGGTGCTTGGCGTTGGTATGGGGCCCGTATGGGGCCCATATGTGGTGTTCGGGGATGCACATGGGGTGCTGGGGTGGCTACGGGACTCCTATGGGATTCCCAGGTCGCCTATGGGGTGCTTGGGGTACTTTTGGGGTGCTCAGGGTGCCTATAGGGTGCTTGAGGTGGATATGGAGGGCCTAGAGGGAGCTTGGGGTGCTTATAGGGTGCTCAGGGAAGTGCCCATAGGGTGCTGGGAGCTGCCTGGGGCACACAATGGGGTGCTTGGGACTTGGCTGGGGTGCCTATAGGCTGCCTGGGGTGCCTATAAGATGCCTGGGGTGCCTATAGGGTGCTTGGGAAAGTGCCAGGGTGGGAGGGGACACATGAAGTGCTTGGTGTGTATATCCAGTGCCTATGTATGGGGTGCTTGGGTGGGCACTGGTCTATAGGGGGTGCATGAGGTGCATATGGGGTGTGATCAGGGTGTGTATAGGGTGCCTATAATGTCCTGGGTGTGGACATGGGACATCTATAGGGTGTTCAGGGCACCTATAGGTTACTTGAGGGTGTATATAAGATACTCAAGCTTCTGGGGGGGTGCCTAGGGGTGATTGGGGTGCCTACAGGGTGCTTAGGGAAGTGCCTGGGCATCGTATAGGGTGCTTGGCAGGTGTTTGGGATGTATATGGGGTGCATATAGGATGCTGGGGGCCATGGGAGGCTTGGCAAGTGCTCAGGGTGCCTACGGGTTGCTTGGGGGGTACCCATGGGGTGTATATGGGGTACTCAGGTGTGGGATATGGGGTACATATAGGGGGTGTGAGTAGTATTCAGGGTGCACAGGGGTTGCCCAGGGTATATAAAGGGTGCTGGGGGGTGCCTGGGGTGCACATGGCGTGCTTGGGGGGTACGTTTGGGGTGCCTGTGAGGTGCTTGGGGGTGTGTATGGGGTACCTATGGAGCACATGGGGTGCTGGGGGGTGCCAGGGGTTTGTGGGGGACAGTCGGGGGTATGCCCAGGGTACATATAGGGTTCCAGAGGATGCCCGGGGTGCCCATAGGGTGATTGTGAGGTGCCTGGGGCACATAAGAGGTGTCTATAGGGTGCCCTTGGGGTGGATATTGGGTACCCATGGGGCCTGGGGGTTGCACAGGGTACATACAGGGTGCTGGGGGGTGCCCAAGGGGGGGCACATGGGGTCCTTATGGGGTTCTGGGAGGGTGCCATGTGTCTCTGTGGGGCACGTGGGGGTACACCCAGGGTGCCCCGGTGTGGTGGTGGGTTCCGGGTCCCTCTGGGGAGCCCACCTCCAGTGACGCTATGTACTGGCAGGCGGGCAGTGCGACGGGGAGCGTCACAGGCAGCATGGCGGGTGACATGGGCAGTGATGCGGGCAGCGGGCGCGTGCAGGCGCTGCAGCACCAGGTGGAGGGCGTCAAAACCATCATGACCCAGAACGTGGAGAGGATCCTGGCGCGGGGCGAGAACCTGGAGCAGCTCCACAGCAAAAGCCAGGACCTGGAGGCCACGGTGCGGGCACGAGGCGGGCACTGGGTCCCCAAGGTGGTTACTGGGTCCCCAAGATGGCCAAAGGGTCCACTGGTGACCACGGGGTTCCCGAGTTGGACAGAAGGTCCCCAAGGTGGGCACAAAGTCCTCAGAGAGGGCATGGAGTCTTCAACTTGGGCACGTGGCTCCTGAGGTGGCACAGGGTCCCCAAGGTGGGCACGGGGTCCCCAGGAAGGGCACAGCCTCCCCAGAGGGCTCTGGAACTGGGGTCACAAAGATCCCTGGGGTGGTACCAGGTCCTTAAACTGGTGTGGGGACCCTGGGGGGGAGGACATGGGGTCTCCAAAGGAGGATGATCTCCAAGGGGCTCCAGGGCACTGGGTCCAATTGGGCACTGGGCATGGGGATCCCTGGGGTGGCAGTGGGAGTCCTTGGGTGGCATCAGTGTATCCCCAAGGTAGCAGGGTTGTCACCAGGGTGGCAGGGAGTGTCCTTGGAGTCCCAGTTGGGGTCCACAGGCAGTGGGAGGTCCCCAGGGTGGCAATGGGGGTCCCCGTGTCCCCCCCTGAGCACTGTCCCTGCAGTCAGAGCACTTTAAGACGACGTCCCAGAAGGTGGTCCGTCGGTACTGGTGGAAGAACGTGAAGCTGCTGGTCATCCTGGGCCTGGTGGGCGCCATCATCCTCATCCTCATCATCCTCCTGGCCACTGGCACCATCCCCACCTAGAGCCACCCTGTCCCCACCCGCGGGCACCCCCTGGCCACCTGTGGGGACCCAGCAATACAGGGGTGACAACAGCGCGAGGCTCTGTGTGTGCGTCGGGGGGCACGTGTGGGGATGCACAGGGACACGTGGGGCCATGCTGGGGGTGGGGAGCGGTGCCAGGCAGGCAGCTGGTGCCAGGAGACAAAGGACACAGTGTGGTGGTGGCACTGCCACCCTGGGGTGGGAACACCAATGACATGGGGGTCCCCCGAGGGACCCGGGTATGGGGAGGGGCATGGGCATCCCTGGGGACCCATTGAGTGGGGAGGGGGGACATGGGACACACACCGGTGCCTGGGAATCCATGTCCGGGGGGGTTGGGGAACATGGGTGTCCACACAACTGGGGGGTGGTTCTTGGGATGTGAGGGTCTGCGAGGAGCACATCGAGGGGGTGGGAAGGGCTGTGGGGACACGGGGGTCCCAGGGGACACACTTTGGTGGGGAGAATGGGGAGGACATGGGGGTCCCTGGGGATCCAGATATGGGGGGGTTATGAAAACTCGGGGGTCCCAGGGGATTCACATCTGGGGGGTTTTGGGGACATGGGGTCCCAGATGTGGGGGGGGGACACCCGCACCGGGGGGGGGGTTCCGGGGCACCCGTCTGGGGGCGGCGGGGGGTTGGGGGCTCCCGGGGACACCCCACGCCCGGGGGGTCCTGGGGACACCGCTCGTTAGGAGGGGACACGGCGGGACACGCACCGGGCTGAGGTCCCTCCCGCCGGGGCGGGACCAGCCGGGACGGGCGCTCCGCTCCGGGCACCGACCCCGGTACTGCCCCGGGCACCTTCCCCCCAGTCCCGGCACCGACCCCGCCGGGGCAGGACCATGGTGAGCACGGCGGGGCGGGGGGGCTCGGGGCTTTGCCGCCGCTTTCGCTTTCGCTTCCCGGGGGGGGCGGGCCCGGAGTGGACCCGGGGCGGGAGACGCGGGACCCCCGCGGGCTGGGGACCCCCCCCGGTCGCCCCGAGGGCTTTTCCCGCGGCCCCGGGGGTGGGAGGGTGGTGGCCCGAGTGGCACTTGGCGTGTCCCCTGCGTGCCGTTGTCCCCTTCCCGCTCCCGGACACCGCCCTTCCCCACGCCACCGCCCCGGGGTCCCCGCGTCCCTGCCCGGTCACCCCCGCGTGCCCACGGTCGCCCTGCGCGCTGCCCTTGCGTGGGCCCGTGCCCTGCGCCGTGTCCCTCTGTGCCCCCTCCTCACCGTGTCCGTGTCCCTCTGTGCCCCCTCCTCACGGTGTCTGTGTCCCGTGGTGCCACTTCCCTCTGGTCCCCGAGTGCCCCATAGTCTCCATGTCACCCTGTGTCCCCTCCTCACGGTCTGGCATCCCCGTGGTCTCCTTGTCCCCATCGTCCCCATGAGCCCCACTCCTGTAGTGCCTGTGTCCCACTGTGCCCCCTCTTGGTGGTCCCCGTGTCCCCATAGTCCTTGTGTCCCCATGTGCCCCTGTGCCATAGCGTCCTTGTCCCCATGGCCCTCAGAGTCCCGATGTCCCTGTCATCCCAGTGTCCCCGTGGTTCTCCCCACTGCACAGTCCCCCTGTCCCCATAGTCCTGATGTCCTCATTGTCCCCTTGTCCCCACGTCTTCATGCTCCTCCCATCCTCATAGTCCCCACGGGCCGTATCCCCACAGTCCCCCTTCCCCAGGGTCCCCAGCTTCCCCTTGCACGTCCCCTGTGTGTCCCCACAGGCAGGGCTGGCGCGATGCCAGCGCGAGGCCGAGGAGGTGGCGGAGCTGATGAAGCAGAACTTTGCCCGGGCACTGGAGCGGGATGGGCGGCTCCAGGACCTGGACAGCCGCGCCCAGGAGCTGCATGCCATGGTGGGCACCACGCCCCGGGTCACCTGGGCACCTATAGGGACATAGAGCCCTAGGGGGCACACATGGCTACCTATAGGGATGTAGAGCCGTGGGGGGGGCACACACAGGCACCTATAGGAGGGTATAGCTCCAGGGAAGGGCACACAATGGCACCTATGGGGAAATAGAGCCCTGGGCTGTACACATGGGCACCTATAGGAAGGTATACCCCCAGAGGGGGCACACACAGGCACTTATAAGGCTGTATAGTCCTAAGGAAGGACACACCTGGACTCCTATAGTGACCTATAGCCCTAGGGGGGGCACAGCCAGGCCCTTATAGGGATGTATAGCCTTGGTGGGGGGACACAGACTCTAGGGACATACCATCCTGGAAGGGACACACTATAGGGACATATTGCTCTGGGATGGCACTTTAGGGACATTGTGCCAGACACCCACCCCCCCCCCCAACCAAAACTCTAAGCCTCTATATGTCTATATGGCCCTATAGACCCCTCCCCTTGTCCCCGCAGGGCGAAGCCTTCAGCCGCAGCACGCGGGTGGTGGCCCAGCAGCGGCGCCGGGGACACCGGTACTGGCGTTTGGTGGCCTTGGGCTTGGCCACTGCTGGCCTCCTCCTGCTCCTGCTGCTGGCCCTGAGCCTGGCGCTGGGCACGGCCCCGGCACCACCCCCCCCCCAGACTATCACCCCCACCGGGCACTGAGCTGCCCAGTGCTACTGGGAGAGCAGTGGGAGCTGGGGACACCCTGCAAGAAATAAACACCGTGGGTGCTGTGAGGAGCCCCTACGGTAAATGAACACCAGAACCTGCGCTGGGGAGAGCCTATGACACGTAAACACCAGGATGTGTTTTGAGGAGACCCTCCAATAACAACATTTCAGGAGCGGCTGTGAGGAGACCCTGTGATAAACACTAGGATCTGTTTTGAGGAGACCCTACGACAAGTAAACACCAGGACTTGTTTGGGGACCCCCTACAATAACAAATCCTTAGAATGGCTTTTGAGGAGACCCTATGATAAATAAATACCAGAACTGGCTTTGAGGAGACCCTACAATAACAAGCCAGTGCAACGATCTCTGGGGAGACTACAAAATAACAGACAATCAGGAGTGGTTTTGAGGAGACCCTACGATAAACAAGCACCAGGATTTGTTTTGAGGAGACTCTACAATAACAAATCAGTAGAACCTGCTCCAGAGACCCTACAATAAATAAACACCAGGATCTGATTTGGAAGATTCTACAGCAACAAACCCTTGGGAGGCTCACCTTGCTCTCAGGAGACCCTATAGTAACAAAGGGCACTGGTCTGGGGAGATTCTCCCACAGTAAACCAGCACAACCCACTCTGGGTAGGTCCTCCAATAACAAACTGGTGGGACCCATCCTGGGACCACTGGCTCTTGTCCTCAGGTGCCACCAGCACAGGGTGGGGGAGGACAGGAGGGTGCTGGGGTCCTGGGAGAGGACTCTGGGGATGCAGTGGCACCGAGGGATGGGAGAGCATGGAGTGTGGGGAGGGGGTCCCTGGGGATGTGACACCTGCAGGGCGTCACCCAGGGTGGTGGGGACAAGACATGGGGACACACCAACTCCTGCGGACCTTGGACAGCAGGTCCAGGGAGGTTCTCCTCCGCCTCTACTCTGCACTGGTGAGACCACAACTGGAGGATGGTGTCCAGTGCTGGGCTGCCCGGTTCAAGAGGGACAGGAAGAGAGTCCAAGGGAGGCTGTGAGGATGCTGAAGGGACTGGAACATCTCTGGTGAGGAAAGGCTGAGAGCCCTGGGGCTGTTCAGCCTGGATGAGCCTGAGAGGGGATCTTAGGAATGGTTCCAAATCTCTGCAGGGTGGGGGGCAAGGAGAAGGGGCCAGGCTCTTGTCAGTGGTGCCCTGGGATAGGATGAGGGGTGATGGGAGCAAGGGGAAACACGGGAAGCTCCACCTCAATAGGAGGAAAAACTTCTTCCCCGTGAGGGTGCCAGAGCCTGGCCCAGGCTGCCCAGAGAGGCTGTGGAGTCTCCTTCTCTGGAGACTTTCCAGCCCCCCCGGATCTGTTCCTGTGTGGCCTGCCCTGGGTGACCCTGCTGGGGCAGGGGGGTTGGACTCCGTGATCTCCAGAGGTCCCTTCCAGCCCCCACCATTCTAGGATTCTATGCCTGGGGTCCCCAAAAGCCACCCAGCCGCTTGGGTCCCCCATGCCTCAGTTCCCCCCCAAGTGAAGCCAGACACCAGAGCCTTGAAGCACCTTTATTGTCACAGGGCAGCAGGTGGCACCTGTCCTAGGGGGTGGCAGTGTCCCCGGGGGAGGTGGCAGTGTCCTCACGGGGGTTGGCATTGTCACCCTGTCCCTCGGCGTTTGCTGAGCTCATCCTGCACCCGCTGGCAGAGGGCCCGGCGCAGGGGGGGGCTCCAGGGGGCTCCGGGCGCATACCCGCCGTGTCACCTCCTCTGCGCTGTCCCCCTGTGGCATCCCAGCACTTGCCATCACCCAAAGGGCACCCCCATGCCCCATGGCGCACCCACACCCACCTGCTATCCCAAGGGTGCTGGCACCTGTTAGGCACTTGCTGTGCCCACAGCCCCCACACCGTGTCTCATGAGTGCTCTGACAACGCCCCCCAACCCCGTCCCCATCCCCATCCCCATGGGTGCCCCCAGGGTCCCACCTGGTGCACGATGACGGTGGTGATGTGCCCGTCGTCCCCCTCGTACTCCAGGCAGAAGAGTCGGGGCCCGCGGGTGTCGGTGGGGGGGTGGCCCGGGCTGGTGTCACCCCCAGAGCCCCCTGTGGCACCCACACCCTCAGGGAGTGTCCAAGCATCCCCCACCACCACCCCCGGGTGCTCCTCTGGCCCACCCAGGGGTGGTCCCCCCACTCCTCCACCCACCCTTGGGTGCCCCCCACCCATCCTCCACTGTCTCTTGGGTGCCCTCCCCATGTGCCAGCCCACTCTGGGGTCACCCCCATTTCACCCCCCCCCAGGGGTGCCCCCAGCCCTCTCTTAGGTGCCTGCTCCCCCCTCCCCACACCCAGGGCCACCCTCGGGTGCCCCCCATCCCAGCCCACTCCCATTTATCCCCACCCTTGGGTGCCACCCCTCCTCCCCAAACATCTCTTGGGCGTCCCCCCACCCCCCAGCCCACCCTCCCCCCATCCCGGGTGCCCCTCACAGCCCAGCCCCCCCCGAGACACCCCCAGTCCTCTCCCCGCATCCCTGGAGCGGCCCGGCCCATAGCCCGGCCCCCCGGGCGCTCCCCGCCCCCCGCGGGTGCCCCTCACAGCCCAGCCCACCCTGCGGTGCCCCCATCCCCCGCTCACCCAGGGCTGCCTCATCCCCCCCCCCCCCGGGTGCCCCCCGCTCACCGGGCCGCCGTGGCCGGTAGACCTGCTGGTCGGGGCGGCGGGGCCGGGGGGGGGTCGGGGTGAGCCGGCCCCGCGCTCGGCCTCGCGCCTGCCGCACCGCCCGCTCGTAGGCGTCCCTGCGCACCGGGGAGGAGAGAGCGGCGAGTTACCGAGGCCGGGGGTGGCCGGGGACGTCGCAGGAGGGACGGGGTCCGCGGGAGGCCCCGGGCCCGTTCGGGGCCCAGCGGTGCCGGTACCTGGCGATCTGGTTATGGCGGATGTGCCGCACGAAGCCGTGGCTCATGTCGAGCCGCCCACCGGGCCGGCAACGCCAGCCCGAGGCCCCCTCCATCCCCAGGGCCGGCCTGGAGACGGAAACGGGAGGGATACGGACGAAACCCACCCAGCGGTAACGGGGGACGCGGTCCCTTTAAAAGCCCCGCCGGCCGCCGCTTGCCCAACGCGCGTGCGCGGGGCGGGGCCGCGCGGCCGGCGGCTTCTGCGCGTGCGCAGCGTGGAACGGCCGCGGCCCCCCCCCGGCACGCGGCGCAGGCGCGAGGGCCAGGGCGGGCTCTGCGCATGCGCAGACGCAGGGGGCGCCGTTCAGCCCCGCCCCGCGCCCGCGCAGCGGGGATGTCGAGCCGCGGGAAGCGCGAGCGGGACCGGGAGGCCCGGGCGGCCCCGCGGGGCGCGGGTGGCGGCTCCTCCGCCGGCTCCTCCTCCTCCTCCTCTCGGGGCTCGTCGCGGAGCCGCCGGGAAGGGGAAGCCGAGCGGTCCCGGGGGCGGCGGGAGGCGGAGCGGGAGCGCGGGCGGCGGGAGGCGGCGGAGTCGGGCCTGGTCCTGCCGCTCCCGGTGGATCCCGCCCGTATAAAGCGGGAGCCGGGTACCGGTAGCGGGTCTTGGGCGGGCTCCGCCGCCTCAGCCGGGCCGGTGCGGGTTAAGCGTGAGCGTGAGCCTGATGGCGACTCCGAGCCCGAGCCCGAGCCCACCGGTGGGGACCGGGACTGCGGGGGCGGGAGACCGGGGGGAGGGCCGCTGACCCGGGAGTGTTGGCGGGCACCGGGAGGGGGGGGCGGGGAACCGGCGTGTGTGGGGACACCGAGGTGAGGGGAGCAAACATACCGGAAGGTGGGGATGCTGCGGGGGTATGGGGAGCACCGGGGCTGCTCCCGGGGGTCTCGGGCTCAGGAGAGGCAGTGGGGGGGCAGCGAGACTCAGTCCCGGGGGAGGCTGAATGGGGGTTGGACTTGGAGCGGCATTTGCTCCAGGTCTCTCGTGAGCTGGCGTTTGGGCACAACAGGCTCACTGCAACCTCCTTCATTAACGCCCCCCCCCCACCCCGCTAACGAGCCTCCCACCCCCCCCTCATTAACGCCTCCCCTTTGTTAACGATCCCGTTCCCCACAGTGCGCTACGGCCGCTTCGACCCCGAGGACCAGCGCAGCCGCCACTGCCCCTACCTGGACACCATCAACAAGTGAGCAGGGAGGGGCTGGGGAGTTTCAGGGGCTCCCCTCCGATTCTGGGGGTCCCCCCATCTCACCTGCAGCTCTGCTCCCCCCCAGGAGCGTCCTGGATTTTGATTTCGAGAAGCTCTGCTCCATCTCCCTGTCCCACATCAATGTCTATGCCTGCCTCGTCTGCGGGAAGTACTTCCAGGGTGAGGCCGCCCTTCGCCTGGAGCCCCAGGGGCTGCTGAGGGGGACAGGGGGGACTGCCACGGGTCAGGGTGCTGCCCAAGGGGACACAGGGGCCCCCCCAGGGACTTGGATGCTGCCTGGAGGGGACACAAGGGCTGTCAGAGCAGCAGAAGCAGCCCCAGGAGGTCAGGAAGGACTTCTGTCCTGTCTGAAACTTTCCTGGGTTTTCCATCCCCCGTCCTGCTGGGGAGTCCCCAGAGAGCCCCTGACACCTGCAGCACCCCTGGAGGGACCATCCCTGCCCTGACTCCTCCTCTCCCCCCCAGGCCGAGGGCTGAAGTCTCACGCCTACATCCACAGCGTCCAGTTCAGCCACCATGTCTTCCTGAACCTCCACACCCTCAAGTTCTATTGTCTCCCCGACAACTACGAAATCATCGACTCCTCGCTGGAGGACATCACGGTGCGGGGCGTGGGGCTGAGCTGTCCCGGGGGGTTCAGCTTCGTGTGTCCCCCTTTTAGGGGTATAGAATCACAGAATCGTTCTGGTCAGAACAGCTCTTTCAGCTCTCAGGCTCCAACCGCTCCCCCAGCACTGCCCGGGCACCACTGACCCCTGTCCCTCAGCACCACAGCTCCACGGGGGGCTTGGAAACCCCTTCAGGGATCACGGGGACTCCACCCCTGCCCTGGGCAGCCTGGCACAGCCCTGCAGGGGCTGAAGAAATTGTTCCTCAGCTCCAACCTAAACCTCCCCTGGGGCAACTCCAGGCTGATTCCTCTCCTGCTGTCCCTTGTGCCTTGGGAGCAGAGCCCGACCCCCCTGGCTCCAGGCTCCTGTCAGGAGCTGTCAGAGCCAGAAGCTCTCCCCTCAGCCTCCTTTGCTCCAGGCTCAACAAGCCCAGGGCCCTCAGCCGCTCCTCACCAGCCTCCTGCTCCAGCCCCTTCCCCAGCTCCGTTGCCCTTCTCTGGCCACGCTCCAGCCCCTCCAGGTCCTGCTGGGAGTGAGGGGCCCCAAACTTACTCCAGATCAACCCTTCCCCCCCACTTGGTGTCACCTGCAGAGTCCCCGTGGGTGCTCTCGATCCCTCGCGGGGGTTGGTCAAGATGTCAAGGTGTTAACAGGACCCGCCACCATTTCTCTCTGCAGTACGTGCTCAAACCCACCTTCACCGCGCAGCAGATCACCAACCTGGACAAACAGGCCAAGCTGTCCCGTGCCTACGATGGCACCACCTACCTGCCCGGCATCGTGGGGCTCAACAACATCAAAGCCAATGACTATGCCAACGCTGTCCTCCAGGTAACCCCGCGGGGGTGAGGGTGGGGCTCCAGGTTTTGTTTTTGGGGTGAACCCTCCCTGGAAGTGCTGCCCTGGGGCTGGCAGGGACATCTCCTGGCTCCCCTCCCCCAGGCTCTGTCCAACGTGCCGCCCTTGAGGAATTATTTTCTGGAGGAGGAGAACTACAAGAGCATCCAGCGCCCGCCTGGGGACATCATGTTCCTGCTGGTGCAGCGGTTTGGGGAGCTGATGCGGAAGCTGTGGAACCCTCGGAACTTCAAAGCGCACGTCTCCCCCCACGAGATGCTGCAGGCCGTCGTCCTCTGCAGCAAGAAGAACTTCCAGATCACCAAGCAAGGTGAGGAGCAGGGCAGGATGGGTGCTGGGGATACTGGATCCAGCTTCTTCCCAGGTTCTGATTCCCACTCTGGTTTGTAGGGGATGGGGTGGACTTTCTCTCCTGGTTCCTCAACGCGCTGCACTCGGCCCTGGGTGGCACCAAGAAGAAGAAGAAGAGTGAGCAGAAGGCGATGAAAGCTCCTTGTTCCCTTGGGGCACCCCCTTGGGTGACAACTGTCATCTCCTGGCTGCCCCCCCCAGCATCTCTCTGTCCCCACAGCCATTGTCACCGACGTCTTCCAGGGCTCCATGCGCATCTTCACCAAGAAACTGCCTCACCCGGATCTGGTGAGTATGTGGACAGGCAAAGTTGGGGGTTTCTCTCCCCTGTTGGGGTCTCCAGACCCCTTTCTGAGTCCCATGTCCCACAGCCGGCTGAGGAGAAGGCGCAGCTCCTGCAGAACTCAGAGTACCAGGAGATGATGGTGGAATCCACCTTCATGTACCTGACGTTGGACCTTCCCACTGCCCCGCTCTACAAGGATGAGAAGGAGCAGCTCATCATCCCCCAGGTGCCCCTCTTCAGCATCTTGGCCAAGTTCAACGGTGCCACCGAGAAGGAGTACAAGACCTACAAGGAGAACTTCCTCAAGCGCTTTCAGCTCACCAAGCTGCCTCCCTACCTCATCTTCTGCATCAAGCGCTTCACCAAGAACAACTTCTTTGTGGAGAAGAACCCCACCATTGTCAACTTCCCCATCACGTGAGTCACGTGGAACCCCACAGGGTGGGTGGGTGCTTAGGGTTCCTGTCTTCATTTCCCAGCCCCACGCTGGGAGTGTGGAAGCATCTAAGAGGGATTTGGAAGCATCTGGAGGGGTTTGAAAGGATCCAGGAGGGATTTGGAAGCATCGTCTAGGGAGAGCTTGGAAGCATCTCAGGGGGTTTGAAAGCACTGGGAGGGTGTTTAAAGCATCTAGGAGGGGTTTGCAGGCAGCTGGGGGTGTGTGTGTGTGGAGTAGAGGTTCCTCTGGGGCTCAGGAGCTGCTGGCACCCTGCTGAGGGGCGCGGGGTGCTCTGGGGTGTCCTTCAGGAACGTGGACCTGCGGGAGTACCTGTCGGAGGAGGTGCAGGCAGCTCACACCAACACCACCTACGACCTCATCGCCAACATCGTGCACGATGGGAAGCCCTCGGAGGGCTCCTATCGCATTCACGTGCTGCACCACGTGAGTGTCCCTCCTCTGCCCTGGGGGTGGCACGGGGTGGGGTGGCCTCCCCAGGGTCACCTCTGTCCCCTCGCAGGGCACTGGGAAGTGGTACGAGCTGCAGGACCTGCAGGTGACCGACATCCTCCCGCAGATGATCACTCTCTCTGAGGCCTACATCCAGGTGAGGGGGGGGTGGGTCTGGGGACACTTGTCACCCCCCAAGATTGTCCCTTCATCCCTCCCCGACTGCCCCCCTCTCCCTGGCTTTGCTGCAGATCTGGAAGCGGCGTGAGGAGGATGAGACCAACCAACAGGGTGCCTGAGACCGCCCAGGGGCACCCAGAGACCCCCAGGGGTGCCTGTTCCCCTCCAGAAGCACCCAGAGCCCCCTCCCCATTAAAGGCCCCCCATATTTTTGTAACCCTTTGGTGCCTTTTGCTCCTCTTTGGGTGCCGGGGGGTGTCAGCGATTGTTGTAGCTTCTGGGGGGTGCCCCCAGCCCTGCCCCCCCCCGCCAGCCCACAGAAAGGGACACTGAGGCAGGGGCAGCATCCAGCCTTTATTGGCGGGGGGGGGGGGGGGGGGGGCGCCTTCTCCCCCCCCCCCCCCCCGACGGGCCCCCGGCAGTGCTGCAGGGCCTGGGGACAGCAGGGGGTGGGGGTGTGAGATGGGGGGGGCAGAGTGGGTGCCAACCCCCCCCATCCCCTTGCCCCCCTCACCTGGCAGCGCCGCGCGGCCTGGGGGCTGGAGCACCAGTAGGTGGGGCCCAGGGCGCAGCGCCCAGCGCCTGGGGACGAGGCAGGGACAGGGGGGTGGCCCAGGCCCGGCTCCTGCAGAGTGGGGACACCCGTGTCACAGTGGCAGGGGGGTCCCTGTGGTGGGAACATCCCCTCTGGGGCTGTGATGTCCTCAGTGTGTCCCCTGGGGCTGTGGCACTGAGCCACCCGCTCCCCCCACCACCCTGGGGGGTTCCTGTAGCTGGTGGCACCACTGAGTGTGATCCCTCTGGGGCTGGGACACCATTTGGGGTCCCAGGGCGTCCCCCGGGGCTGTCACACCCATGGGCATGTCCTCTGGGGCTATGCCACCCTTCTGGTCCCCAGGACCTATCCTCTGGAGTTGTGACACCCCGGGGTGTGTCCCTGGTGTCTGAGACACCTTCCTTGGGTTGTCACACCTCAGAGTGTGCCCTCAGGCTCTCTGGCACCCTGGGGTGTGTCCCTGGGGACTGGCACACCTTTTGGGTCCCTGACATGTCCCCTGGGGGCTGTGACACCTCAGGATCTGTCTCTTGTGGCTGTGACACGTTTTGGGGCTCTGCCATGGCCCCTGGGGCTTCAACATCATTTGGGTCCCTGGGAGCTGTGACACCCCAGGGTGTCCCCCAGAGCAGCTGTGGCACACCTTGGGACCAGTCCCGTGTGTCCCCAGGGACTGTGTCACCCCAGGACCTGTCCCTTGGGACTGTGTCACCCTTGGATGCCTTGTGCCATCCCCAGGGACCGGGACGTGCCAGGAGCCCACCCCCCAGTGCTGCCCCGCGTCCCGCGCTCACCTCGGTGCCAGCGCAGGCAGCCCCCGTCGGGGCCCTCGTGGTCTCCAGGCCCCGCAGGGCGGGTGCCACCATCGCGACGTCCCCATCCTCGTTGCGGCAGGAGAGGAGCAGGTGGCAGAGCAGGCGCGGGGCCACCCGCCCCAGCAGCCCCTCCACCGCCAGCACCGCGTAGCGCTGCGCCAGGCACTGGCACGCGCCCGCCACTACCGCCGGCAGCACCCGGCACAGCCCCGCCGCCGCCGAAGCCACCGACTCCTTGGGGACGGCGGTCTCGGCGCGCGCCAGGAAGGTGCGGCACAGCCAGCAGAGCGGCACCGGCACCGGCAGGCCCACCTGCGGGCGAGGGGAGGCGAGAAGCGTGCACTCTGGAGACTAGTGGTGGTGCCGCGGCCTCGCTCATGGCCGCGACCAGGGCCTGCGGGTGCCTGGCTGTGTGCCTGGGCTTAGGGCTGGCTGCCCCCAGACGTGGCCCCAGGGGTGCCCAGCTTCGTGGCCACGCAGGGGCCCTTAAGGACACCCACAGAGGCACCCAGGTAGGTGCCCATATAGATGCTCACAGCCAGCCCCGGGGATGCCTGTGTTCCTGGGGATGCCCACAGAGATGCCCACAGCCAGCCCCGGGGATGCCCGTGTTCCTGGGGATGCCCACAGAGATGCCCACAGCCCGCCCTGGGGATGCCCGTGTCCATGGGGATGCCCACAGCCAGCCCTGGGGATGCCCGTTTTTCTGGGGATGCCCACAGAGATGCCCACAGCCAGCCCCGGGGATGCTCGTGTCCATGGGGATGCCCACAGCCAGCCCTGGGGATGCCCGTTTTTCTGGGGATGCCCACAGAGATGCCCACAGCCAGCCCCAGGGATGCCCGTGTTCCTGGGGATGCCCACAGAGATGCCCACAGCCACCCCTGGGGATGCCCCCAGACACCCGTGGCGATGCCTGTGGCTGTGCCCACAGCAATGCCCATGCCCCTAGAGATACCCCTACCCCAAGGCCCCTGGGGTACCTGCGGGTGGGTGCTGAATGACCCGAGGGGGGGCACAGCCAGAGCCCCCCCCGGGCTCACCCGGGCACAGGTCCAGGCGGGCACAGACGGCTGAGGGCTTCTGGAGGGGGTGGGGGTGTTATAGTGAGGGCACCCAGCATGGGGCAGCCTGTGCCCATGGGTGGCACTGTGGCCCCAAGCAGCCCCAGCCGTCCCTGGACAGATAGTGGCCCCCAGTTCTCCCAGCACCCAAAGGTGTCCCCAAGGCCCTCAGCACCCTGAGCTGTCCCTGTACAGCACAGTGTCCCAAAGCACCCAAAGGTGGCCCCAGCTGACGTGATGTCCCCAGTCCCCCCAGCACCCTGAGGTGCCCCTCGATGGCATGGTGTCCCCCAGCGCCCCAAGGTGTCCCCAGGTGGCACAGCATCCTCAAGCACCCCAAGGTGTCTGGGGGTGGCGTGATGTCCCCTGTCCCCCCAGCACCCTGAGGTCTCCCCAGCTGATGTGTTGTTCCCCGCACTCTGCCCACCCCCTGCAGCACCCGTGGGTGCCCACTCACGAGGTGCCCCTCGAGGTTGCTGAGGAGGAGGCTGAAGTACTGGTCCACCAGGTTCTGGCAGGCTGGCACCATGGTGGCCACCGGCAGTGCCTTGCACTCCTGCCGCAGAAAGCCCTCCACGGCCACCTGCGCCCACAACCACCATGGCACCTGTGCTGGCACTCGCAGTGGCACCCACAACGGTCACCC
The DNA here is from genome assembly GCA_025345505.1 of Todiramphus chloris collaris. Taxonomy (NCBI): domain Eukaryota; kingdom Metazoa; phylum Chordata; class Aves; order Coraciiformes; family Alcedinidae; genus Todiramphus; species Todiramphus chloris. The sequence goes on from JANVCC010000335.1 coordinate 253,618, forward strand.
GTGCCCACCCCATCCCCATGGGCACCTTGGTGGCTGACTCGTTGGCCATGTGGATGAGGAGGGTGATGACCTGCTGGCAGTCGGCGCAGATGTCCTGCGAGAGGTGGCACGGGGGATGTGGGGATGTGTGACGTGGGGACGCATGGTGTAGGGTGTGGGCGGGCGAACTTGGGGACACGGGGACATAGAGGGTGGGGACATGGGGGTGTGTGGCGTGGGGACGTGGGGGTGTAGGGCATGGGGACGTGGGGGTGTGTGGCGTGGGGACGTGGGGGTGTGTGGTGTGGGGACGTGGGGGTGTGTGGCGTGGGGACGTGGGGGTGTAGGACGTGGGGGTGTGTGGCGTGGGGACGTGGGGGTGTAGGGCGTGGGGACATGGGGGTGTGTGGCGTGGGGACGTGGGGGTGTGTGGTGTGGGGACATGGGGGTGTGTGGCGTGGGGACGTGGGGGTGTGTGGCGTGGGGACGTGGGGGTGTGTGGCATGGGGATGTAGAGGGTGGGGACATACACCTGCGTGGCATGAGGGCATGGGGACATGGGGACAGGGGGGAGCAGTGACATGGGGGGGCACCGGGAGGTGGGACACGGGGGAATGAGGAAATGGGGACACGGGAGTGCGAGGACGTGGGGGATGTCAGGACAGCGGGAACGGGCGGGAGTGGGAGATGGGATGTGGGGACAGTGGGACATGGGGGTATGGGGATGGGAGGGACACCGGGGGCATGGGGCAATGGGGGTGTGGGGACAGGGAGGGGACACTGGCACATGGGGGGGCATTAGGAGATGGGACACAGGAACACTGGGAGGTGGGGACAGGGGGCACATGGGGTGGACGTGGGGGGACACGGGACCAGGGGGTGGTCATCTGGAGCTGGTGAAGGGGGGTGGCCGCGGGGGCGGCTCTCACCGTGCCAGGGGGGGCCCAGGCGTGGCGGATGCAGTGCCCCAGCGCCCCGCAGCGAAGCGCTGTCTCCCAGCTCTGGCACCAGGCGGGGGGGGGCACCCCGCAGAGTCCCCCTGGCACCCCCAGCCCTGTGACTGCTGTCAGCACCCTGCCACCCCCCCCGGCCTTGGGGGCCCCTGGGACCCCCGCAACAGTAGCCACCCCTCCTCCCTGCGGTGCCCGTTCCACCCCTGGCCCTCCTGGGGGACTCAGGTGTCTGGGACCCCCCACCCAATCCCCCCCGAGTGCCCCACCCCAGCAGGGGACCCACATGTGCAGGACCCCCCACCCAAGGGACGCCCCAACCCCATCCCAAGAGGGCACCCAGGTCCGGGCCATTCCCTCCAGCATGGGTCCTCCCCCCACCACAGGGCCCATGGGGAGGGGGCACCCAGCTCTGGGAGAGCACCCAGCTTTGGGGGGGGGGTCACCCAGATTTGGGGTCACCCAGCCCTGGGTGGGCATGCAGCTCGGGGAGGGGGGCACCCAGATGTTGGAGCGGGAGCTCTACCTGGGGTGGCGCAGAGCAGGGCGAGCAGCAGCACCAGCGCAGGTGGCGGGGGCAGTGCCATGGCAGTGGCGGTGGCACTGCCAAGCCCCGTGGGCTCTTATAGCCCTGGCGGGAGGTGGCCGCTGGGCCGGTGCCAGCGCTGCGGGGACATCATGTGACGGCCGTGGGGACACCTGGGGGGGGCTGCCCCCTGCAGCCCCACAGACCGGTGTGCCCCCTCGCCACCTCCTCATCGGGGTCCCCGTGTCCCCATTGGGGTCCCTGTTGTCCCTATGGCCACGTTCCCCTTGGGTCCCCGCCAGCGTCCCTGTGTCTCCCGTGGCCACGTCCACACTGAGGTCTCCATGTCCTCAGCAGGGGGTCTCTGTGTCCCCGTGCCACCCAGTGCCTACAGTGGTGTCACCGTCACCTCTGTGCTGGCACAGGCTCTACTGAGCTGGGGGGGGACGGGGAGGCCTGTGGCACTGGGGGACAGGGTGGGGGGATGTTGGGGACATGGCTGTGCCCCCAGTGCTGGCTGGTGTCGGGGGAATGGGGGGAGGGGTGGCAGTGGAGCCAGGGCACTCATGGGCATCGTGTCTCCAGGTTCCTGTCCCTCATGATGTCCCTGTGTGCCCACCCCCCATGTCCCCTCGCCCCCCATGTCCTCATGTCCCACACGCCCCTGTCCCCACACTGCCACAGGACTGTGTCCCTCCATGCCCCCACGTTCCCATGTCCCCATCTTCCTACACCCTCATGTCCCCCACCCTGATGTCCCCAACCCCCATGTCCCCCCGTACTCCACATCCCCCCATGTCCCCAGGTCCCCCATGTCCCCACATAGCCCCATGTGCCCATGTCCCCCCAGCCCCACCATGTCCAGACGTATATCCATGTCCCCTGACATCCACTTGTCCCCGCATGTCCCCCCTTGTCCCCGTGTCCCCCCATGTCCCTATTCCCCATTCCCTCCACATCCCCTTATCCCCTTCCCCTTCCACGTCCCCCATGCCCCTGTGTCCCCACGCCTGCATGTCCCTGTGTCCCCCCCATGTCCCTATGCCTCCCACACCCCCGTGTCCCCCCGCCCCCGTCTCCTCGTGTCCCTACACCCCACGTTCCCACGCCCCCATGTGCCCCTCACATCCCCCCGTGTCCCCCGTGTCTCCAAACCCCTACGTCCCCACATCCCCACGCCCCTCTTCCCCAGAGCCTGCGTGCCCGTCCCCCCACTACCGTGTCCCTTGTGCCCATGTCCCCCCTGCTCCTGTGCCCCTTGTTCCTCTGCGTCCCCCCCCGCGCCCCTTTATTTCCCCGTCCCCATGTCCCCCCTTGTCCCCATACCCCCCGTGTCCCCCCTTTCCCCTCGTCCCCGTGTCCCCGTGTCCCCCCACCCCCATCTCCCCTCCCGTCCCCCGTCCCCTCCCCGCGCTGGCAGCGCCCATGGGTGCCCCCGGCCCCTCCCATTCCCGTCAGCGCTGCGGGCGCGGCGGCCGAGCCCTCGCTGAGAGCCCTTGTGCCCGGGGCCCCGGGGCCGCCTCGACAGGCAGGGCCGCGTGACACAGCGGGCACGCAGGGCAGGGCTGGCGCCGGGGGCGTCGCGCGGCGGGCACGGGGGCTTCGCGCGAGGGACGTCGCGTGCAGGGGAGCGCCTGGCGCGCGGGGGCCTGGCACGAGGCCTTGCACGAGGCCATCGCATGAGGGCCATCACTGCACGCGGGGGCTTTGCACCCCAGGGGTCCGCTGCCCTGCTCCCCCCCGTCCCCTCCCTTGTCCCCATGTCCCCCCCGACCCCTCCCCTGTCCCCATGTCCCCCATGTCTGGGTATGGGGGGCACTGGGTGTGGGGACACTGGGTATGGGGACACTGTGCCCCGCACCCCCCCGGGAGTGGTCCCAGTCTGCCTTGGGCACCCAGAGGTGCCAGACCCCCCTGGTGGGAGCGACTGGGGGATGGGGGGAGACACTGCTCAACATCCCCCTGCCCCCTCACCCTGGCTGTAGGGCGGGGAGGGCTTTGGGGCATCTCTGAGGACCTGGGAGGTGTCCGTCAGTCCAGGGCCCAGCTGGCACGGCTGCCCTTCCAAGGGGCTGCTGCCCCTGGGCAAGGGGACAGGGGCGGCCCCCCCATCCCCACTCCCATTGCCTGCCCTGCTGCCTGGGCCCTGGGGGGCTCCGTGTCCTTCGGGGCTGCCCGGCTCCCAGCTGGGGCTCGGCGGGGCCTTGGCACCTCTGGGTGCCCTTTCCTGCTGCCCCCGCCACCCCCTCCCCCTCCCCCACAGCCACGCAGCCCTTATGGACAAACAGATTTAATGGAAAAAACAAAACAACAGAAATGTCCCAAAAATCCACTCTACCCCCCGCCCCACCCCGAGTACAACACCCACCCCCCAACACAACACCCCACCTCCCCCAATCCCTGAACACAACCCCCTCTGTGCACTCCCACCCCCAATACAACCCCCTTCCTCCCTCACCCCCCCCCCATCCCCATCTGATCCATTCCCACCCCGGTGCTGGTTCCCAGCGCCCTGCGCTTGATCGGGGGCTCAGGGAGGGGCTCAGCCCCCGCTTCTGCCCCCCGCTTCTGCCCCCGCTCCTCCGGCAGCTCCAGCTGGGTCGGTGTCAGGTCCCTCCCCACATCCCCCCCCAGCTCCTGGGGCTGCTTCCATGGGGGCAGGGGCTCCTCGATGCTCCGGATGGCATTCAGGAGCTCCATGGTGTCGGGGGCCAGCAGCTCTTCCTCCAGTGGCACCAGCAGATCTTCCCTGGGTGCCACCAGTAGCTCGTCAGCAGATGACACCGAGATGAAGCCACAGGAGGAAGAGGAGCTGCTGGTGTCATCGCTGTCCCCAGGAGTGGTGCGGCCGCTGGAGCTGTCCCGGCTCACCCCCACCTCCTCCAGCTCGTCACTGAAGAAGGTGGGGGTGTCTGCGCGTGGCAGCTGCTGGGGCAGCCCCAGGTCCCATCTGGGGTCCCCTGGGCCCTGGCTGGGGGTGGCAGCAGGGGGGCTGGGGGTCCCTGCGCCGCTCCAGGGGATCCCGCTGCCCAGGGATGTCCCCGGGGAGGTGGCCCTGCTGGTGCTCTGTGGAGAGGGACCCTGCATGGTCTTGGAGATGTTGGTAGGTGGCAAGCGCAGTGAGGGAGCTGGGGCCACCACTGTCTCCTCTCTGCCAGTCCCAGCCAGGTCCCCAGGCACGTGGCCACTGCAGGGACCATCCTCAGTGCCCCCCAATGTGCCCCGTGAGCCACAGAACAGCATCCTGGCTTCTTCCTGCAGCATCTCCTCGGTGACGTCCATGTCACTGGCCGGATCCCCAAGGTCTTGGTGGTGGGGGGCAGC
>JANVCC010000335.1:265193-278686 GCA_025345505.1 Todiramphus chloris collaris
ACCACCGTGCCACCCCTGTGTCACCACCGTGTCCCCCCTGTGTCACCGTGTCACCACCGTGCCACCCCTGTGTCACCACTATGTCACCACTGTGTCACCACCGTGTCCCCCCTGTGTCACCGTGTCACCACTGTGTCACCACTGTGTCACCACCGTGTCCCCCCTGTGTCACCGTGTCACCACTGTGTCACCACTGTGTCACCACCGTGTCCCCCCTGTGTCACCGTGCCACCACCGTGCCACCCCTGTGTCACCACCGTGTCGTGGTGAGCAGTCGCAGGAGGCGATGGTGCCGGGGCAGAGAAAAGCCTGGGGACAATTCGGAGCAGCCCGTGGCGGGTCCGGAGATGGGCTCAGCTGCGGGGTCGCTCACGCGAGGGCCAGAGGCCCTGGCCTGGCCCTGAGGAAAGCACCCGAGCCACGGGCAGGCTGCTAGGGAGGCCCCAGGCAGGGCTGCCCGGGCCCATGGGGCCTCTGGGGCCTGCTGGGTGGGATGAAACCAGGTCCAAGAGGTGTGGGCGGCGGGAGCCGGACCCTTCCTGCCCCATGTATCTCCATGGGGGTTCACTGGTGGATCATGGCCGCTCCGAGGCCCCACACGTGTCCCTGGGCATGTCCACAGAGACAAGTCCTCCCGCTGCCAGCGATGGGGAGGGCATGGCCGTCTGCAGGTGACGTCAGCCGCGTTGGTGCCTTCTGCAGCCCGGCCCTCCTGGCCCACGAGGCTGACTCCATCTGCAGCGTCTCTCGGGGCAGCGTGGAGACCGGAAGGGCAGGAGCTGGAACTCTCCTGAGCACCCTGCTCAGCCCTGCGGAGAGAGAGCCAAGCACACGCTGCTGAGCGCAGCGGAGCCTTGCTCCAAGGAGCGTCAGCCCACGGGACCCCGCCTTCTCCCCACTGCTCGCTTCCCCGCCGCACAATAAACTCAGCCCAGGCAGGATGAATTCCCCACTCAACGTGCGCCTTTCCTGGGAGGTTTCTGCAGAAATAAAGCTGTTTCTTGGGCACTGGGGGAGCTTTCTTCCACACCAAACCAGCAAGCGGGAGGCGATGCCACAGCAGAAGTATGCGAGCCGTGGGCTGCAACGGGGTGACCGAGTTCCCAAAGGGAAACCTGAGGCTTGAAGGTGCAAAGGGTCACGCAGCCCCCCGAGCTTCCCTGTCCCCGGGATCCAGCGGCGAGGGGGCCCAGCCAGGGCCCAGCCATAGCTGTGGGACGGGGCAGCCTGGGCAGGGGTTCCGAGGCCATCTCTGCGGCCTCTGCGCGGGAAGAGACGTGAGACGGGGCACAGCGGTGAGTCCAGCCCCTGGCAGTGGGAGACAGAGAAGAGTCTGTGATGGCTAAAATGGTGCTGGCTCTGCAGTGCTGCCAGGAACACATCCCTCTCCAGTCCTCGTGTCCAGCTTGGACAAGGATGCCCTGCGCTTACATTTCAGTTTGTGACACCCAAAGTAAGCTGGGGTCCCTGTCTCTTGTCCTCAAGACTGCGTCGATGACGCCTCCCTCTCCTTTGTGCTGGGGAAGGCTTTGGAAGGTCTGTCCTTATCTCTCATTATCCCGCTCCATTGTTAACTGGCAATGACTTAAATCCATTTCCCCAAGCTGCCTGTGCTTTGCCTGTGATGGTTTTTTCTGGGTGATCTACCTGCCTTCGTCTCAACCCATGAGCATTTTGTCACATTTTCTCTTCCCTGTCCAGCTGAGAAGAGAGCAGCTGGGTGGGCACCCGGTGTCCAGCCAGAACCAACACCACACAGCACCAGCCAGGCAACGATGGGAAATGAATGATCCGCCTTGTGTGTTCCCCTCCCTCCCTGCACCATCCTTCTCGGGCTGCTGCTTCCCTCACAGTTACACATTTTCTTCTCTCTACTTTTTCACTTCTGCGCTCCCTTTTCTTTCACAACATGGAGCACAACATGGCCTTAAGCGTCCTTCTGGGCCATCCCCGCAGCACAGCCCGTTCTCCACCACAGCTGGTAGCTCCTGACCCGCCATCTGTCCTCAGAAGTCAGTGGCCTGTTGGTTTTATGGAATCATAGACTCATAGAATCGTTTGGTCTGGAAATGCCCTTTGAGCTCATGGAGTCCAACCATGAACCCAGCACTGCCCGGGCACCACTGACCCCTGTCCCTCAGCACCACAGCTCCACGGGGGGCTTGGAAACCCCTCCAGGGATCACGGGGACTCCACCCCTCCCCTGGGCAGCCTGGCACAGCCCTGCAGGGGCTGAAGAAATTGTTCCTCAGCTCCAACCTAAACCTGCCCTGGGGCAACTCCAGGCCGGTTCCTCTTGTCCTGGTGCTTGCTCCTTGGGAGCAGAGCCCGAGCCCCCGGGCTCCAGACTCCTGTGAGGGAGTTGTCGAGAGTGAGAAGATCCTTATCCTTGTGCCTGCTCTCCCCCCAAGCCGCTGGGTGTGGGATCCCAGGTGAGAGGGGTGTTTGGCTTGAGTCAAGCCAGCTCTTCTCGGGACCTCCTCTGTAGCCACGACCACCGAATGCAAGCAAGGAGTTCTACAGAAAGCTGATGCTGTGGAAGGTCCTGCCTCACTGAAGCGCCACACTGTTGACAGCAGGCCAAAAGAAGCTAGCTCCCAAGTCCTCTGAGAGGACCTCAGGTGACTGCCAAGGAGATCCCACTCTGGGGCAGGGCGTCTGTCCAGGCTGCTGCAAGTGTCCGGGTGCCAGGAGGAACAGGAGGAAAACCCCACCTTGGTCAGCACAGGCTGCTGCAGCAGATTTTCAGGCACACTGTCCAAAATACTTGTGAATTCTGAAAAGCAAGGGTGAGAAGAGTCTAGCTGTGAGCCAGCAGGTCACCACCCGTCAGCACTGTCCCATGGGCTGATGGCTGCAGCCCTAATCAAACACACAGCAGAACAGGGTTCCACACCTCTGCTGAGGCATGGCCACCTTGAGCCTGTTGCCCAGGACTTTTGAATGCCTCCAAGGATGGAGACTCCACAGTGAGTGTAACCTGTTCCAGTAAGACCACCAGAAATGTAGGTGGTGGTAACCCATGGCTTTCCTTTCAACCAGCTCCTGTGCATTTTCACTTTACTTCCTGTCCATTGGATGAGAGGAGAGCACCAGGTGGGTGCTGAGGTGGTACATGGTGCAGATTGATGTAACATTGGTGCCAAAGGTAGAAACACGACTCTCTGGATACAGAGACTTGAAGGAGCCCCTCATATGTCCTCATTCAATTATTTTGTGGGCTCTTCCTTTCACTCTTGCAAATGACTCTTTCCTTTTTCACACTGCACTTGTCTCTCGCTCTTTGACAGAAGTAATGATGGGCTGTGGAGAGGACGTGGACAGATCACCCCACCCACCTTGGAGCTTGCCCTGGAGCCCGGTGTCTGGAGCCGGTTGCAGGCACACTGCCGCAGGGAGCTCCCAGTGGTCCGTATGTCTGTAATCCCCATCAGTACTTGTGCTCATGAATGCAACGTGGATTGGGAAGTCTGGGGTCTCCGTGGACTTGCTTTCTTTTAAATCTGAAGCATTAGGATTGTCTCTCAAGCACACTGCCGTAAAAAGCGTGAACAGAAGACACGAAAATGCCCACTGGCTTTAGAGCCTCCGATTTTGACTTGGTTGGGAAAAAGGCCTCGGGGCTGAATGCTGTGAGAGTGGCTGTACCATCACTAGGGGGCTCCGGGGCTCTGCGGTGCCACCGCCTGTGTCCGCAGCTCGGGTCTGCGGTTTGGTTACTGCCCTGCAAAGAGCCCTTCCCTGCCCTCTTCTGCAGCGCTGCCGGGGATGCCCAAGTGATGCCAGGCGGGCTGCTGAGGTGACTCTGCCTGCTCTGGGCAGGGGCTGGGTCTCAGAGGGACCTCTCCCGTGCCATCTTGCCACCATAAACCAGCACAATTCTGGCAAGGCTGGAGACACACAAAGACCGCCAGGAAAGGCGGAGGAGGAGTGTGGAGTCCAGCACTGCCTTTCTGCCCCAGAGAGCCTGTCCTTGCTCTGGCAGAGCAGCCACTGCAGACCCCTTCCCCGGGGGCCAGCAGCTCCTTCGGCAGGAGCCAGAGCCCGCGGCCGGCCTGCAGGACATCTTGCCCTCCTCTCCGCAGCCGCGCAGACGCCTTTCGGGTTGCCCGTTAGGCTTGTGGGGAATATCGAGTTGCAAGAGCACCAGGAAACGTGCGAGGCCTTCCTGGCGGGGCAGCAGAGGTGGGAGCGGCCAAACGGCACAGAGACAAGTGACGCTCGAGGGGACCCGGAGAAAGCCCAGGGTAGGAAAACGCCAAGGCAGGAAAGCCGCGGGGTCAGCAGCCGGCAGCGCACTGGTGCAGGAGCTCCAGGACAAGAATTAGCAGGGCTCATTCCTAGGGCTTCAGACTGGGTTGGAAGGGGTTGGGTAGTAGCTGGGTTAGCAGCAGGGGGGCAGGGTCCTGGTATGACCGAAGCTCAGAAAGCCTCCCACCCCGGCAGGGTGCACCAGCAGGCTCAGCTCGCTCCCTGCAGTGCCTGTGCCCCAGCGCACGCAGCACGGGGAAGAGATGAGGGGAGCTGGAAATCTGCGTGCGGTCAGGGGGCTCTGGGCTGGTGGCAGCTACAGAGCCGTGGTGGGACAGCTCCCATGCCTGGAGTGTGGTCAAGGATGGCTGTGTCCTTTTTGGGAAAGGCAGGCCAGCAAGGCGAGGTGGTGGAGTTGCTCTTTACGCGAGAGAGCAACTGGAATGTCTGGAGTTCCGTGCAGGGGCGGATGAGGAGTGAGCTGAGAGTTCGTGGGTGCGAACCAAGGGTCGGGCTGGCATGGGTGATAGTGGTGTGGTGTCTGTTCCAGCCCAGGCTGAGGAGGTTGAGGAGGCCCTCTACAGGCACCTGACTGCAGCCTCGAAACCACAGGCCCTGGTTGTCATGGGGATTTTAACTTCCCTGGTATTTGCTGGAAGGCCTCCTCAGGCATCCACCCACAGTCCAGGAGGTGCCTCCAGTGCATCGACGATAACTTCCCGATGCACATGGTGGATGAGGCAACTAGGAGAGGAGCGCTGCTGGATCTGGTTCTCAATGACAAGGAGGGTCGTGCTGAAGCGGTGAAGGTTGAGAGCAGCATTGATTGCAGCGACCATGAGATGGTGGAGTTCAGGATCTCATGTGACAGGAACAGAATCCCAAGCAGAATCACAACCCTGGACTTCAGCAGGGCAAACTTTGGCCTTTTCAAACACTTGCTGGGGGAAATCCCATGGGACAGGGTACTAGAAAGTAAAGGGGCCCAAGGTAGTTGGTTAGCATTCAAGGACCACTTCTTCCAAGCTCAAGATCAGAGCATCCCAACAGGTAGGAAGTCAAGAAGGGAGCCAGGAGACCTGAATGGTTGAACAGAGAACTGCTGGAACAACTCAAGTGGAAGAAGAGAGTCTACAGATCATGGAAGGAGGGTCTGGCCGCTTGGGAGGAATAGAAGACTGTTGTCAGAGGATGTAGGGAGGCAACTAGGAAAGCTAAGGCCTCCTTGGAGTTAAACCTTGAAAGAGAGGTCAAGGACAACAGAAAGGGCTTCTTCAAATCCATTGCAGATAAAGCTAACACTAGAGGCAATGTAGGCTCACTGATGAGTGGTGGGTACCCTGGTGACAGAGGATACAAAGAAGGCAAAGTTACTGATGCCTTCCTTGTCTCTGTCTGTGCTGCTGGAGCCCGTCCTGAGGAGCCCCAGAGGCAGTCAGGGTAGAGGAGGAGTTTGCCTTGGTTGGTGAGGACTGGGTTAGGGACCAATTAAGCAACCTGGACATCCATAAATCCATGTGTCCTAACAGGATGCACCCATGAGTGCTGAGGGAGCTGGTGGAGGTCATTGCTGGGCCGTTGTCCATCTTTGGTGAGTCATGGGGAACAGGAGAGGTGCCTGAGGACTGGGGGGAAGCCAGTGTCACTCCAGTCTTCAGCAAGGGCAAGGAGGAGGAGCCGGGTAACTCTTGAGCGGTCAGCCTCACCTCCACCCCTGGAAAGGGGATGGAACAAGTTCTCCTGGGCGCTGTCTCCAGGGAGAGCAAGGAGAAGAGGGTCATTAGGGGCAGTCCACATGGCTTCTCCAAGGGCAAGTCCTGCTTGACCAACCTGACAGCCTTTGATGAGGACACAGCCAGGGGGATCGATGATGGTGAAGCAGTGGCTGTGGTCTCTCTTGATTTCAGCCAAGCGTTTGACACCGTCTCCCACAGCATCCTGGCAGCTACACTGAGGAAGTGTGCTCTGGAGGATCGGGGGGTGAGGTGGATTGGGAACTGGCTGAAGGAAAGAAGCCAGAGTGCTGTGGGCAGTGGGACAGAGTCTGGTCGGAGGCCTGTATCTAGTGGAGTCCCTCATGGGTCAGTACTGGGACCAGTACTATTCAGTGTAATCATCAATGACCTGGGTGAGAGCACAGAGTGCACTGTCAGCAAGTGTGCTGGTGACACCAAACTGGGAGGAGTGGCTGACGCTCCAGAAGGCTGTGCTGCCATCCAGTGAGACCTGGACAGGCTGGAGAGTTGGCTGGGGAGAAATTTAATGAAATCTAACAAGGGCAGGTGTAGAGTCTGGCATCTGGGCAAGAACAACCCCAGGTACCAGTGTGGGTTGGGGACTGAGCTGTTGGGAAGGGACCTGGGGGTTCTGGTGGCCAGCAGGGTGACCATGAGCCAGCAATGGGCCCTTGTGGCCAGGAAGGCCAATGGCATCCTGGGGTGGATCAGACAGGGGTGGTCAGGAGGTGGAGAGAGGTTCTCCTGCCCCTCTGCTCTGCCCTGGTGAGGCCACATCTGGAATAGTGTGTCCAGTTCTGGGCCCCTCAGCTCCAGAAGGAGAGGGAGCTGCTGGAAAGAGTCCAGCGCAGAGCCCCAGAGATGCTGAAGGGAGTGGAACATCTCCCTGCTGAGGGAGCTGGGGCTCTGGAGCTTGGAGAAGAGGAGCCTGAGGGGTGACCTCAGGAATGGTTCTAAATATGGAAAGGGGGAGTGTCAGGAGGATGGAGCCAGGCTCTGCTCAGGGATGTCCACTGACAGGACAGGGGCAACGGGTGCAAGCTGGAACAGGGGAGCTTCCACAGAAACACAAGTTAAAAATTTTTCACAGTGAGGGTGACAGAGCCTGGAACGGGCTGCCCAGGGGGGCTGGGGAGTCTCCTTCTCTGGAGATGTTCCAGGCCCCCCTGGATCTGTTCCTGTGGGACCTGCTCTGGCAGGGGGCTTGGACTCGATGATTGACTCGAGGTCCCTTCCAACCCGTGCCATTCTGTGATTCTGCTTGTGCTGCCCTCAGCCCCCTCAGAAATGCCAGATAAAGCCCCTGGGGCCAACTTCCAGTTGGTGGCACTGCCCGAGCTTGGCAGGGTGTTCACCTGCAGCGACCGGGTCAGGAGGGGCTTGGGTGGCACTGCATGGGCACAGCAGCCCCCTTGGGGAGGCCTTGCACAGGCACCTCACCCCTTTCTTGCCCCACAGGGGGCTCAGGAAGGCAGGAGGGGGAGAGGGGAGGGAAGGGGAGCACCCAGAAAGGGACATGGTGGGGCCTGCGGGCACAGGGCTCTCTAAGGGTGGGATCAGTGGGTGCCTGGAGGGCAAGCCCGAGGGCTGCAGGGGAGGAACTGAGTGCAGGGGGGGAGAGGTGAGCACTGGCCAGGGGAAGCAGAGGGGATGTGAGCCTGCAGGAGGGGAAGGGAGGACATCAGAGCCACCATCCTGGGAGGGGAAGGGACCCCGCACAGAGGCGAGCAGTGCCTCAGCTCAGGCAGGGTCGGGGCAGAGGAGGCCAGCACAGCCGGGGAGGGGAAGGGTGCTGTGGTGGACCCAGCCTGCACGGCTGCTCTCTCGCTCCCCCCCTCGACAGGGCAGGGAGGGAACAAATGAGAAAGGGCTCGCGGATTGAGCTGAGGACAGGGAGATCACTCGGCAATCAGTATCACGGGCAAAACATCCAACTCAGGGAAATGCAATTTATTGCCAGTTAACACCAGAGAAGGATAAGAAACAATAATAAATCTAAAACCACCTTCCCCCACCCCTCCCTTCTTTCCCAGGACCAACTTCAGCCCTGATTTCTGCTCCACCCTGGACGTCCATGGGCTGCAGGGGGACAAGCCGTGTTACCATGGTCTTCACCGCAAGCTGCAGGGGAATCTGCTCCGGGGCATGGAGCTCCTCGCCCCCTCCTCCTTCGCTGCCCTTGGTGTCTCCAGGGCTGTTTCTCTCACATTTTCTCATTCCTCTCTCCCAGCTGCTGTTGAACATCAGTTTTTAGCCCTTCTTAAATATGTTATCAGAGAGGTGCTACCACCATCGCTGACTGGCTCAGCTTTGGCCAGAGGTAGGTCTGCCTTTGAGCCAGTGGCATTGGCTCTGTCAGACAATGGGACAGCTTCTTCCATCTTCTCTGGCATCTTCTCCTCTGCTACCAAAACCTTGTCACGGAAACCAAATACAGGCAGGCACTGGGGGATGCGATGTGCCAGGGCCTGGAGGGGATGTGAGCTTGCCCAGAGGACAAGGCATGGGCTGTGAGGGCAGGGGATGAACGGAGGGCTCTGGGAATGCCAGGGTCCATGTCCCCTCATGTGGGTTTGAGTGACAGTTGGGGTCTGGGAGGGGATTACATGGGCCTGACGATGCTGGAGGAGACCTGAATGAGAAGGGGGAGCCTGTGAGGATCGGTCAGGAGTGGAGCCAGGGTGGGCTGAAGTGGTGACTGTTGGGATTACGGGGGGTTCCAGGAGGTACCGCTTACACTTGGGGGTCCATGGTGGGCCAGCGAGCACTGGAGTACCCAGTGATGCCATTGATCATTTAGACAATTTTAGGAGCCTCCAGATCAAATCCTGTGCTGGGGCTGGAGGCATCAACAAAAAGCATCTCAGCAGCACCAAGAACCCTATTCCCTTCTGGTGTGCCATCCCCTGGGCATTTGGGGGACCTCTGCTCCAGGACTCCCACAGGTCCTCTCCCTGGACCCTGCTGCAGAGTGGGAATGCCTTGTGCCCAGGAGGCTTTCAGGGAAGGCTGAGCACCCAGAAGAGAAACCACAGCCTTGGAGACCTACGCTACCAGCACATCAGGCACAGGATCCACAGACTTGCTCCTGTTACTGGGGCAGTGGGATGGAGCCTGTGGTTTCATATGTGATTTCATGGGCTGGAGGAGTTCCCAGTTGTCTCCATCAGCTGCCTCTGCCCTGGCACCATAAGTACCTTGAGCCTCATAGTGCCTACTGCTCAGAGTTGCAAGAGCAGAGCTGCTCTGGGTCCAAGATTCCCTCACCCAGTGGCAGCTGGACCTGCAGGGATTCCCCTTCTCTGTCTTGCTTTGGTGTCTTTGCTTTTGAGGGCTATGAGGATGAAGGGACTGGAACACCTCTCTTAGGAGGAAAGGCTAAGGGACCTGGGGCTGTTTAGTCTAGAGAAGGCTGAGAGGGGGTCTGATTAATGTTTACAAATCTCTGCAGGGTGGGGGTCAAGGAGAAGGGGCCAGGCTCTTGTCAGTGGTGCCCTGGGATAGGATGAGGGGCAATGGTCACAAACTGGAACACAGCAAGTTCCATCTCAACATGAGGAGAAACTTCTTTCCTGTGAGAGTGCCAGAGCCTGGCCCAGGCTGCCCAGAGAGGCTGTGGAGTCTCCTTCTCTGGAGCCTTTCCAGCCCCCCCTGGCTCTGTTCCTGTGTGGGCTGCCCTGGGTGACCCTGCTGGGGCAGGGGGGTTGGACTCTATGATCTCCAGAGGTCCCTTCCAACCCCCAGCATTCTGTGATTCTGTGGTGTCCTGGTGGTGCTGCTGAGCCATGGTTGGGCTCTGCGGTTGCACGGTGGCCACTGTCCTCATGTCACTCCCATCTCCGTCACAGCAAACTTGTGTCCCCATGCAAGCCACTCGATGGGACAAAGAGCACAGCGAAGCACTGGGGGCTACTGGGCTGTTATCCAAATCAGGTTGCTTGATCTCAACATAGACCTTCTTGTGGCCTGTCAGGAAGATGGGGACAGAGTTTTGAGCAGGGCCTGTTGGGACAGGACAAGGGGGGATGGTTTGAAACTCCAAGAGGGAGATTTAGGCTGGAGAGGAGGAGAAATTGTTGGTGCTGAGGGTGGGGAGAGCCTGTGCCAGGCTGCCCAGAGAGGTGGTGGCTGCCCCATCCCTGGCACCATTGCAGGGGAGGTTGGCCAGGGCTCTGAGCACCCTGCTCTAGCTGCAGATGGCCCTGCTCCCTGCAGGGGAGGTGAACTCAATGATCTTGAAACATCCCTTCCCACCCAAACCAGCCTGTGATTCTACGGTTCTATGCCCTGTCCTGATCTTGTGATGCTGTTCCCAAAGACTTACTCACCAGACCTCTGTCAATACAGCCACAGATCCCACACATGTTTCTGGTTTCTGTGGCTCCCCAGCGCCTGGGCACCTCCACAGTTCCCTTGGGAGCCAGGAAGATCCCTTCCCTGTTTCTAGACCCTGCACCTCCAGGTGTCCAGGCAGATCCTCCACCAAGCCACTGCATCTCCTTCCTTCTGAATAAGCCAACTGTCTGGGCTGGTGAAAGGCTGGAGAGGTGAGGGCACTTGTCTCCTCTCTCCATGTTGCTGGGGATGGCTGTTGCTGTCAAGAATGGGCAACTGTATCATAGGTTGCACCACAACTTCAACCTGCTGGAGCACATCGCACATTTGCTCAAACCATGGGAGGGGCAGCAGCTGCCATCTGGGGGAAGAGAAGCTGAGCAAAAGGCACAAGACACAGAAAGAAGATTCAAATGAAGAGACTTCAGGGCCTGCATGAGGAGGTGTGCAAGGAGAGGAGTGCAAGGAGAAGAGTGAGGAGGAAGCTGAGGACACCTGTAGGAGGGAGCACTGTTGGAGGAAGGTGTTCCATGGTGGAGGTGGTACACCTCTGAGGGGACTATGGCCCATAGAGGACCCTTGCTGGAGCAGGGATATTGCTGAGAGAATGAAACCCTTTGAGGAACCCCCACTGGAGCCAAGGAGCAGTAGGCAGAAGCTTTTGAATATCATCATGGATGAAGACCACATGTCTGGGCTACCTGTTCTGGTGTTTGACCACCCACAAGAGTGTTTTCTTCTGTTCAGGTGGGATTTCCTGGGTTTTTGATTTGTGCCTGTTGCCTCTTGTCTTGTCTGGAAACAACCAAGAAGGGTTTGGCTCCCTTTTCTTCTGTCCCTCCCATCAGATATTTGCAGGGCTCTGCATGCCCCCTTGGTGAACACCACAGAGTTCCTCCCAGCCCAGCTGTCCTGCCTGTCGAGGTCTGTCTGGATGGCAGCACAATCCTTCATGTCTGTGAAGCTGCTGAGAATGCATCTGCTCCAGTGTCTGGGTTATTAATGAAGATACTGCACAGGACTGGCACGCGCATCCACCCCTGGGATAGACCGCTGGTGACTGGCCTCCAGTGGGACTTTGTGGTGTTCATCACCTCACTTCAGCCTGGCTTCTCAGTTACTCCTCAGTCCACCTCACCGTCCGCTTGCCTAACCATACCTCCCCAGTTTGTCTGGGAGGATGTTACAGCTGAAGGGTCAAAAGCCTTGCTGCGGAGGGGCTGCTCTCCTCCAAGCCAGCCACCTCCCTGGAGAAGGCCGTCAGGCCGATGAGGCCCTATTTCCCCTGTGGCCACCCGTGCTGACGGCTCCCCATCAGCTCCGTGTTTGTCATGTGCTCGGAAATGGTCTCCAGCTCTTTGTTCTTGTCCTCCATGAAAGACAGGAATGATACCTTTCTGCGTTCCTCTCCTCAGGAAGCTCTTTCGGTCACTGTAGCCGTGCCAAGCTCACCCACACAGCTCCCCGTGCGCTGCTGACTCCTCCTGTTGGGTCCCCACCCTACCCTCACCTGGAGGTGTCTCTGGAAGGCCCCCAGGGCACCTGCTGCTGCCCCAGGCCGTGCTGCCCCCTGTGCCTGGTGCTGCCCCCCAGGCCGCCTCTGCCCCTGCAGGGTGCAGGAACACCCGGGACCCTGCACAGATTTTGGGGTGCAGGGGGGATGGGACTCGGGGACCTGGGCCATAGGTCTCCAAGCTTCATCCAGGGGCTCCTAACTCAGTTTCCACACAGACTCGCACATCTGGTGCAGATGGGGCCACCCAGGGGTGACAGGAGTGCAAACTGGGGATGGGGTAAGGGCACAGGGTCATCCCCTGTTATAGCCTCCAGGGGCTGAGAGGGGCGAGGGGACTCAAGGCTCCAGGGTGCCCCTCCTTACCCCCCAGGCCCACCCCAGGCTGTGGCTCTGTGTGCCTAGTGCCGCATGTGGTCGGTGACACAGGGCCCGTGGGGACACAGGACGGACTCTGGCCCGGTGATGCCGGGGCAGCGGGGCCGGGGCACCCTGGCCGCTGCCCCCCTGGCGGGTGCCATCTACAGTGGCCCACGTCACCAGTGGACTCTCAACGCAATGGCCTGTGACAGACCAGCCCCGATTGGCACCAGGCCACTGCCCCGTGCATGGGCACTACCCCCAGGCCAGACACCCCAGCTTCCTGTGCTCGGCTGACCTGCTGCCCCGTGGCCAGGATGCGGTGGCTCTGCCCGCTGAGCCGCAGATCCTGCCGGGCAATGGTCACCCTGAGGCAGGAATGGGCACCAGCACCTGGGGTGACCCCCAGTGGTGCCAGGCTGGGCATTTGGGGGGACCCATGAGCCTCCTGGGACCTCACAGGATCCCCCAGGGTGCAGGTGCTGGTCCAACAGTGGGTCCTGGTGGGGACCAGTTTCTGTCCCTGCCTGGTGCTTTGCTGTGGGAACCTGGGCTGTGCTACTGCCAGGGCAAGGTGGGTGGCCCCCAGGCTGGCTGTCCCCCGGGACAGTGCTGCTGCAGGGTGCTAGCCCCCAGCTGGTGCTGGCACAAGGCCCGTGTGTGACACCAGTTCAGAGCCTGGAGCAGCCCCAGGCTGCATGGCAGTGCCAGGTTGGTGGTCAGAGTCTTGTTACACCCTGACTCGGTGCAGTACCAGTGCTGGTCTGGAGCAGACCATGCTGGAGCCAGACCACACCCACGCTGAACTGGGCCAGATAGTCTTGGAGCCAAGATGATCCTATACCCATGCTGGACCACGCCAGAGCTGAGCCCACATCTGTGCTAGGCTGTGACAGGTAGTGCCAGAGCCCACACCCGTGCTGAGCTGTGCCAGACCGTGCTGGAGCCAAGCCCAACCCTTTGCCAGGTCATGATGCACCAGTGTCAGAGCTGAGCCAGCCCACACCCGTGCTGGGCCGCGATGGAGCTGAGACCACACCTGTGTCTGACCGTGCCGGGCCGCGCCAGACCCCAGCCAAGCTCACTGCTGTACTGGGCCATGACAGCCAAGCCCAGACGTGTTTGGACAAGTTGGACCGGGCCGGGCCGGGCCGGGCCGAGCCGAGCCGAGCCCGGCCGGGCCGGGCCGGGCCAAGCCAAAGGGGGTCGAGCCGAGCCGAGCCGGCCCAGCCCGTAGCCGCCCCGCTCCGCCCGGGCGCCGCTGAGCGCGCACGTGGTGCCGGGGCGAGGTGCCCGCG
>JANVCC010000335.1:288686-298741 GCA_025345505.1 Todiramphus chloris collaris
GCCCGTAGCCGCCCTCGGCCGCCCCGCGCCACCCCCGCCGCCTCCAAGTGCCGGGGCGAGGTGCCCAAGAGGGGGCGCGGCAGCCGGCGGGGCGGGGCCCCCGTGCTCCGTGCGGGGCGCTGCCCAATCGCGGCTCGGCCGAGCCCCGCCCCGCCGGCGAGCGGGCCAATGGGCCGTGGCGGGCGGTGCCGCGCGTCAGGAGGGCGGGGCGGGGCGGCGGTCACGTGAGGCGGGGGGCGGTTAAAGCGCGGCGGGCGGCGGCGCCGCGGGCACTTGGAGGCGGCGGGAGTGGCGCGGGGCTGCCGAGCGGGCGCGGAACGGAGCAGAGCCGCGGAACGCCGCTTCCCGGAGAGCGTGGCCCGGCCCTGCCCTGTCGGTGAGCGGTGGCTTTAGGCGGCGGCGGCGGTGGAGGTGGAGGGCGGGCCGGGCACGGCACATGGCGGCGGGAGGGGGCGGCGGCGCGCGCGGGAGCGGCCGTTACCGGCGCGCGGGAAGGGCCCTTATCCGGTGCCCGGCCCTCGCCACACTGAGCTCTGTCTCTCCCGCAGGATGAAGAGCGGCGCGGGCCATGGCGCGGCACCCGGTACCGAGCGCCCGGCCGGGCCGTAGGACAGCGGAGCCCCCCCGCGCCCTATAGCGACGGCTCCCCAGCCCTCCCTATTTAATTTTGTATCTAACTTATTAATACCCCGGCCCTACCCCCGGACCATGGACCCGACCCCTGCGGTGTCCCCCACCCCCATGGAGGGCTTCCTTTGGATGCTGGTCCTGGGCTTCATCATCGCCTTCGTCCTGGCCTTCTCTGTCGGTGCCAACGATGTGGCCAACTCCTTTGGCACGGCAGTGGGCTCGGGGGTGGTGACGCTCCGGCAAGCCTGCATCTTGGCCAGCGTCTTTGAGACCGTGGGCTCTGTCCTCCTGGGAGCCAAAGTCAGCGAGACCATCCGGAAGGGGCTGATAGATGTGGACATGTACAACTCCACGCAGCAGCTGCTGATGGCGGGTTCGATCAGTGCCATGTTTGGTGAGCAATGGGGTGGCTAAAACAAGGGGACAGAGTGCCCCGAGGTGCTCTGGTGAGGCCTCTCTTACCGTGCTTTTTCTTCTCTTCCAGGATCTGCTGTGTGGCAGCTGATGGCTTCATTCTTGAAGCTCCCAATTTCTGGTACCCACTGCATCGTTGGAGCAACCATTGGCTTTTCACTGGTTGCTAAGGGGCAAGAAGGTGTCAAGTGGTCTGAGCTGCTAAAGATTGGTAAGTCTGCCCCTGTGCATGGCTTCCGTGTGCTTCCCTGGGCTTCTCCTTCCAGCAGCAGGATGCTGATTGTACCTCTTCTCTCCTAGTGTTGTCCTGGTTCATCTCACCCCTTCTTTCAGGCATCATGTCTGCTATCCTGTTCTTCCTCGTCCGGAGGTTCATCCTCCATAAGGTAAGGGCTGTCCGTCCCATTTTCTGACACCTTGGGGTTTCTGGGTGCTCCCTCATCTGCCTGGTGACTTCTGTGCACCAGGGCTTCTCCAGGCACATCCATTCTGTGTTGACACTTAGCTGAGCCCTTCAGGAGAAGCTGAAGGGATGAGAAAACAAGACCTGTAGTTGGTCTACAAGTGGAGCCTGGGAGGTGAAGAGGCATCTTTCTGAGATGATGATGACCCTGGAGTGCAGGATACTGCCAGCCCAGGGCAGAGCTTTCCAGGCAGCTGTACAGAGGAACTCCAGCACTTTCTTCTGCGTAGCTGAGGTTAACTTGAATTGTTTTAGGTCTTAGCTTTAACTGCTTCTGGTTCAGGAGATGTTAAGATCTTATCGCTGCTGGTTTCTACCTGATGGCCTGTTAAAATAATTTGGCGTCATGGCTGTCAGAGTAACCTTGTGTAACTGGCCTTTCAAAGCTGGGCTGGCCCCGTCATGCTTCATTCTGGTGCTGAGTAGTCTGGTTGCTCTGTCCAGCTCGGTGTGTTTGTACTGACGCTAGACCCCAACTGCTGGGCAGCAAAGGAGATTAAGTGCTCCCACTGCTTGGGTGAGGGCCTCTCTCTGTAGGTATGTGGTCAAATAAGCAGCTTTGTGAGTAATGGACTTTTTTATTTTGTCCAAGTCAGCTGGAAAGAGGTAAAAGCTTTGTCTGACAAATGGTTTTGTCTGAAAGTGTTTGCGGAGTTGAGAGAAAATATCCACATGGTGGGAGCTTGTGGAGGTCTGCGGGCTGGGCAGCCTTGGGCAGGGGCTGGGAGCCAGGCAGCCCCTGACTGGTGGTGCAGATGAGATGCCCCAGCCTTGGGAGTGGTGGGACACTTGGCTGGTCCTGCCCTGGGGAGTCTCATGAGACCCACAGTGTTCTGCCACCTGCCCTGAGGCTGCTGGGGGGAGTGTGGTGCTGGCAGCCCCATGGGCCACGGCTGAAAAACTGTCAGGAGCTCTGGCTTGTGCAGCAGTTGACTGAAGACACAAACTACCTTTAGGGCAGGGGCTGTCACTTGGCTGTTCCTTGGCCATCACGCAGCCCTTGAATTCTGACCTCCCCCAGCATCGCTCCTTGTTTTGCAGGCAGATCCTGTTCCCAATGGCTTGCGAGCGTTGCCCGTCTTCTATGCCTGTACTGTGGGAATCAACCTGTTCTCCATCATGTACACTGGTGCACCTTGTAAGTACACGCTAGAATACTTGAAACTTAATTTTTGAATTCTTTACAAAACCTCCATTAAATGCACGATTTACCCCTTTTTTGCTTTACAGGGCTGAAATCTCCTAGAAGGCGGCCGGCCTGTGCCGGTTACAGAAGGCTGCAGGCTAGCGTGCGCTGAGTTCTGGGCTAGATAGTTGCCCAAACAGAGACCTGCTCAAACTAAACCCCTCCAGACCTTTCTCCTTAGACTTCACAGGACTGGCAGATAATGACTTCCCCCTCCCTTCTCTTACCTGTGCTAAAGCTCAGGTATCTGGTGCCTCCAAAGAGACCGCTCAGGCTGCTGGGAGCAAGGCCAGGAGCAGGGATGGAGGCTGTGCTTCCTCATCCACATTGTCCCTTAGAATGAACTAATTATCCCTGGCAAGAAGAGCTGGCACCTGCACTGAGAAGTGGAGTTTGTACTTGGGTTTGGAAAGCCAAACTGAAATGCTTGTTTGGGTGTTGTGTAGGGGGACAGGTCATGGGCAGGGCTAGGAGAGGGTAACTGTCTATGGAGCTGGTGGCTCCAGAACCTCCCTCTGCTGGGGTGACTCGGTGTGAGCTGTTTTTGGTCTGAGTGTGGGTTTCCTGTTGTGGAGGAGTTACTGCAGGTGGGGTCAGCAGTCAACACTGGCTCTGCAGGGTTTTCTCTGTAAACAGTGGCTGGAAAAATTTTTTGAGGGATGTCAGCTTCCCCTTCTCTTGGCTTTGCAGCCCAGGGGAGAAGGCAAGGTTGCTGTGGTGCTGCTGGGATCACTGGGGCTGTAAAGCAGCAGCAGTGCTGCTCCCAGATCGTTTTATCACTGGGGCACCCCCAGGGTGGATTTGTGCTTGTTCGGAGTTCTCAGCTGCAGGAGGGCTGGATGAGGTCTGTGCAGGGCTTGTAACCTTCAGTGAGCTGGGCTTGGCGTAAGCAGAGAGCCAAGTGTGCAGGTAAAGCAGCTGCGATGTCACTGGGATGTCACTGGTTGTGCTTTGGGACCAGTAAGATACTGCCTGCAGCAGAAAGCGCAGGAGTCGAGCGGTCACCTGATCCCTGATGGGGTCTGCAGCAGGCTGGATAATGCAAAACCTCCGCAGAAGTCACGCTGCGCGTGAGTGTTTGTAACTAGGTCACGTAACACCTCCTGGAAACTTGAGCTTAAGTTCCTAGGGACTGGTGGAGCAGGAGAAGCACCTTCTCCCAGCAGCTGGAGGAGTTAATGGAGATGTGGGGCTCCAGTGGGAGCAGCCCAGGTCCTGTGTCCTCTCCTCCTCTCCCTGAGCGGGGAAGTGGCGCTGGTGCTGCAGCAGCCGTGCCGGGTGGTTTTTTTTTTCTTTGACATTGCAGCAAGTGAGGAGACAAAGACTGAGGAGCCTCCTGTCCCTGCACAGGGCACAGCCGCTCCCTGGCCGCGTGTGCCTGGGGGAGGAAGGGAGGGGAGGCGTTTGTGGCAGATCAGCCTTTGCTGGGGGGGCTGGAAGCTTGGGGGGGTCTGGGTACTCAGGTGCAGCGTGGTCCGCGACGCCTTCCCGCTGGCATTTCTCCCTGGCAGGCGAATTAGCTCAGGGATGTAGGTGATGGAGTCCCTGTGCCGGGAAGAGCAGAGTCACGTGTTGAGGAGGCCTTTACTCGGAGGTTTTCAAAGATCCGTTGTTTTATTTCGTAGTGCTGGGCTTTGACAAACTTCCTCTGTGGGGTATCCTCCTAATTTCGGCGGGGAGTGCTGTTGTCTGTGCTCTCGTCGTCTGGTTCTTTGTATGTCCGAGGATGAAGAAGAAAATCGAACGTAAGTAACACGTCTCTCTTTGCAGTCCTTCAGGGAAGGGCATGCTTGGACTAACCAACTTCTTTCCCCCGCGGGAGATCTCATTAGCCGCAGGGCTGTTATTAGCAGGAATCCTCGGCTTCGGTTATCACTTAAGCTGCTCTGCAAACCCTGAGTCACTGGGGCACATCTTGCGGAGCTGGACCCTGCGTGCTCCTACCCTGCAGTGGCACCGGGAAGCTGCTCCCCGAGTCCCCAAAATGCCCCTCAGAGTGCCTGTTGTGCTGCCCAGGGGTGATGGCAGCTGGTTTCTGAGCAGGGCGAGCTCTCCTTGAACCTCCCAGGACAGTTGGGAACATTAAACAGCCTGATGTCTCTCTTTAATAGAGGGGAGGAGGCAGGAGACAACCTGCCTGTTAACTGGTGCAACCTTTAATCCTCTGCATACCTGCTGATCAATCTTTGGCCTGGCAGATGCAGATCACAAGTTTAAAGCTGTGTAAGCTGATGAAAATCCTTTCCCTGTAGTGAGGTGGGGGAAGAGAAATCTATTGAAAGACATCCAAAAGAGCAGTCCTGAGTCCTGCCTTCTGAAAGTACAGGCAGCTTTCCTGAAGTCGTGTGTGGTCTTGCATATAAATTGTGTGCAGTCTGGGGCACTTAAGGAACTGGAGATGAGGGGATAACCAGTGTCCTTGTCAGACTGGTGTAATTGGGGTGTGACTAACAGCTTTATGGCTGCCCTTGACATTCTTCCAGCTGTTCGAGCTCCAGCTTAACTCCTGCCTGCGGGGCGGGCTCGGCTGCCTGTCCGCCAGCCCTGCCGGCTGGCAGAGGTGCTGGTGCAGGGGGAGAGGGGCTTTGCAGGGGATGGTGCTGGGGTGAGGGACTGGAGGCCACAGCCTGGCCCTTGCAGCGAGCAAACTGACTGGGAAATGGTTATGTTTGTGAAGAGGAGGTCGTTTTTGTTGTTGTCTGAAGGATCTGACCTCATGTTTTCACCTGGAGAAAACATGCTTTTCCTGGTAGAGGGGGAGTAATGGCCTCAGCTTCCAGGGCTTGATGCTGCTGGCTTGGCTCTTCCAGTGGGACAGGAAACCAGGCAGCCCCTGGGAGGTGTGACCAGCTCCTGTTTGGGTTTGTCACCCACCAGTGGGTGCTGGAGAGGAGCCCAGGCAGGCGAGTCCTCCCAGCAGGCTGGACCTGATGGGCTGGCAGAGAAGCTGGGCCCTCTGGGCACCTTCCCATCAGCTTCAGGGGTTGCAGCCACCTCAGAAGTGGGTCCAGAGCATCCCACGGCTGCCGGGAATGGGACAAACACGGCTCAAAGAGAAACCTCTGCCCTAGGAAGAATGGGCATAAAAGCCCCATAATGTTGCTTACCCCACCCTGTGTGGGTGGGTGGGGCCTAAAAATAGGAGATGAGCTGGCTTATGATGGTTTGGGTGTTGTGCTCAGGACAAGGTGCGACTGCCCAGCAGTTTCCAAAGTTCAGGATGAGGGGAAAGCTGTAAATTTTTTTTTAGCTTCCATAAATCTGAGTGGTGAGGGATGTGGGCTTGCTCCTGGTGTTGGCTGCAGTGGTGGGAAGAGGTTTGATGGCAGCTGCCTCCCTTCACAGGAGAGATCAAATCTAGTCCTTCTGAAAGCCCCTTGATGGAGAAGAACATCAGCCCCAAGGAGGACCACGAGGATCCCAAGGTGCCCCTGGGTGATGCCAAGAGCCCTGTTGCTGATGGGGGGTTGACTGTGCCTCACCGGGCGGTGATGGAGGAGAGGACGGTCTCCTTCAACCTGGGGGACCTGGAGGAGGCCCCAGAGCAGGAGAGGCTCCCCAGCCTTGACCTGAAGGAAACCAGTATTGACAGTGGTGAGTGGTGGTGGGGTGATACGGAGGTGCTAATGTGGTCTCCTCCCACCCCAGGTACCTCCAGTGCTAAGCCCCCACCATCTCTCTTGGCAGGAGCCGTTCAGCTGCCTAATGGCAACCTTGTCCAGTTCAACCAGGCTGTGGGCCACCAGATGAGCTCCAGCGGGCAGTACCAGTACCACACCGTGCACAAGGACTCCGGCCTCTACAAGGAGCTGCTGCATAAACTGCACCTGGCCAAGATGGGGGACTGCATGGGGGACTCGGGGGACAAGCCCCTGCGTCGCAACAACAGCTACACGTCCTACACCATGGCCATCTGCGGCATGCCCCTGGACTCCCTCCGTGCCAAGGAGGGGGATGAGGTGGAGAAGCTGACCTGGCCTGTGGTGGACACCAAGAAAAGGGTCCGCATGGACAGCTACACCAGTTACTGCAATGCGGTGGCAGACGCCCACCCGGCCGCTGATGTGGATCTGAACACGGCCCAGGTGGAGATGGGTGTCAGCGACTGCAAGGGCAGCAGCAGCTCCCTGGAAGAATGGCATGACCAGGACAAACCTGAGGTGTCCCTCCTCTTCCAGTTCCTGCAGATCCTCACAGCCTGCTTTGGCTCCTTTGCTCACGGTGGCAATGATGTCAGGTCAGTTGGGTCAGCAGGAGCAGTGGGGTTGCTTGCTGGGACTGGTTCCCACTTTGTCTCTAGACCAGCTCTCCTTTCTCTTCCAGCAATGCCATAGGGCCTCTGGTCGCCCTCTACCTGGTCTATCAGACGGGTGATGTGGCTACCAAGGTGGCAACTCCCATCTGGCTGCTGCTCTATGGAGGTGTGGGCATTTGCATTGGCTTGTGGGTCTGGGGAAGGCGAGTCATCCAGACGATGGGGAAAGACCTGACTCCCATCACACCTTCAAGGTAAGGGGCAGGCTTCAGGCAGTTCTAGAGCTGTGTCCCACCTGTGGGGCACCTCTCTGTTCTCAGGGCAGGGGGGAGGTTGTTGCTCAGATGGTGGCACTGTGGCCTCTGTGGCCCCATAATGCCTCCCTGCACCCCTTTAAGCTATTGGTCTGGGACTGCTGTGGGTCTAGAGCCAAGTGAGGAGCTGACCCCTCCATGCAGGGTCTGTCTGGGGGAGGGCAGCCCCATTCTGACTTGGGCTGAGTCAGCCCGGTGGGTTGAGTGGTGCTGGGGGTGTCTGGTGCCCAGGTGCTCATGTGCTTTGTCTCTGCAGTGGCTTCAGCATCGAGCTGGCATCTGCTCTGACAGTAGTGATCGCCTCCAATGTTGGCCTCCCCATCAGCACGACCCACTGCAAGGTAGGTAGGGGTGGTGGGAGGGGGATGGTGCCAGCTCAGCTTCCCCCAAATCCGGGTGCAGTTAAGGTTGAGCTGTGTGGGAGGTCCCAAAGTAGGCTGCTGGCTGACCTTCAGCTCCCAGCTCTGCCACTTGCATCTCAATGTGGCGTGGCAGTGACTGCCCAGGGCTGGGGGGGGCACTTGGGGAGGTGGGTGATGGGAGAACAAAACCCCTTTGATGGGCTCCTGAGCTCTGCCAAGCAGCCCTGGAAGCCCAGCTGCTGTAGTGCCCTGTCCCTGCTCTGGGATGGCAGCTCAGTGCCTGGGCTCTGCTGGGGCCCCAAGGGCTGAGGCTTTCCCTGGGCAGGGCTGGGGAGAGGTGGACACCTGGTGGGTGCCCCATCCTGCTGCACTGCTGAGCTGTGCCCTGGCTTCTTGGGTAGGTGGGCTCCGTGGTCTCGGTGGGCTGGCTGCGCTCCAGGAAGGCGGTGGACTGGCGCCTCTTCCGCAACATCTTCATGGCCTGGTTTGTCACGGTGCCCATCTCTGGTCTCATCAGTGCTGCCATCATGGCTGTTTTCAAGTTTGCCGTCCTGAAGGTGTGAGGACACCGGGCTCGTGCTGCTCCTGCTTCCCTGCTGCTGCCCCCGCCCCGGGAACTGGGGAGGCTGGTCCCACCATGGGACGGGGGCTGCTGTCATCTCCGGGGCTCCCTCCCTTCTGTATAGTGTTGTCACTGAAGTATTTTTTAAGATAAATGTCTTGGCGCTCAGTTTCTAGAGGGGGTGCAGCGCTGAGGCTGTGCCTGCCCCGCCGTGACTCCCCTGCTGCGCTGTAGCTTTAGATTAGCAGCTCTGGGAGGCTACTTTTCTTATTTTTAATGACTTCGTTAACATCCCCTGGCAGTGATTCCTCCTGGGGTGAGGACTGGGTCTGGTCCTGCCCCCTTTGGGGAGGGTGTGGGGGCCACGGGGCATTCCTCCAGCACAGCCTCTGCTGCGTTTGGCTTTGCCTCCATTGCTGTAGTGGTGCCAACATCAGATGCTGCCCAACCATCCTGCTCTGGGGGGGTGGGTCCTGGGGGCTCTCCCCTGCCACCCTCCCCCCCCCTCACTGCTGCTACCTCAGACTCAATAAAGGTTTCCTTCCTTACACCCGTGCTCACAGTGCTCCTGGGGCTGTGGGGTGGCCCTGTGCCCTCTCACATGGTGCCCCATGACCTCTGCCCTGCCCCCCTCTTGGCCCCATGCCTTGGGCAGGAGCTGGGCCTGGGGCAGCTGATAAGAGCCCCACGTGTCCCCTGGTGTCACAGGGCACCCTGCCTGGGGGTGGTTATCAGGGCCCCCCAGGTGGGGGGCAGGCTCTGCCCCTGTGCTGGAGCTGTTCTGCTGCCTCCTCTGTGGCAGCAGGCCCAGGGTGCTCTGGTGAGCTTGTTCCCGTATGGGGGGGACAGGACCCAGCCCCGGGTCAAGGTCGGGCCCCAGGACCCACGTCAGTGAGTTGGCACCGGGATGTCGCAAGAGATGCTGGTGGCCGCAGCGGCACGGGGGCTGGCACGGGGCTGAGGTGAAGCAGGGGCAGCCTGGAGACCTCGGGGCTCCTTGGAGTGCTGAGCCCCGCTGGGGGTGGGGGGTGGGGGACACGGGGGCTGGGGAACGGGCTGTGGGATTAGCGATGTGCCTCCTGGAGCTGCTGGGGGCTGTGACCTGTGGGGATGCGGAAGGGCCATGGGGCAGGCGGTCAGCCCTGCGAGGAGGGGGGACATGTCCCCCTGGGCCCGGGCTGGGGGTGCCCCCCTGTCCCCGTCCCGCTGGGGGCGGTGCCGGGATGGCCCCTGCCCTGGACCCCCTGTGCGGTGCAGCTCCCCCTCCCCGCCCCCCCCCCCCCCCCCCGGGGCGACAGCGGGGCGGTGGGGCCGGGGCCGGGGCCGGTCCTTGACCCCGGTTAATGATTCGCCGCCGGTCGCTCCCCGCTGCCAGCGGCGCCGCTGGGCAAACAGCGGCCCCGGGGCTCCGGGCCGGGCACCGCCGGGGTCGGGGCCACGGGAGGGCCCTGCTCGGGGGGAGGGGCTCCTTGGGGTGCCCCGCTCTGGGGGCACAGGGAGCGCTGCCCCGTTCGGGGCGGGGGCACCGGCCCATGTCGGGGGGGGCATTGCCCCATTCCCCGGGGGGGGAGGGGCGCGGGGGCATCACCGTCCCCCTGGGGGGCACCAGCCGGCGCTGCCCCGGGTACCGTCCCGGCTGTTGCGCCCGGGGGGGGCCGGGGCCGGGGGCCGGGGCGGGGCGCTCTGGCGGGGCCCCGATAAAGCGGCGGCGGCGGCCGGAGCGGCGGCCGGAGCGGCGGCGATGGGCAGCGAGGGGGAGCGGGGCCCGGCGGCCCCGGGACAGAGCGACCCGCGGGCGCTGCGGAGGGACTGCCAGCACCGGTGGGGCCGGGGGCACCGGAGGGGCGGGGGGGGGTCGAGGGCAGCGGG
>JANVCC010000335.1:308741-391992 GCA_025345505.1 Todiramphus chloris collaris
CCCCCCCCCCCCCCCCCCCCCCCAGTCCCCTGGCCAGGGACGGGGAACATGAAGACAAGTTCCCATCCCTTCCTTCTTGCCACCTCCAGCCCTAGACAATCCCCACCCCGTAAGCCCCCAGATCTTTGTCAACCCCCACCCCATGGTCACCCCCAGGATCTTCGTCAACCGGAGCTTGGCGCTGGAGAAGATCAAGTGCTTTGGCTTCGACATGGACTACACCTTGGCCAGTGCGTTTTTGGGGTGGGGTGGGTTGAGGCAGGGTGAGGGGCAGCAGGACCCACCCCGACCCCTGAGCATGCCACCCCCCTGCCCCCCACAGTGTACAAGTCCCCCGACTACGAGGAGCTGGCCTTCAGCTTGCTCTTGGAGCACCTCGTCTCTATTGGGTACCCCCATGAGATCCTCGCCTACAAGTACGATCCCACCTTCCCCACCCGGTGAGTGACAGCAGGGTTGGGGGACACAGGGCATAGGTTGGGGCATCAGTGGGATCCCCCACCCGCTGACATTGTGTGGTGCAGAGGGCTGGTGTTCGATGCCCTGTATGGGAACCTGCTGAAGGTGGACTCACATGGGAACCTGCTGGTCTGTGCCCACGGCTTCCGCTTCCTCAAGGGGTGAGTCTGGGAACCCCCACACCAGGGGGCTCATGGGTGGGATGGGGGAGCCCTCAGCATGGGGTGCAGCTCTGTGCTCCCTCCCCAGGGCTGAGATCCTTCACTATTACCCCAACAAGTTCATCCAGCGGGATGATATGAAGCGCTTCCACATCCTCAACACCCTCTTCAACCTCACAGGTGAGTGGAATTTCCATCCCCACCATCATGGGGTGCTGCCCTCCCCCTGTGCCCCCTGCGTCCCCTCTCACAGCCCCCTCCCTGGCAGAGGCCTATCTCTATGCTTGTCTCGTGGACTTCTTCACCAACTGCTCCAGATACCTCAAGTAAGAGGGAGATGGTGGGTGGGGGCTCAGACCTGGGGGGATGGGGGGGGGTGGCAGCCCCTTCTCACCCCCCCCCCCCTTCCCCATCTGTTGCAGCTGTGATACTGGCTACAAGCACGGGAACCTCTTCATGTCCTTCCAGAGCATGTTCCAGGACGTGCGTGAGGCCATGGACCACGTCCACCTCTCGGTGGGTGGGGCAGCTGGGGGGATACTGAGGGTGCTGGGGATGCTCCCTGCCTCAGGAGGCTTTGGCCAGACCCATCCATCCCCTCTGTAGGGCTGCTTGAAGGAGAAGACACTGGAGAACTTAGAGAAATATGTGGTGAAAGATGTGAGTGTCTCCAGACCCACCCCCCCCTGGACTGGGGAGGGGTTCCCCTTTGTTCTCAGTGCCCTCAGCCAGGTCCCCATGGCTCCCTTGGCCCACACCATGCTGATTTGCCCCTTGCCAGCCCCGGGTGCCACTGCTGCTGAGCCGCATGAAGGAGGTGGGGAAGGTCTTTCTGGCCACCAACAGCGACTACGACTACACTGATGTGAGTAGGGGGTGTCTGTGTCCACCCCCCCCGACCCCAGGGCCAGCCTGCCGTGGGGGGGGTGGTCCTGGGAGGGGGAGGCAAAGCACAGGGACAGGAGGCCTGGCCTCCCTGGGCCAGTGGTGGAGGTGCTGGATCTCCTTGCAGGCCATCATGTCCTATCTGTTCGACTTCAAGGATGGGGACAAGGTGAGTCTGTCCCTGGTGCGTACTGGGTCGGGGAGTGCAGGCTGCTGTTAGCAGCCCCTGGCTGATACAGCCCCCCCCTCCTCCAATGCCCTGCAGGCCGAGACCCCCCAGCGACCCTGGCGATCCTATTTCGACCTCATTGTGGTAGACACCCGCAAGCCACTTTTCTTTGCTGAGGGCACTGTCCTGCGCCAAGTCAACACGGTGGGGACCGCTCCACTGCTGCGGTGCCAGTTGAGGTGGTGGGCACTGTCTGGGCACTGCAGGGGTGCCCATGGGCATGACGGGGGGGAGAGTTTGCCATTGGGTGGGCACCGAGTGGCCACAGGTAACAGTACCCCTGGCCCCGCGGTCCTCTTTTCCCCCAGGACACGGGGAAGCTGCGCATCGGGACGTACACTGGCCCCCTCCAGCACTGTGCTGTCTACTCTGGCGGTGAGCGCCCGGCCCAGCTCTGCAGGCAGTGTGGGGATGTGCCCGTGCCCTCGCTCTGACATGTGGCTGCCGCAGGCTCCTCTGACGTGGTCTGTGACCTACTGGGTGTGAAGGGCAAAGACATCCTCTACATGGGGGACCATATCTTCGGGGACATCCTCAAGTCCAAGAAGCGGCAGGGCTGGCGCACCTTCCTAGTGGTGCCCGAGCTGGCTCGTGAGCTGCAGGTCTGGACAGAGAAAAGCGGTGAGTGGCCCAACAAGGGACATGGACCTTGCCCGGCTGGGTGACAGCTGAGCCCAGCAGGGGGAGGTGGCCTGGAGCCTCCTGCCCCCTCGTTGGCAAAACCCTTCCCAGGAGGATGTGCCCCACACTGCACGTTGGCCCTGCTGGGCAGTAATGGGCAGTACCTGTGCTGAGCCGGCCCCTTTGTCCTTGCAGAGCTGTTTGAGGAGCTGCGGAGTCTGGACCTCTTCCTGGCGGAGCTGTACGAGTGAGTGGGCAGGGCATGGGGTAGGCAGGGTGGTGCAGACACCCGTGGGGGACCCTCCAGGCAGTCCCCCAGCCACACGTCTCCCCCACCAGGCACTTGGACAGCAGCAGCAGCGAACGCCCGGACATCAGCTCTATCAAGCGTCGGATCCAGGTGATGACTGGGGCACCATTCCAACCAGCATGTAGCTCAGCCTCCTGCTCAGATCCCCACCGTGGGGGGCACCCCAAGAGGCGTTGGGTCCCCCCACCATCCCACTGCGCCTGCAGAAAGTCACGCACGAGATGGACATGTGCTATGGGAAGATGGGCAGCCTCTTCCGCTGCGGCTCGCGCCAGACCCTCTTCGCCAACCAGCTGATGCGCTATGCGGACCTCTACGCCGCCTCCTTCATCAACTTCCTCTACTACCCCTTCAGCTACCTCTTCCGGGCACCCCCTGTCCTGGTATGCAGCTCCCAGCCCCCACCACACTCACCTGCCATGCCTCAGTTTCCCTGCCTGCCTGAGGGAGGTACGGGGCTGATGGAGGCATTAGGTGCACGCCCAACCCCTCAGCTGGCTGGTGCTGGCCCCTCTCTGTGAGCCTTCTCCCCGCTGCAGATGGCACACGAATCGACAGTGGAGCACGGCCGCCTGGATGCGGGGGAGACTGGCACAGCCCTGGCACCCTGGCTGGCCCGGCATGGCCACCGCAGCCAGCAGGTGAGTAGCAGGGGACAGAAGAACCTAGTGGCTGCAGGCACAGCAGTCCCAGCACTGGCCCCCTGATGCCACTGTGGTCCTGTGTCCATCGAGCTCCTCGCCTCCATCTCAGGTCACTGGGGGCCACCAGGATTCCAGTGGGGAGGAAGAGGATGACGGAGAAGCCTGAGCCAACGGCTGCTGAGCTGGCAGGTGCCAGCCCCTGGGAGGGTGTTCGGTGGCCCTGGCCCGTGCCCCACATCACACCTCTCTCTAATGCCATGCCAGGAGGAGGGATCCCGCCCTGAGCCCATGGGCTGCCTGGTGTCCCCCACCTCCCCTCTTGGCCCCCAGCCAGCTCAGTGCCAGCCTAACACTGGGGTGAGCTAACAGCTGCTCCTCTAACTGTCACTGGAAACCCACTTTGCACAGTAAGTGGTCCCAACAGCTCCTGCCCTTCCTGCTTTGGTGCCTGGCCCCAGCTCTGGGTGGTGGTAGGTAGATGTTGCTCAAGCATGGGAGGGCTCTGGAGGTGCCCACTGCTCCCTGGCAAATCCCTTTTACCTGCTACTAACCTCTTCCGGTTTCTACCCTTTCCTATTTATAAAAGGCACTCAAACTCTTGGGACCACAGACATAAAAAACTGGGTATTTTAAATGAAATCTGCTTTGCCCCTGAGCCCTGAAGGTGGGGACAAAGGGCAATTCCCAAATCCTCATCCACCCCCTGCTCTGCTGGCACTGTCTTGCGCCCTGGAGGAGGGGGCCAGGTTTGCCCAGACCTCCAGAGACTGCTCCACAACTTCCTGCAGCATCAAGTTTGCACAATAAAGATGTTGAGTCCACACTGGTGATGGCTGTGTCAGGAGACAGAAGGTGGGTTAAGGACAGGACTGCTGCTTGCTGGCAACAGGAAGGTGACAACAGGGGTCCCCTCCACCCTTCAAGGCAGCCATACCACTTTACTTCTTGCTGCCAGAAAACCAGGCCAACCTCCAGCAGCCAGCCCCACAGCAGCTGCCTTGTGCTGTGCTGTGCTAGCTCTGGGTGTGAGCCCAGCCCTTGAGGGAGTGGAGGCTGCTGTCGTCCCCAGGTGCTGCTGTTCTGCACCCCCAGCCATGCCCCGGGTTCCGAGAGCCTGGCCTGCTGCACACCCAGGAGCCCCATGCCCCTTATGTGTGCCACCTTCAGCCTCCTTGGGACCCGTGCAGAAGCTGTTGGGGTCCTGCAGATGGCCCAGCCCCTTGCCTGCGTGGCGTGGCCGGTGCTGCCACATGTGACTCAAGATACCGGTCGGGTCTCCCTGTGCCTCTTGGCAGGGACCATCCGGGTGCTGTCCAGGTAGGACACAACACAGGTCTGGAGCAAATCCCTTGGGACTCTTTCCCAAGTACCAGAAGGTGCCTGGAGCATTGCAGAGCTTGGATGACACCAGTTACCACAGGAAAACTGGGTCCGTGCGTCACAGCAGAGAAGCCGAGCGTAGTCCCAGGGGACAGAGGCCATGTTTCCAACCCCAGACCTTGCACACTGATCCCTAAGCCACACTGCACCTCTACTGCAAGCTTTTATGCATTTAAAACAGCAGTTATATATTTGAAACAGGCTTATTATGTGCCACCCCTCCATATTTACATCTGAGAGGCAACAAGTCAGTGAAGTACATGAGAGACAGCGCAGGGGAGGCAGCAGCCTGCACCCCCCTAGGAACCCCTCAGCAGCACTCTGGGGGACACAAACTCACACCCTCCAGCTCTGCCACCTCTGGCAAAGCCTTGTTTTTCCGGAAGAAGAACCGAGTCTCCTCAGCATCCAGGATTTCACTGAGGGATGACACCACGGGGTCATGGTCCTTCAGCATCTCCGGGTAGCACCTCCCAGCCCGCTCTATCCGCAGTGAGCGCCGCACTGGCGTCACGAGTTTCAGCTCCTGGCCTTCCAGCAACTCCTTTACTCTGCG
This sequence comes from Todiramphus chloris collaris, assembly GCA_025345505.1. NCBI lineage: Eukaryota > Metazoa > Chordata > Aves > Coraciiformes > Alcedinidae > Todiramphus > Todiramphus chloris. The sequence continues at coordinate 313,987 of JANVCC010000335.1, forward strand.
GATGACAAGAGCCTTTGTGTAAATCCTGCAGAAGAGCACTGGCACAGAGGGTGATGCTGGCAGGAGCTCAGCCTTACCTAGGTGCAGATGTAACTTGTAGCTTGATTGAGGTGGGCAGGCTGGTCAGGGACCTCCCGGGCACACAGGGAGTCACTGCCATCTTCTGCGTCTCACTGGGGCAAGGTGTTGCAGGGTCCCAAGGAACGGGCTGCTCGGCCTTTTCCCCTGACAGGAGAGGAAGGGGCAGCACGGTCGCAGAGAGGGCAGAGTGGCAGCTGGGGAGTGATTACAACACCGGCGCTTTGCATACGGGCGAAGGCACCTTGCTATGGAGCTGTGCTGGGAACATGCCCAGCCCTGGCAGAGGAAACTTGCCCTATTTTATATGAGATCAGGATTCTGACACGGGGTGTTGGGACAGACTGTGGACCGTGCTGCTTCCCAGCCTGCAGTGGCAGAGAAACCCCATCTGCCCATGCTCCATCCAGCCCCCACATGCACATGTTACCTTCTGATGTTTGGTCTGTAGCCTTCAAAATATCCAGGACAACTTCTCGGAGCTCCTGGAGTGGCTGCAGGAGAAGCAGAATACAGGTCAAGGCAGGCCTGACTTGGGAACAGAGACTGAAGTTAAAACTGAATAGGAGAAAAGGTTTTTGATGCATCACGATACCCCAGGCTGGAGACAGCAGTGAGAGGCTACAGAATACCCCTTCTCCAAGTGCAATCTGTCAGCACAGGGGCAGGGCAGGTGTCCACCCTGTGCAGGTAACCCCTGCCCAGATGCTGCAGCCACACCGCCCAGAGCAGCACAGAGTTGCTGCCACATTGCTTCCAGCTACAGCTCTGGCGTGGCACAGGCTGCACGTCCTCCCTGCCCTCCCCCCGGCCCCGGCCACGTTGGACAGCCCTGCCTCCTTGGCCGATTACAAAACAGGACCCGCAGCTCTAAGGGGCTTTTCCAGCAGTGACTAGTGCTGCTAAACTCATCCCAAAATCTGGGATCTCAGGGAAACCTGCCGGCACAAAGGCAGGGAACACGGGCTGCTACCAAACAGAAGCACCTCTCACCACTGCACCGGCGCAGACGGCTGCTCTGTACAACCCCGTCACGTCGAAAGGGCCGCTCCGGGCCAGCAGTTTTGCTTTGCAGATCCAGAACCTGGCAAATTTCTCTGCGTGGGGCACACGGGACAACACTGCAGAGACCTCTTCTGCCTGGGCACCCTACAAGAAGAAGGGCAAGGTCCTGGAGAAAGGTGTCAATGGCGAGGGCCAGAGGTGAGCACTGGGGGAGCTGTCAGTGCACGACAGCTCTCCCAGTGCTTGACGCTGAGGAAGAGGAGGGTCTGAAGAGTCTGGTTTTGCATTCTTGCTTCTATTTACCCCTTGGTAAAATGAGTCCAATATTTGAGAGGGATGTTGAGAAGTACTCTTCAGTGCTGGAACTAAGAGCCACTAAACCCCAGAGCAGGGCATTCCCAAAGGTGATTCCCAGGTCAGTGTTCCCAGAGGCACAGGTCACAGCAGCTGTTAAGACCCACCAGGGACATACCCCAAGCTATGAGGTCCACCAGGGATGTACCTCAAGCTGGCTTAATCTGCCTGGGCTGCTGCCACAGAAATTCCTGCTGCAGGCTGTGCTGCTGGGTACTAGGACACTGACCATGACATACACCAGTCCCATGACTGGGTATTGCTCCATTTTCCCCATTAGAGCATCTTGCTGTGTGCCTTTGCCCTCTCTATATCTCCATGTGCCTCTGGCTACCCATAACTCCATGAGGAGTTACTTTTCCTGCACATTCCTCTGCCAATTGTAGCCAAGTGAACAAGCATTCTTGCTCCAAACCCCTGGGGGATGTGGCCTTCATCTCCTGGGATGCTCCAGGAGGAGCCTGCTCAAGCTTTCCCATTCCCACCTCCTCAACAAGCTTCAGGCAGTCAGTTAATATGTTGTTGATCTTCTCCAGGGATTGCTGCTCTGGTTTCTCTCCTTTCTCTTTCTCCTTGACATTTCTCCAGGACGTCTTCACTGGATTTTTCTGCAGCAGCATCATAGGTGGCCGCTTATATGTCTTGCCTTTGGATGCCAACCACTCCTCCAGCTGTTTCCTGTCAAAGAACAAAGGGATCACTGTCACCACCCCACCAGATGACCAGCACTTGCCAGGCTACTGTTTCCCCTTGGAATCTCCCACTAACCAGTTCAGATGCTCAGGAAGAACCAGGGCATCTCTCCTAAAAATGCCTCCAAGCTCTGGGCTGGGAGAGGAAAACCCTCTCAAGTTTAAGTGTGCCTCAAAGATAAAACAGGAGAGCGTCTGCACGCTGTCCTCCCACTGGCTGAATCCCCGGGAGAGGAACCCAAAGTACCACCAAATCTCATCCCCACCCTCCTCTTTCCCGGGGCATCAACTTCCAAACAGGCATTTGCTGGTAAGGGGAATTTAGACGCTGCTTTCACCAGGCTGGTACTTGGTCACCCAGTTAGAACACTTTAAACTCTGCTGTCCCCTGGAGGCGAGGACGGAGTTGTCTGAAGCTGCTACTCACTTGCGATCCGCAGCTGATGGGGTCTTGGGGACGCGCCTAGGAAACATTTCACTTGCCTTCGGCAGCTCTGCTTTAAACCTCTCTCTCCTACTCCTCAAATCACTCTCAGTTGCTTGAGTTTTGGAGCCATGTGTGCCACAAGGCTGCTTTTGGGTGACTGTCACTCGGGATGCTGCAGTGTGTCTGGGAAGAATCGCCTTCACATCCTTCCTACCCACCTCCCCTTTAGCCACGGGCCTCTGGCATTGCACAGGGCCATTCGGTTTCAGGCTGGATGTCAGGTTTGTGGTCCCTTGGGGCCTCTTGGAGGCCAGAGGCTTTGTGGGAGATCTTTCCACTTGGGGAGGTCTACTGTGGTGCTTAAGAGTTCCCACTGGCAGTATGATGGGTGGTCTTCTAACAGGTGCCTTTGCCGTGTTAGTTTTTTCCTGGTTTGCCCTTGTTTTAGTACGTGGCAAATGAGCAGAAGCAGCAAGTAACCGTGGGGGCTGCAACAGTGGAGTTTTGATACTTGGTCTTTGAGATGCGCTCTTTGAGCCTGTCAGGGGTTTCCTGAATTTATCCTGGATCGGCTCTTCCTTAGCCTGGTGGCCATTCGTTCTGTCCTTTGGACCCGCAGTGGATCTTGACACCACGGCTGAGTTTTGCCTGTGAGCCAAGACTCTCTTCTTCCCAAGACTGTTTCCATCAGGCCGAAAAGCTCTGTTCAGCACAGGCTGTGTAGAGGCTTGTGCTTGGACATTTTCTTTGTTGCAGAGTAACCTGTCCTGCAGACCCTTGTGTGGGGAGCGAGGTGCCCCAGGAGGGTGGTGGTCACTTCCAGATGAAGGTGCTGCAGCAGTGACAGTCTCCTGTGCAGGCTTCTTGTTCCTTTCTGGATTTAGGTGACCAGAGGTTGAAGTTGGGAGCCTCCCTCTTGGCTGCGTAGAGTGGAATAAGCTCACACCTGGCTTGAGCCCTGTGGGAAGCTTTGTGCTCTTTCTTGGCTGCTCTGGACGTGGCACCACTGCTCTCTGGGACATATTTGAAGACTTTGGAGCAGCATGGCAAGTGTGCTGTGTGGATTTGGTGCCAAGTTGGACATCCCCTGGAGTGCCCTTCACCACATTTCTAAGAACATCCTTCTTGTTCCTGTCAACCTGGAAAGACAAAAAGACAAAGTGAACCTCAGCCACAATGAGAGCTCAGCTTGGTCAAGCCCAACAGCTCACTCCTGCCCCAGCCCTGATAGCCTGAGGGACATCATGTGAAGGCCTGTGGTGACAAATGAGTTGTTAATAGAGCAATGGCACAACACCCACCACTGCATGGACAGAGGATGAGTCTCTCACACTAAGTCCTTCTGAAAAATAAGTAGTTGATTTCTTGCCAGCTATTTAGCAATCTGTTGGCAGCACCCCATTTGGGGTCAGGAACTCATGACCCTGATCTGGGAACCCTGTTCTGACCAGATTTGCTTCAAGTGTGAAACATCAAACCAGGCTCAAAAGATTTCTACTTACATGAGCTAGTTTAGAAACTGCCAGGTGATTCATCCGGTCCTTTAAAAGGGGTCTGTAGGATGTAAAACAATATATCAAGTTATTTAACATCTGCTGCAGAAAAGGGCATCTGAGCCACGGGAGCTTATGAGAAGCTTTTGGAAATCAAAAAGCTGTCAAGGAAGTGCCACATAGTATTAAGTCTTTTTCTTTTGTGTGGCAACTACGTCCAAGGCTGTCACAAAGCAACAAAAGTAACCAGAACAGTTCCTGCAGGCAGAGGGGTTTGGAGGTTCCCAGTGCTGCTGTCCCTGGGTTGCGTCCCACCTTGCCCCGTGTGCCACAGATAGCCAAGGTGCAGCCAAGTCAGCTGCCACCGTGCTGCAGGTCACAGCGGTGTTTTGGAGTGCATCAGCCAGGCTCTCCTCTGGCAGGGCAAGCTGCAGAGTCGATGGCAGGGAGGTGGGGCAGCAGCCCTGGCTGTCAACTCCCCTCATCCTGTCCTCCTCCTCCTCCTCCCTGAATGGGAGCCCTCTCACAGTCGCCAGCTGTGGGGTTCTCTTGCCCTGCTGCCCCAGTGCTACCAGCTCAGCCATCAGGGAAGGTTAATGCCTGTGCAGATATTTTCCTGTATTGAAAAAGCTTGGAGACTTAGGGTATTGACCTCAGTTCTACACAAGTGGTGCACAAAGCCATAAAGAAAGATCACGAGTCTTCCCTCCTCCTTTCTATTACATTAGTGGTGTTTTTCAGAGCCTGGCATCACGGACGGGTTTGCTCTTTCTGGTCTCTGATTCTGCTTCCCTTTATCTTCTCCCCATGGAGTTTTATGGCTTCCTTTGCACTACAATGTCACAAGAAACACTCACTGCAACAGGAAGTCTTTCAGGTGTTCAAGTTTGACAAGCACAGTGGCAGTGTCAATGAAAAGCTTTCCAGAAGGTGCCTCGCTACCCTCAGCCTGCAAGCAGCTCCTGCGCTCACAGCAGCACTATCTGCACCCAGCCCAGCTCCAGAGGCACCAAGTCTAGCAGCTAAGGCTTCCCAGAGCCAGGTAACTCAGTTCACAGGTGGTTGTATCTATTTCCTCTTGAATGCACTGAAAATGCTCCTTCCCGATATTAACCTGCCCCAGAAGACCACTGAAAGCTGTCATTAGAAAGCAGCTGTGGGACTTGGACCACCCTTTCTTCAAGACCCAGTTAGGAAGCTGAATTGTTGGCAAAAAGGCCTGTTCTGCCAGACCCCAGAGCTGAGATGACAAAATTTCACAGAGACTCTGAAAATACCCAGAAGAGACAATTATCAACCAGCAGGGAACATCAACACTCAAACCAATCCCCTTGGTCCTGCTGCTGGTAACTCCAGAGAGCGCTGCCGGGGCACGGCCACCCCCAGCCATTACCCTGGCAGCAGGACAGCGGCAGGAGGCAATTCTCTGGAGGTGGGCCAGGCGCTGCAGAGAAAAGGCCGACACTGCCAGGCCAGGGGGTCAGCTAAACCTCAAGAGAATCACTGAGCTATTGGGGGCAGGAGGGACCTTTACAGATCAGCTAATCCAATCCCAAAACCCTCCTAACTTACTTTGCACTTGGGCATTTCAGCTTTTCTTTGCCTGCCAGGCGCTCCTGGAGCTGTCCTCTCTGCCCTTCTGCAAAGAGATAGAAGGACAATGCAGCGCACGCACCGCAGCCTTGCGTTTTGGAACACCCATACAAGGGGATTTCTTCCACATCCACAGCACTACTACAGATGTCTCCCAAGCTCCCCATCCCAGCCTGGCAATGCTGTTCCCAGAAACTCCCAGAGTTTCCACATATGTGAACATTACCCATAGGTTCATCAGCACAAAGACCAGGGCTCCCCAATGCTTACACCACTCTCGGGCTCCGTTGCATAGGGCTTGGTTAACTGGCAGCGGGAAAGGGGATGTGCTGCTGTGATAACCCTGCTTCAGCTATGGATGCCGTAAGCCTGTCCCCCTCTGCAGCCAAGCCCTCTGCTGACACAGGCAGGTGGGAAAAGTGAGGAGTGTCTCAACAGGTGGCCAGGGGATACTTCCCATAGCCCAGTTTGGCTGTGATACTGGGGCATCTCATGGCAGGACAGCCTCTCCTAGCTGGAGTCCCACATCGCCCCAACCCCAGGGCCTCACCCCTGCCCCTGAACCTGTCCCGCCCTCATCTGACAGCCCACACGTCCAGGGCTCCGAGGGCACCTCAGCCCGCTGCCCCTCAGAGCCACCACAGAGCCCCAGGAGCAGCGCAGCACCCTCAGTGTCCCCAGCACCCCAGGGGCACCCTGAGCCCCTCCACGCTCCCTGCCCTCCCAAACCACATCAGCGCGCCCACTCCACAGGTTTTCGCTGCCCCGCGAAACAGCCTCCCCTTCCCCCCGCAAAGCCCCAGCAGCCCCCAGTCCGCCCCCGCCCCTCCCGCACCTCCCACCCGCCCCGCCAAGCCACCCAGGCCTGCTTGGGATCACCCCCAGCACCCGCCATCCCCCGGGGCGCTCACGATCCCTCCTGTGCCCCCCACGTCCCCACAGCTCGCTGCCAGCCCGCACCCAGGGGTGTTCGCACCCCGGTCTCACCTGTCCCTGCCCCACGGGGCTCTCCAGCCACCGCCAGCCCCGGGAGGGCCGCCCCTCCGCTGCCTCCCATCTCCCCTCCCCAGCTCCGCAGGCCCCCCGAACCTCACCGGTCCCCCCCGCCCGCCACCCGGGTCCCGCGGTGCCGCCGCCGCCCCTCACCCCGCTCCATGCCCGGCGCTCGCCTCGGCGCGGCCACCGGCCCGCCCGCCGCCACCAACCGCCGCGCCGCGCCCATTGGCCAGCGCCTTCTTCAAACCGACCAATGCAGAGCGGGGAACGGCCGGCTCCGCGCGGGGCCGGCGGCGAGAAGAGTCGTGATTGGCCAGAAGGAGAGCAGGGGGCGGAGACAACGCTTCGCTTCCGGCAGCTGCTCCAGCTGGCGATGGGCGGGGGAAGGGGCGGCCGCGGGCTTCCCCGTTAATTAACGCTGCTAAGTGGCGCGGGGTGGCACGGGGTGGCCTGCCACCCCTCACCGTGCCCAGCCATGGCAGAGTGCCCCGTGCCGTGTCATGCCGCCCCGCGCTATGTGATGTCCCTCCGGGCCCTCTCATGCCACACCAGAACACATCACGCCTTGTCACGTCATGGCCATGCCATCCCATGCTATGTCATGCCAAGCCCCACCATGCCAGGCTGTATCATGCCAAGCCACGCCACACCACAAGATGTCATGCCATGCTTCAGTGGGGGGTGGTGGCAGTGGCTGGGGCAGAGGTGGTGGGCCTGGGTGAGTGCTGGGGGCCATGGGTCACCCCCGCTCCTGGGATGCCTAGGCCAGCCACCCCCCTGGCTGCACAGTGGGCACAGGGACGGGGTGGTCCCTTGGGTGTGAGATGGTCCCAGAGATGTGGGGTCATGCCCCACACATGCTTTGCACACAGGCCAGAGAGCCCCCAGAAGCAGCTGAAACAGCCAGATTTTCCCACCCATAAACCACCCCCCACCTTGTTTAACCCCTGTGAGAGCAATGAGCCAAGCAATGATGTCCTGAGACACCTTTTATTTCCACCTCCATCACCCAGTAACAAAACCCACATTATTTCCAAGGAAACATGTGTAAGTTAAAAGCGAAAGAGTAAATAAATATAAGTAAATATATATAAGTAAATAAATAAGTATAAAAAGACAGGCCAGACACAATAATTAAATACAAATCGGGGTGACTCAGGCCCACGGGGCCCAGAGCTGCTATTTCACCTGAAATAGACAGGGGTCCTGGCCGGGGGTTGTACTCGGTACATACAGCCTGAAAACCAGCAACTGCCGGTTGGGTTGGGTGCAGGGGCTCCTCAGCGCCCGCTCAGCTCGTAGGTAGCGATGTTGACCTGGTCGGGCTGGTTGGTGATGCTGACGGGCTGGCGGGGCTGCAGCGAGGTGCAGATGAACCAGCCAGGGAAGGCAGCTGACTCGAAGCGGGTGGTGCCATCAGCTGGGCTGTCCAGGCGGTAGAAGATGAAGCGGGTCAGCTCCACGCTGTCAATGTCCTTCCTGATGTCGGCTTCCTACAACAGAGGGAGGGAGAGAAACAGGGTTTAGGGTGGGACGGAGCCCCCAGCCCCATGGGGGATGGAGCCAGCGGGACCCCCACGCTTACCTCCAGCTGCAGCATGGGCTTGGCGCCGCTCATCACACAGGACATGTAGAGTTGATAGCCCTTGATGCCCAGTGCCACTGGCACTCCTCCAGTCCCTGGGCCACCCTGCGATGACCGGGGCCGGTACAGAGCAATGTTGAGCTTCACTGCAGAACGAATGAATAGGTTAATGTGTGGTCCCGGGGCTGTGGGGTGGCTCCCGGCTAGTCCTGGGGTTGGGGATGGGGACACTTGGGTCAACACCATGTCCCCTTACCTTTCTGCTGGGCAGAGGGTCCCTGCAGGTGGAGGGCCACCAGCTGGGTGGGCGACTCCAGCACAAAGCACTTCTGGTCAATGTCAAGGATGTCAAAGGACTGGGAGCGGGCATACCGGTAGACGGGCGCCCCAGCGTAGCTGCCCTTGATCTGCTGGAAGGAGACCGGCTCTGTGGGGAGCAAGATGGTCAGGGGATGATGATGCTCCTAGATTCAAGAGCATTCCTCAACAGCCTCCCCTGGGTGGGGAGACACCTCTGACACAACCGGTCCCATACCAAAAATATCATCCAGGAAGTCTCCGAGGTCACTGTCAGCAAAGTCCTTGTGCTCTGGCTGCTTCAGGAGCTTGGTCACAGCCACCATGAGGACGGCGGCCTGGCGAAAGGTCCTGCCAGGGTGTCCCTTGGTTACCGTCACCTGGATGCCCACCCCAGGTGATGTCACCTCCAAGTCCAGGCGAGGTTTCTGAGGAGGAAGGGGAATGTGGAGTGAAAACCTGACTTTCCCATCATGAGAGTCCTGCCGTTACCACCACCCCGGTGTTACCTTCTGCAGGCAGAGGCAGTCGGGGCCATAAAATGTCTCCTCGTTAAGGCTGAAAGGCAAAGGGAGATGGTGAAGCCAGGGTAACCATGGCACCAGGGCAGCATTGCATCCCCATGTCCCCTCTGGCACGGCCACGCTCACCTGCTGCTCTCCAGCATGTCCAAATCGGGAACGAATGCCATCTCCTCCACTGACTGCAAAAACCTGGGCAGAGACCCGATGGAAGCTGTTGGTGCTGGGTTGCCTGCTCCCGCCTGTCCTGCCCGCGGCGTTGCCTGGGCGCTGTCTGAGCCTGGCTTTGGTGTGGCCGGTTTTCAAGAGCCTCTGGAAGGAAGCACCGTCAGAGCGGGATTTCCACCTTTCGCAACGCATCCCCTGGGGTTGCCAAGTTCCTCTGGCGAGACGGGGAGGGGGAGAGCTGGGGGGCAGCCTGCCCCTGAGCAGCACTGTGGGGCTGAGCGAGGGGCCGTGTGTGGGGCAGAGCAGGGGGTGCTTTGGGGTCGGTGTGTGGCAGAGAGAAGGGGCAATATTTGGGGTCAATGTGCAGGGCCAGAGCTCATGTGCTGGCCCTCGGTGGGTAGGCTGACCCAGCAGGGACAGGCCCGGTGCCAGTGCCATCCTGCCGAGGCCACAATGACGCCCACTCTCGTCAGGACCACAGCTGCCCCGGAAGGGGCTGGTGGCGCAAGCGTTGCCACTCCGCCGTTTCCCCACGGCTTCCTCTTGTGCTGCCCAGCCCGTGCTCAGCAGGGCCCCCTCCGTCCCCATTGCCCCAGTGAATCAGGGGGCCCAGGACCCCACTGTTCACTCGGTCCCTTGTGCCCACTTGTGCCATCCTGGGGACCTGGCCTCTGGGGACACTTGTCATCGCCCTGCAGCAGGGCCCAGTGGCCGGCACCCCTGCTGCGCAGGACGCCCGCGTCCGGCCGGGCCACTGGTGGTTGCGCCATGCTGGCCAGGCTGGGGATGTGCGTGGCTGGGTTTGCCTGGCCGTGGGCTGTTGGGGTGTTTTCCTGGTACCCGTTTCACTTCCCGAAAGCACGGGCCGGCCCTGCGCAGCTCCTCCTTGGCCCGGGGCTGCTGCGGCCGTGACTCAGCAGACAGGAAATTGCCCACAACTCCGAAATTTCCCCCAGCACCTCTTGCCGGACCAGGCCTGCCCACACCCCCGGCATCTCTGCCAGACCCCTGCATGGCAAGGAGCCCCCATGGCTTTCTCCTCACCAAGACGGCTCCAAAGGCCTGACGTCCTCCAGGCTATGTGGTCCCCCAGGACACAGGGTCCTCCAAACCATGCTGGAGGTCCCCAGGGCACAGTGGAAGTTCCAGTGGTCGAGGTCCCCGGGTCATGGCAGAGGTCCTCAGGCCATACCAGGGGTGCCCAGGCTGTGGCAGAACTTCCCAGGCCGTGGTGGGGGTGCTCAGGCCATACCAGGGGTGCTCAGGCCATACCAGGGGTCCCCAGGCCACAATGGGGTCCCGAGGCCGTGGCGACGAGACGAGACCGGAAGCGGGGACCACGCGCCGTAACCATGGCGACCGCCCCAGCGCCCGGCCCCGCCGCTGGAGGTTTCGTCCCGCCCGGCGCGCGGAGGCGGTGGCGCAGGCGCCTCGGGCCGGGCTCAGCGGGGGGCGTGGCCGCAGGCGGCGGGGCGTGGAGACGCGGTGACGCACGGGGCGGGGCGGGGCGGTGCGGGGCGGCAGCCGGCGGTTGGGGGCCGCTGTCAGAGCCGGGGCTGCGAGCGGGACGGACGGACGTGCCCGGTGGGTACCGAGGCGGGACTGGATGGCGGGCTGGGGCCGGACCGGGGCGGAGGACAGGCCTGGACCGGGTGCGGTGGGGCGGGGGGCGTGCCGGGCTGAGGGGGCCGCGGCCGCTCCCCGGTGTCCTTGGCGGTGCCGCCCGGGCGCTTCAGGGAGGCGGGACTACCCGAAGAAGGGCAGCGCGGCGCGGCCAATGGGAAGGCGTCTCGGCGGGTCGCGCCTTTCCTATAGGCGGCGACGGGAGCGAAGCCCGGGCGGCGGCGGCGGGCGCTGATTGGCGGTAGCGGAGTGGGGGCGGGCCCCCCGCGCGCGGCGGGCGGAGGGGTCCTGCGGCCCCTTCCCGCGCCCTCCCGCACGTGGGGCCCCTCCCGCTCGCGCCCCGAGACCCCCTCCCTCGGGCCGCCCCGCCCAGGTCCCGGCCGCGCCCGGGGTGCCCCGGGTGCCCCGCCCCGCGGGCGGATCCCTCGCTCCGGCCCGGCCGGGCTTGGACGGGCGGGGGAGGGGGCGGTGGTCGGTGCACCCCCGCGCACCCCCGCGGACCCGGCTGCCGCGGGCCGGGAGGAGCCTGGTACTGGGGCCGGGGGCTCGCGGCCCTGGGGCGGCCCCGGCCCCGCCGCTCCCTTAGCGCTGAATTTGTTCTGGTTTTGCCGCCCCTCGGAACGCAAAAGCGCCGTTCCCAAGGGGCTGCCCCGCGGGGCAGGTGCCGTCGTGGATCCCAGGTGCCAGCGGTCAAACTTAGCGCCTTAATCCGCTTAATGATCCCCCCTCGCCTCTACCGGCCCTTAATCTGTTACAAACGTTACAGTTTGATCTCTGGGTGCAATTTGGGCTGTGAGGTCCCGCCAGCAAGGCTGGGCTCCCTCTCCTCGGCTGTAACTGCGTGAACTTTGTATTCATGCGTAAGCCCTGAATCTCAGGCTCAGATCCCTATGCCCTTGCTCTCCCAGTCGTCCTGGGCTGTTCTGCTTTACCTCCAAGCCATCCTTGCTCGGAGCTCACCTGAGCACGGGCTCGCGTGCCTCTGGGATGAGCCCTTTCTTCGAGAGGCCGTCAAAGACAGCCTGGTTCTGCTCACTTTGGGTCAGATCCTGGTATTAACCCCCCTGTTTTCCAGAGAGGTCACCGGGACGCTGCTGAGTGGCAGCACTGAAACTGGACACCAAAGCCAGAGACGCCGCTGACGTTTTCCTCCTAAAGCTTTTTCCCCACCCGCGTGCGCGCCTGTGCGCCAACACCCGGCTCAGTCGGCTCTCTAAAATATCTGCCTGTGTTTTGCTGCTTAGATTCGAGGAGGGTAAGATGGGAAAACATCAAGTGCTGCCATGCTCGCTGTCCTGCTCTTTCTTGCCCGTTATGGCCCTGGTTTGACCGTGGGCAGAAGTGAGTGAGCAGGGTGAAAAGGAGGAGTGGTCTTCCCGTTTTCCCTTGTAAACCATTTGTCTGAATTAGAGCGATCCCCTGCCTTCCTTAGGCTCCTTGGACCAAAATCTTGGTGTTTGGGTTGGAAGCGTAGCCACTGCCATGTTGAGTAGCCAGAAATAGGTGCAGCAAGGCAAATCTGGAAGTTTGGCTGAGGAAATGCCGGTCATGAAGGTGTGTTTTTCCTCCAGTCCACTGCGCAACTTCATTTTAATCTGGTAAACCCATTATAGCTGCTTTGACATTGGGCTGCTGCTTGTTAAACTGGTCGCGGAGATGGAAACCGGCCAGTTGGGTCACCTCCAGCCTTGGGTCCTGCCTCTTGCAGGAGGAGCTGGGTGGAAAGGGCAGCTCCAAGAAGAGCTGGCTCCAAGTGCCAGCACTTGCCCCAGGATGATCTCCAGCATGTCCCCTTGGGCTGGGACTGTCAGTCAGATGTGCCCAGTGAGGAGTGTGGTTAACTCCAGGCCTCCCTGTCCATTGAGGGCTGCACTCTGCCTAGACCTGCAAGGTGGATGTTGCTGGGAAACCTTTGGGAGGTCCTGTGTCAGCTCTGGGTTGTTCTTCTGGGTTCTCCAGGTAGGCCAGAGCTCCTGTCTGGGTCTTTCAACTGGGTTGTCCTTCTTGGGTCTGAGTTTTTAAGGAGGAGTGATGAAGTGTTCTGTCCTGGGGGCCACGTCAAAGTGCTTTACACCACCCACCATACCTCTGCTGTGCGAGGGGCCTTCCTCGTAGATGGTTTCCTCCCAACTTTATCCTGATGCATGTAACACAAACTGGTGAGAAGAAAACGGCCAAGCAGAGTAACGCAGCAAAAATTGAAGCCAAGATCTTCATCGTGTGAGGGAGCGACAGAAAGCTTCCACGCTGGGTCAGTGTGGTGAGAGTTGTCCCCTTGTGGCTTGCACAGACCTGGAGCAGCGTGTTCTGCTAGTTTGGATCAGCTTGATGTGAAGGAAAATGTGATGTTTGGTGTTAAAATCCTTCTGGAAATGTATTTTTCCATCCCCCTTCTGGGTGCGGTGCTTTAAAGACTCGTTCAATGTCTCTGCGAAGAGGAGGTTGGAGGGGCAAAGTGTCCAACTCTTGCCGGACTCTGAATTTCGTAGGGAGGATTTTCATGCTTAAAACAAACAAAAAGAGGATTTTCAGAGGAAGAAATAAAAAATCAAAAGAAATCAAGGAATACTTCATGAATTTCTTATTGAAAGAGGAGTAGGTGGTGGTGACTTGGCAGCGAAGAGGGAAGCATTGGGGGGACCTGGTACCCGGTGCTGTTAGTCCGGGCTGCGTTTCGCCGGAAAGCAGGACTTGCTTTGTACGACGGTGACAATCGGAAGAGGTGCAGGGGGCTTTGATATGCAGCAGCTTGTTTGGCGTTGGGCACCCCCCGGAGCGAGTGCCCTTCCCGCTGCGGCATCGCAGGGCAGGACGGTGCCGCGCTGGCCAGGCTGGGGGAGGCGGACCCGGCCACGCTGCACGTCCCGAGCACAAACTGCATCTTCCACCCGCTGGGGCCTTGGCTTGGGATGGATTAATCTGAACTGAAAACTGATCCTAAGCTCAGTTCTCTGTGCTCAGGGCTGACGAGGGGTTGGGGGGAGGGTGGTCTGCTCGGTGTTCTTCCTGCAATGATTTCTAACCCACTTTTCCCTTCTCTCCTGCCAGGAGCTTGCGTGAGGCGGCAGGACAAACATGCTTAACTTAAGGACTTGTGCAGCAAAGCTGAGGCCACTGACGGCCTCGCAGACTGTAAAGACAATTTCCCAACACAGGCCGGCAGCACCCAGGACGTTTCAACAAATCAGGTGCTACAGTGCTCCAGTGGCTGCCGAGCCTTTTTTGAGTGGGACTAGTTCAAACTACGTGGAGGAAATGTATTATGCTTGGCTGGAAAATCCCAAAAGTGTACATAAGGTAAGGAGCAACTCCCCAGGATATCGCTTTCACTTCTCTGAGCAGTGGGTTCAGGTAAGTGCCTGTGTCACAAGGAGGATTGAATTCAGCCCGAGGAGCTGGGTGGTCATGGACGGTCCTTCTGCCTCAGTTTGCCCAAAGGACAGCGATTCCTTGAAACAAGAGCCAAGAGGAGCTTCTCTGTTCAAGGAGGAATGCTATGGGCTTGTGGAACACAGGCAGCATCCTGGATCACAAGTGGATACAAGGAATACAAGAAATGCCTTCTCCTGGGAATCTACCTTTAACGAGCTCATAATGCTTCTTTTTTCCATCTCTGATGGCTCATCGGGAGGGTTTATTCTGGAGTGGAGGGTGGGGGGCTGGGAGGGTATTCTCTATTCTTGACTGGTTGCAGTTTTGCTTCAGGCACAGGTGGTATATGAGAGGTCAGGGCAGACATGGGTGGTACATGTTGGGTCCTAGCTAAGCTTGATGTTGAACTTGTGTGCATAAAGCCAGACCGCTAGTCTTCAGCCTGGGGAGGAGCCTGGGTCTGGAGGCCAGAGGGATTCCCAGTTGCTCCCGAACTGAAAATCAGCAAACCAGCCAGGCTGTGGACAGTATGCACAGAGAACTGTCTTGATCTGAACAACTGACGCTCCTCCAGCGAGGAAAAGGCCAGTTCCTTAACATAGAGCCCAGCAGGTGAGGACTCAGCTGAGAGGAGGATTTCTGGAGCCTGGCTGCGTTTTTGCCCCATGCCCAGTGTTTCACAAGGAAAATGTTCCTCTACTGACTAAGTCTCAGCACCCCGGGGGGATTTTTAAGACTGTTTTGTACATATCCTGATGTAGAGCAGCCTGCAAACCAGGGTGGTTGGGGTGAGTAAGGAATCTCATGTCCCAGTGCTTGCATCAGTGTTGAGTGGGGTTTGAGTGGCACCGAGCCCAAAACACACAGTCCGTAGGGTGCTGTAGAGGCCTTAAGGTAGGATCAATGCTGGATTTTCACAAAAAATGTTGACTTTATGCCTCTTCGAGGCAATTGGGTGACTGAGCCAAGCAATACAGACTCTGAAAACAAAAGGTATGTTGGTTTGGATTGTGCCCTTTGTCAAATAGTGACTTGAAAGCTACCCAAGCGCATGCACGTGATGCAGCCTAGTCCCTTGGAGGTGGGGTGTTGAATTAAAAGGCATGAATCTAAATGCTGTAGTCTAATTTAAAAATGAGTGAGGGTTACACCACACGTCCCAGTAACAGGTGTTGTTTTGTCTTTGGCAAAGCATCTTCATGGTTTGATACCGGCTGGTTGATCTACACACCCTGCTCAGTCTCAAGTGTTGCTCTTAAGAGTAAACATCAAATGGGGGCTGGGAAGTGTGGTTGGGTCCTGAGGCCAGACTTCTGGATCTCTTCTGGTCTTACGACCTCTTTAATGTAGCCCCTGTAGCTTCATAAGCTTGTCTGTAGGTTGGCAGTGCCCATGATGCTGTATAGGAGTCCTCATGCATGCTTGGCTGAAAAAGCTGTAGGAGAATTTAGATTGGAAGGAACCTCTAGAGCCTCTGCCTTGGCATGGCTGGCTTGGAGGTGGCATCCAACTTGGAGGTGACATCTAGCTTCACAGCTAGACCCGGTCACTCAGGGTGTTGGGCAGTCAGATTTTGAGCACTTACAAGGGTGGAGCTGTGGAGCTCGGACCACCCCTCCAGGCCCCCAGTCCAATTTTTATGGTGAAGAATTGCAAGTATGTGTTAAGTCACTCCTGGAAATCGGTGTCCCTTGAAGTACTTTTAAGTGCTTAGAGAGCAGTGCAGGAGATGATGTAAGATTTTGCCTCCAGTGTAACTGGGAATGGTATGTGGCAGGAAAATCAGTGTGAAAAGGAAATGGGGTCTCATTGTTGCCAGGAAGCAAACTCGATGCTAGTAATGTAAAAAGCAAGTCTTATGGACTGCTTTTGAAGCATGATCAAGCTGGTGTCCTGCTTGGCAGAAAGGGGATTGGACTAGATGTCTTTGAAGATCCCTTCCAGACCAAACCATTCTGTAATCCTACAAAATCCAGCTCCAGGTGCCAGAACTTCTGGTAGGGTCGATACCTGAGTTGGTGTGGACTTTGCTGTTGCTTCCTGATGCACTTACCCTAACACTTGACTTGTCTCTCCTGGGTGGATCCCACCTCATTCCAGTGACCCCTTTACCAAGACCTCTTCCCAGCTCCTGGCTTTGCCTGTCTCCTCTCCACACGCTTTCACGGCTCCCTCTGTCCCCACTGGGACCCTGAGCTGCTGCAGTGGGATCGGGGTTGCAGCCTTCCCTGGTCCTATCTCGTGAGTTCCAGTCAACCGGAGTCCCCTCCAGCATGGGCTGCAGCTGCAGTGGGGCTTGTCACCCTCATCCCTGATAAGTGTTGGCCTCTGTCCCATTCGATGTAGGGTCAGATCCCAAGGTGGAGTTCCAAAACTGTCTGCGTTGTCACATGGACTTGGTTCTGGCTTATCTGTTCCCTGCACAGAGCAGTGACTGGCTGAGCCTCGCCCTGCTGCTGTTTGCTGGTGTGGATTAGACCTTCTGCCATGGAAGAGCTGGGGCTTCTTTTGCTGTTGTCGCTGAAAACCCTACGAGGCCTCCAGCTGGCACCACCATCCTGGCTGAGCAGAACAGATTCACTTCCTTGGTGCAGATGCCAATGGTTTACACTGCAGAATATACTTAAATGTTTAGAGTGGGGAAGATTTAAAAAAAAAAAAAAAAACAAAACAGTAACAAAATAGCTATTTTAGGCTTCTGTGTCTGTGCAGTCCTTCAGCTGAGCACCAGATTCTGAGTCTGGTGAGCAGCTAAGAGCAGAGCTGGGAAAAGAGGAGGTTAGAGTGTGGGGGTCAGTGCAGCTCGCTCCAGGGATTGCTTCCCGAGGGAGCAGGGACGCACTCCTTCGGCCCCTCTTTACAAATTCCAGCTCAGTGCTGGCTGCTGGTGCTGCTTGACAGGGGTTGTGCTATCTCCCCAGGTCCCCAGCAGCTTGCTTCCTTCAAGGTCGGTGTCCAGAGAGGTGATTGCAGGTGGATGATATCCACAGTCATATGTCTGCGATGAGTTCAGCCTTCCCCAACAGCAGCCCCTGTGTTCAGGTTGAACTAGCGAAAAGGATTTGGCTCTCCCTGTCTGTGGGTACATCTAACGGTCTTCACAGAGCCCCAGCTGCTGGGGGTGGGAGGGCTCTCTGGAGATGCCCTGGTGCCACCCCCCTGCTCCATCCAGCAGGGTCACCCAGAGCAGGGGCCCAGCAGCGCAGGGTCCAGCTGGGGTGGGAATCTCTCCAGACAAGGAGACTCCCCAGCCTCTCTGGGCAGCCTGGCACAGGCTCCCACACCCTCACACCAAAGAACTTGCTCCTCCTGCTCAGATGGAACCTCCTGGCTTCCAGTTGGTGCCCCTTGTCCTGTGTCTGGGCACCACTGAGCAGAGTCTGGCCCCAGCCTCTCCCCCCAGGGCCCTTTAGCTCTTGCTCAGCATTGCTCAGCTCCCCTCTCAGGCTGCTCTTCTCCAGCTGCACAGCCCCAGGGCTCTCAGCCTCTCCTGGGCACAGAGATGCTCCAGCCCCTCAGCATCTTCCCAGCCTCCGCTGGGCTCTCTCCAGTAGCTCCTTGAACTGGGGAGCCCAGCACTGGGCCCAGTACTCCAGAGGTGGCCTCACTGGGGCAGAGCAGAGGGGCAGGAGAACCTTCCATGACCTGCTGCCCACACTCTTCTTCATGCCCCCCGGGAGACCATTGGCCTCTGGCCACCAGGGCTCGTTCCTGGCCCATGGGCAGTCTGGCTGTCCCCCAGCACTCCCAGGTCCTTCTCCAGGAAGCTGCTTCCCAGCAGGTCAGCCCTCCCCTGTACTGGTGCAGGGGGCTGTTCCCCACCAGGGGCATGACCTGACACTTGTCTTGGATGAAATTCATGAGGTTCCTCTCCACCCAACTCTCCAGCCTGGCCAGGTCTCACTGTGGACTTCTTAACGTGCCTTTTGTTTTTGATATTTTCCTGAAAGTAGTTTTATGACCACAACGCATGTAGACCATGCTGTGTAACCCCAGCTTTGCTGACGTGACAGCAGGAGCCCGAGCGCGGCCAGAGCCCTGTGCCCGGCTGTGGCAGGTGCCTTGGCTGCATCCTTTGCAGCTCTGCTCTCAAACAGGGGCCCAGAATGAATTTGGCAGGAATCTTGCTTGAGAGTTTGAAACATTTGGCTTTGGTTAACCATCTTGAAAAGTGAGTACCCTGGAGAATTGAAGGTCCTTGTTTCCGTTGATAATGGGCAAGGTGAAGTACAGAGGTCGGTGCTTGTTGCATGAAAGGGCAATTTGGCAGAAAATACCCCGCCTTGCGTTCCAGCGGCTCCTCAGATAGCAGAGGGGCTGGGAGCGGCTAGGGTTGGATTCTGAGTGATGCCCAATTCGCTGTTGATTTGTCACTATCTGTCCGGTCCCGTTCAGTGTCTGAACGACCACGGCTGGGATCCCAGTCCGGTTGTGCTCAGCCCGTCTGAACGCAGCCGGCTCCGGATTCACTAGCAGCCCGCTGCCCGGTCTGGCTCCACGGTACCACGCAGCCGGGGAAGATCTGACCGTGCCCGAGGAGAGAACCACTGTGACTGGCAAGAAAGGGGCAGTTTATTGACAGCAACAGGAGTACAAGTTCTTTTAGGTTGATGGTGATAAATACACTGTATTTATATATATATAAATATACACTTTGCAAAGTATATATATATATATGGTATATCAAATGCGTTAAATCAAAGAGCAGCTCAAGAAGATTTCTAAGTTTAAAGTCTGGATCTTACCCAAAGGGTCCCTAGGGGGGAAGCGAGGTTCAGCCCGTCGACGGATCCCAGGAGTCAGAGATGGTCCGCGATGATGTCTTCCCTGACTTGTCCACGGCGATGTCTTCCCCAACACCCCCCTTACTTAAACCATTTTTATAATAATTTTATCCTTCAAGGTGGAGCTTGAGTGGCTCTCGTCATGAACACCTTGGTTAGGATTGGTATCCGTGTCTCTTGCTTCTCTTTTAAGGATCGAGCTGGAGAAGACTTCCAGTGCCAGCTCAGGGAGGGGTGGTGGCACTTTGGGGGCGGGCAGCCTTGGGGATGGAGCTGTGTTTTGGTATTGTAAGGACGTTATAAAGAGCAAAGTTTGCACCAAGGACAGGAGTTGATCAAAAACTGGCAGACTGTGGGCAGCTTATCAGTCCTGTAGGACCACCAAGTTCCCATCTCTGCCGTGATCTCTCCCAGGGCCTGGCTGTGGAATCTTCACTCCAGCCCCCGTGCCGCTTGCAGGCAGTGTTGCTCGGGGAACTCTTGTGCAGTGGATTCCTTGCACGCCAGTGTCACTCTACCCTCAGAGCTTCTCCAGCCTTCTGCCTTTCTGTAATGTGTGAACAGTGCTGCACCTTTGGTTAATTTTGAAGTCACCTCCAGTCAGTGTTGCACAGTGCTGGACTGCCTGACCTCAGCAAAGGCTACCTGCAAAGAATTTGCTTCGGGCTCCTTCGCTTCCAGCCTTAACTTGTGCATCAGAGATTCACAGCCTGGGTTGGGTGGGAAGGGACCTGTCAAGGTCGTCTGGTCCAAGCCCCTGCAGGGAGCAGGGCCATCTGCACCTAGAGCAGGGTGCTCAGAGCCCCGGGCAACCTCCCCTGCAGTGGTGCCAGGGATGGGGCAGCCACCACCTCTCTGGGCAGCCTGGCACAGGCTCTCACCACTCAGTGTAAATATTTCTTCCTTCTCTCTTGTTTAAATCTCCCTCCTTTAGTTTAAGCCCATCACCCAATGTCCCATCCCAACAGGCCCTGCTCAAAACTCTGTCCCCATCTTTCTGCCAGGCCCCTTGGAGTCCTGCCAGGCCCCCAGAAGGTCTCCCCTTGGGGAGCCTTCTCCTCTGCAGGCTGAACCCCCCCAGCTCTCCCAGCCTGGCTCCCAGCAGAGGGGTTCCAGCCCTCCCAGCATCGCTGGGGCTGCTCTGGACCTACTCTAACAGGTCCCTGTCTTCCTTGTGCCTCCTCTTCTCCCTTCTAAGGCAGGAGGTGCTGCCTGGCTTGCCGACTGTGCAGAGCAGGTCTGGTTGGTGCTTTCTGTCCCCTGGAATCCATGGCAGCAGAAGGAGCAGGGATGTAGCCTCAGCTGGAGGTAGAGGCCATGTCTCCTTTCTGCACCTCCCAGCCTGGAGCAGCCCCAACCCAATCTGAGGTGTCCTGTGGTGGGTGGGAGATGTCACCCCTGTCCCCTGGCCGTGCATGCGTGACCTCTGAGCTGGCTTTCTGGAGCGATCCCCAGGGTCTACCCCACACCCTCCTCCAGGAACCAAGTCTGATAAACTGACAAAGTTGCTGGTTGCACTTGGTGTGCTGGATTTGGGTCTGTTCTCCAGGGGGAAGCCCGTGGGTGAGCTCTACTTGCTTTCTGAGCTCAGAATCCCTCTAAAGCCTGAACTCCCTGGGCTTGCCACAGTCAGCTATCTGTCCTGTCCCCGAGACCTGGCCTGGGCGACCACCTTGTGCTGTGGCTGTGGTGGGCTGTGTGGCTGCAGGGTGGTGGCAGCGGGGACCTGGGGTTGA
Organism: Todiramphus chloris collaris; assembly: GCA_025345505.1. Lineage (NCBI taxonomy): Eukaryota > Metazoa > Chordata > Aves > Coraciiformes > Alcedinidae > Todiramphus > Todiramphus chloris. The sequence goes on from JANVCC010000335.1 coordinate 334,711, forward strand.
TAGTACAGACGGGACCTGGGGTTGATAGTATAGACAGCCCCTGGGTTGTATATCCCTGTCTGCACACTTCGGGGCGGGGGGATACCGGCTTTGAGCCCTCCTGGTAAATGAGGTGAATCCGAGGACTCTTACACCCAATAGATGTGTATTGTACCCTCTAAGCGTAGGGTGTGAGACAGAGGAGCACTGCAGATGGGAATAACCTGAGGAGCTTTATTACTGCTGTTACCTTCCGCAGGTTCTGGATTAAGGTGAAGTCCTTCCCTCAGTAACGTTGGTGGGGCCGGGAGCTCCAGAGCCACCTCCATGAGTCACCAGAAACCCTGGGGGTGGTCCTCGGATCCCCTTGAATTCGAAACCACATCACTAACTTGAAAGGTGATGATTTTATAGCACTTATCAGGGTTGCAGCCTTCCCCAGGGCAGAGCCTGGGGTCAGGTAGCCTGAAATGCTCTGTAATTAATGTTGGGCAATAAAGTGCTTGAGCTGAGGTAGCTGGAGCCACACCTTGTTTGGAGAGCTTAAAATGAACTTTTGCTTTCAGAACAGAAGCAAATTGTATCTCCAAGATGTTAATAGAGTTGAATGTCAGAAGGGAGCATAAAGGCAGAACTTTTGGCTCCTGGCTCTATCCGGGTCCCCCCAGCCTCGCTGCCAGCCCCCTCCCTGGCTAGCAGATGCTCCCTTTCTCTTGCCTAGCTTTATTTTCCAGTACATTAAGCAAACGTAAAGCACTGAGCAAAGCAGCAGCCAGATTCCTCCCCATCCCAAGGGCACGGAGCCCATCCCGGGGTGTCATCCCTCATGCTCACAGAGCTGATGGTTTCTGGGGCACCCGTGAACTCTGCGACCCTCAGGAAGGAAAGAGACTTGGGCTGCTCTCACCAGTGGCCAGTGACTGTACAAAACCCAGCTCTCCCTCTTTTCCTACTGCAATCTGCTTTAGCAGACCATAGCAATCAGAATGGGGTCCCCTCTTTTCTGTCTCTGCATTTTAAAAAAATCTTTTCCCTCTTTGCTTTAGGGGAACTACTGTTTATCAGTTATGGTGCCAAAATTGTTCCAGATTTTATTTATGTTCCTTCAGCGTGACCTGTTTCTAAATTTAATCACCTAGTGCAGCCGTGTGATGGGGTGTCTGGGTAAATCCAGGCTGGAAATAGCTTCCTGGGGCACGTGATGGGTGCTGCAGCCAGAGCAGCTCCAGGAAAGGGGAGAGCTGGTGCTGCTCTGACAAAGGGCAGGTTTTCAGTCCCATTCACCCTGCTACCAGCGTGTAAAAGCTGCTTTTTCATCCCCAAACCGCCACTGGAGCTGCTCGCACAGCTCCTTTTGACTTGGTTTAAACACGCTGGGCTTGCCCGGGCTGCACTTCGCCCGTCTCTGCATCACGGTTGGTTTGGTGCTCTCCCCATAGGCGAGGTGCAGGGTTGTGCAGGGTGCTGAGCGCCGGGCTCCTGCTCCTGCTCGGTGGAGAGACCCTCGTGCTGAGAGCAGTGTGCAGATCCCAGGGGGTTTGTTTGCTCTAGCTGGTGCCCCTGGCATGTGGCGAGTGGGCAGGATGGGAGCGTGATGAGGGATTGTGGCTTGGGCTTTGTTTTGCCGGTCTCTCCCCTTCCCCGTGTCTGTTGCTGCCTCTTCAAGTAGACAGGTTAACTTGGGTCTGGCATGGGAAGGTGCTGGGCTCTTCAGGCAGGGCTGGAGAAGTGCCACAGAATCACCCCAAATCTCTCGAGGGCTTTCTGGGGGGTTTTGCTTTGTTTTCTCCCCACCTAGAAATGCCTGTTGGCAGAGGGAAGAGCAGCGGGGGTGATAGCTGCCTTGCTAAGGGCACGGCGGTGTGCTGGGGGCATCGCTGACAAGATGGGGAAAAATCCAAGAGGAAACAGAAAAAGCAAGAAACCATTGCTGGGTCAGGGCTGGGCATCACGGCTTACTCTGGGGCTTGGGCCTCAGGCTGTTTGGACCACAGAATTTGATTACAGGGCAAAAATACTTTTCAGGAAATATTGTAGGTATTTCGAGGGCAGTCTCCTGCCCTGCAGAGAAGGAGCCAAAAGCCTGAAGACCAGGCTGAGGCTTGCTTGGAGCAGCAGTTTGGAGAGATAAGCTGGCTGAGGGGTGTCACCCGTGTCCTGAGCACTGCTGCCAAGGGAGGGGGCCTCTGAACACAGTCTCATGCCAAAAGAAACGATCAGATGGATGGGAAGTAGGATAACCGCTGCAACTGGGATAGTGGGAGAGCTTCCGTGCTCTTCTGTCCAAGGCAGGCGGTGGAGCTGGGTTGTGGGGCAGGAGGCAGCTCCTAAGGGATGTTACTCCCCACTGTGCAGTACAGCTGAGACCCCAGTAACCTTAAACGAGGAGGTGTTTGGGTAATGACCCTGTCTCCCCTTTTCTCTCCCTTTTCCTAGTCATGGGACATCTTCTTTCGCAATGCCAATGCTGGAGCTGCTCCAGGCACCGCTTACCAAAGCCCCCCTCCACTGAGCACCAGCCTTTCCACGCTGTCCCAAGCCCAGTTCCTGGTTCAAGCACAGCCCAACGTAGATAAACTGGTGGAGGACCATCTTGCAGTGCAATCTCTCATCAGGGCCTATCAGGTAAGGAGACAGGCTTTGCACTGAGGAGGAGCGTGTCCTCTGGAGAGGGGCATGTGGTGGCCGAGGTGGGTTGAGCTGCAGTTGATGTGTGTGCAGGGTGCCTGCTGGGCTGCCTGGTTTCACAGGAGCTGCTGATCTGTTGGGGCAGAAGCTCAGCTGATGCTTTGCTGGACAATAGGAAGATTAAAGCTATTGTCACCCAAACAGAGCAATTAGGGTGGTGGGGAGGAGGAGGTCTTCACACAAGGTGATGTGCTGGCTTCTGGAATGATGCTCCTGTGCTGTGGGCTCCTGCATGCTCAGCAGTGGTGCTGGAAACCCATCCTGCTTCCCTCTGAGAGAACTTCTGAGGTTCTAAAACAAAAGTTCAGGAAGCATTTTCATGGGATTTGTGACCTGGAAGAGGTGCTTCTGGGCTGCAAGTCAGACCACTGCTGCCCAAGTCAGCCTTTTGGGAGAGATGGGTTTTCAGCAGGAAGGAAACATCCTCTGGCTAGGGGACGGCCGGTATTTTAACTTGAGAGAACATTTAAATGTCTTTCTACATCTGTGTCATCCTTTCACCCTTGGTTGCCTTCTGCATTCTCAAGTGAGGGGCCTATCACTATGGCTGTGATGAGAAGCTGACAAAGCCAGCTGCTGTGGAGCTGTGACCATGGTCTTCTCACCTATTTCTGCAAAGAGGCACACGCTAGAGGTTGTGTTCCTGCTCAGGCTTGAGGCAAATCCAATGTACAAGACCACAGGTTAAGGCAAAAACTGCAGTGCTGGGCAAGTGCAAAGGTCTGCCTGGCCTTGGACCTGCTCTCTTGCTTGAAGAAGGTGCCCCTGCCCTTCCCACCTCTGCAGCTGAGGTGCTGACATCAGCACTGGGGCATTGCCCTGGTTTTCTTTAAGAAGCGGAAGCTGGGACGCGCTTCTGAGGACCTGCAGCTTCCCTTCTGACTGATTCCGTGGGAGGTGACCACCCTGCCAGCTCTCTCCAGTTCAGGCAGATCCTGGAGACCCGTTTCTAAAAGCCACACGGCTCTCGGTGGTGGAACAAGTGGGCAAATGCCAAGTTCAAACAAGTGGAGACTGATGTAGCTAGAGGCAGCAGTTCCAAGTCAGCAACTTGAACACAAAATCCATAACCTCTTCTGCATTTCAGTCACTTCCTCAGGCTCTGAATGGCAGTGCTGGGAGGTGATTACTCTCATTATTTTTCTACACTGTCTCCATCCAGAAATCCAGCTCCCTACTGCAGTGTTGCTGCCAGGCTGTAGCTGTGGTGGGGTGTTCAGGTGGGGAAGTTCTGCACAGTGTATAGAGGCATGAAAGAGAAACCTGTCACCCCCTCTCCTGTTGCTATGGGCCCTACTTAAAAGTCCCTCCTCATCTCCCTTGTAAGCCCCCTTGAAGTCCTGCAAGGCCCCCAGAAGGTCTCCCCTTGGGGAGCCTTCTCCTCTGCAGGCTGAACCCCCCCAGCTCTCCCAGCCTGGCTCCCAGCAGAGGGGTTCCAGCCTTCCCAGCATTGCTGGGGCTGCTCTGGCCCCGCTCCACCAGGTCCCTGTCTCTGCTGTGCTGGGGACTCCCGAGCTGGCCCCAGCACTCTCTGGGGACCCCAGAGAGACTCTGCCCAGAGCCCTGGGAGCAGAGGGGCAGGATCCCCCCTCCCCTGCTGCCCACGCTGCTGGGGTGCAGCCCAGGGTGCCAGTGGCTCTGGGTGCCAGCGCACAGGGCCAGCTCAGCTCCAGCTGCTCCCCCAGCACCCCAAAGTCCTGTGCAGGGCTCTCTCCACCCTTCCCCCCAGGCTGTGCTGGTACTGGGGTTGTCCTGCCCCATGTGCAGGACCTTGCACTTGGCCTTGTTGAACATCATGAGATTCACATGGGCCTGCCTTTGTAGCCTGTTAAGGAGATCCCTCTGCATGGCATCCCTTCTCTCAGACTATCAGCTGCACCATTCAGCTGGTTGTCATCTGCAGACTTGCTGGGGCTGCCCTCGATCCCACAGCCCACGTCCCCAACAAAGATGTTAAGTAATACTGGTCCCAGTACAGACCCCTGAGGGATACCACCCATCACTGAGGGGTGTGCACCCAGACACTGGGACACTGACTGCAGCTCTTTGAGTCTGACTGTCCAGCCAACTCCTTATCCATTTAGTGGCCCATCTGTCAGATCCATGTCCCTGCGATTTACAGACAAGGATATCACGCAGGACAGCATCTAATGCTTTGCAGAAGCCCAGGTAGATGACATCAGTTGCTCTTCCCTTATTCACCAACGCTGTCACCCTGTCACAGAAGGCCAATGCATTTGTCAGGCAGAGTTTGCCCTTAGTGAAGCCATGCTGGCTGTCACCCATCACCTCGTTTTCCATGTGCTCTGTCACCAATCCACCTTGTTTTCCAGATGCTCTAGCATAGTTTCCAGGAGGATCTGCTCCATGATCTTGCTGGGCACAGAGGTGACATTGACTGTCCTGTAGTTCCCTGGATATTCCTTTTTTTTCCCTTTTTAAAAGTGAGGGTCATATTTCCCCTTTTCCAGTCACTGGGAACTTCACCAGACTGCCACGGCTTTCTAAATATGATGGATAGTGGCTTAGCACCATCATCTGCCAGCTCCCTCAGGACCCTTGGATGCATCTCATCAGATCCCATGAAACTGCACATTCAGGTTCCTTAGATGATCTTGAATCTGCTATCCTCCTGCGGTGGATGGTTCTTCATGGTCCCAGCCCCTGCCTTTGGGTTCTGTGAGTTGGATGGTGTGGCTGGAGCGCTTACTGGTGAAGGGTCGAGTGCCTCAGCCTTCTCCGTGTTGGTTGTAGCCAGGTCTCCCATTCCACTCATCAGGGGTACGGTTTGTTGTCCTATGTACCTGAAGAAACCCTTCTTGCTATTCTTCATGTCTGTGGCCAGGTTCAGCTCTGTCCGTGCCTCAGTTTCCCTGATCCCCCCTCCCTGCACTTTTGAGGCCATTTTCCTGTAACCTCCCCGGGATGTGTGTTCCTGCTGCCACTGCCTGTGCAGCCTGGGTTTGTGTTTTAGTTTGCCTAAGAGGTCTTGACTTCACCGGGCTGGCCTCCTGCTTCCCCTGCCCGAGTCCTTGCACATTGGGACTGAGACCTCTTGTGCCCTAAGAAAAATGTCTTTAAATCTCCCAGCTCTCGTTTGCTCCTTTGCCTCTGAGGGCGGTGTCCCCGAGGTTTAGGATCCTGCCTCTGTTTATTACCTGTCCTTTACCCCTCAAGATTGAGAATTCCACCAGGCTGTGATTGCTGCAGCCCAAGCTACCTCCAGTCTTGACACCTCTGATAAGTTCTTCTGCATTGTGAGCAACAGGTCCAGCAGTGCCTCTCCTCTGGTCGGACTCTCCATCGTCTCTACTAGGAGGTTGTCTTCAAGGCTCTCCAGTAGTTCCCTGGACTGCTTGCAGTTCCCTGTGCTGCTTTTCCAGCAGATGTCTGGGTGGTTAAGTTCTCTCTCAGGATCAGGGCCTGTGAGTGTGATGCTTCCTGGAAATATCAGCTGTGGTCTTGTTCTGGCTTGCATTGCACGTGGAGAATAACAAGCAGCATGGCTCATAGGAGGGCAAATCACAGGATGATAGGGAATGGAAGGGACCTCTGGAGACCATCTATTCCAAGGAAAGACCTTCTCTCCGCTCCCACACCAATCTGAAGATGTGCTCCATACCTGCAAACTGCTGAATTGACCTCAAAGCCACTGCGTGCCCCCAGCTCAAAGCTCTTTGCCAGATAAAGTGGCCTTCTGGCCCCAGTGAGAGCATCCTGGCTGTGAGGAAGAGTGTGGTGAGCTTGTGTCCTGCTGACTGCCCAGTGATGGGTTAGCCCCTGCTTTTTGTTGCAAGATGGACAAACAAATGATTCCCAGACAAAGCTGTCCCAGAAGAAGATCTTTCTGTGTGGCCACCAGTGCTCAGGGACACATCATCACCTGGCCCTGCAGAGAGCACAGAGGGAGATCGGTGCTTTCTTAGTAGTTTGCAGTGATGTTGATGCCTGATTTCAGACTCTTTGACTGGTAAAACCATAAAAATCCTCTCCTAGAATCCCCGTGGGATAGCCTGAGTGCTGTAGATGAGGTCAGGTTGGTATGTCCACTTCATACGAGACACTTAGTCACCCTCTCATACAGCAGTGCTTTTTCTAACCGGTAACGGATTTGATGGTCAGGGGTATCATTCTGGCAGCCTGAGGAAGGCACGGTACCCTGTGTCCTGCTCTGCCCGCAGTGCAGGTGAGCCTGAAGCTTTGAGAGCAGCAGATGTCAAGAAAGAAACCATGGTGTGCTAATGGGCGGGTGCCAGCCGCCGAGCCGAACTGGGCTTGCCCAGCGAGATGTGCTGGAGTCCGTCCGTGGGTACCTCCTCCTGGGAAGGCGAAAGGCAAAATGCCTCCTTACCTCTTGTTATTCCCGGTGGCTCCCGGTGCGGGTTCAAACCCAGCATGGTGACTCCTGGCCCGACTGCCACCACCAGCAGCTGTCCAGGCCCTCTTGGTGCCAAAGCTCTATTTTTGCACTTGCCCCTTCCTAGAAGGGTTCTTCAGGTCCTGCTGTAGGCTTCTCTCTCCAAAAGGATGCTGTGAGCTGCTGACCTCTAATAGCACAGACAGACACTTGTTCCTCAGACATGTTCCTCTGCCTTTCAGGAGTTACTGCTGCTGGTGGCAACACTTGTTTTCTCTGCCACATAGAGAGGAGAGCACCTAGATCTGCCCAAATCTGGAGAATTCCCTCTTCCTTTGCTCTGATGCTTAGGAGGAAACCATCAGTGTGGAGTTACTGCACCCACAGAGGGGAGGTGCTTTGGTTGGACACCAGGAAAATGGTGGGAGACCCTCGGACCTCAATTCTGGAAGGTCTCTGCTGTGAAGGAGCTTGCCTTCCCCTGCCTGCCCGCTGAAGCCTGGCCTCGGGCAGAGCAGAGTGGTCCTGGAGCTGGTGGCACTTGCACCTCCACGCTGCAGCTGAAAGTAACCCCAACGTCTCCAGGCTTCAGTTGCAGTCAGAAAGTGGGCTGGCTCGGCAGGAAATGTGAGGAGGGAAACTGTGCATGACGTTTTTTTTTGCTAAAAGGAATGTCTCTTCAATTAACCTGTTTTAATGACTAATCTGTGTTGTTGCTTCCAGGTCAGGGGTCACCACATTGCAAAGCTTGATCCTCTCGGCATTAGTTGTGTAAATTTTGATGATGCGCCAGTAACTGTTTCTCCAAACGTCGGTGAGAATTACTCTGCAAATTAATTCTAATACAACTTTTTTACCCCTCCCCTCTTTTTGTTTTTCTCCCTTTCCCCTCTTCCTCCTGGTACCTGTTCTCCTTTCCATTCCTGGCCCATTTCATAGATTCGAGGGCATCATGTAGCACAACTCGACCCACTGGGCATCTTGGATGCAGATCTGGACTCCTCCCTTCCAGCCGATATTATCACATCCACAGACAAACTGGGTGAGGGCTTTGAGAGCAATTAGTGCTGCATCGCTTGAGCTCTTCTCTCTTTCACAGCTTTGTAGGTAGATTTGCTTCACCAGTCGGGGGGAAAAGTCTTAAGTTTCCTTAGTAATGATCACTCCAAATTTATAGTTGACCGGCCGCCGCGGAACAGCTCTGCCCTCCTCCGGCTGTCACGGCAAGTGGGTCTGGTGCCAGCGCCCTGTTGCTTGGCTTGTTTCTCCTCCTGCTGGTGCCAGTTAATTATGTCACAGAACTTGCTCGTCCAGGGGTGGAAGCAATTGCATCTTCTGGAAATGCAAAGCAGGGAGGTTTTGTGTTGGTGAGAGCTGAAGTTCTGTTCCCTCAGCTCTTCTTGCTGCTCTTGGGGACCCTGAGAGCTGGGGGCAATGGCATGGCCTCATCTCTGCAGGGCTGAGATGCACCTCTCAGCCTGCCTCTGACCGTGCCCTGTCCTCCTTTGCTCCCCACTTGCTGCAGCATCTGTAAATCCCTTAATTGCCCTCCTTTTCCAAGCCTGAGCTCCAAGGCCCTGCTGGTGATCATAACAAGGAAGCTTTGGGATGTGTTCCCATCCAAACAGAGAGGTGAAAATCCCAATGCCTTCAAACGAAAGAAGCCTGAGTGTGGCTCAGAAGTGTGGTGTGGTGCCTAGAACTTGAAATTCTAATATGAAAGTGCTTAAACTCAGCACTTCTCAACATGCTCTAGATGTGATCTCTGTAGAACGCTGCCATTCTTCTCGCTAGAAGGAGGTCATGGTGCTGAGCTCTTCTGCCTTGCTGGTGCTTTCTAAGGGTGGTTACCCTGGCACTGCGAGCACTCCAGAGGCATGCTTCTAACCTAGAGTAGAGCAGCAGTGATGATTACTAACCTTGCACAACGGAAAGAGGTGATCAGAGCGTACGGTGCATGTAATGACCTTGATTCCTTGTTGAGCTGCCAGTACAGGGACACCAGCCCTGGACCTGCTGGATCTTCATACAGGACTGCATGTACTGGGAGTGGTAGGGAAGGATTAGGTTTTGGTTGTCCCGTCTTGCCGGTTGATGGGTGAGCTGCTTCATCCTGAGGCCTGGTCTTCTGACTTGCTCGTCCAGAGGCCCAAGCCCTGTCTGTGCCCTGGGAGCCAGCTGGCTCTGGCCTGAATCAAGCCAGGCTGAGAGGTTTTGATGGGAAGTGGTGGGGAGATGATGCCATAAACCCTGGTGTGGGAGAGGACACAAGTGCTTGTAGTTGCCATTGTGAGGAGAGCAGGTACTCTTTCAGGTGACTTTGAAGCCGTTCCCAGTGGCTGGGCAGAAGAAGGGGTGAGGAAAGCCTTTTCTAGCTCAGGGGTTTTGGCCAGTGCCATGGGCACTATGGTCCTTCTGAAGCAGAGCAGAGAGGAGAGCCCTGAAGCCCTGTGTCTGGTGGACTGTTCCCTTTTGAGAGGAGAGCAGGGTCTGCATGAAAGCCAGAGCTGGACGGCTGTGGGTGGTTGCAGTGACTGCTCTCCCACGTGAGAAAGTGGAGCTGGATGTGGGGGGCAGAGTTACGACGGTGCTCAGTAAGTCATAGACTCACAGAAGGGTTTGGGTTGGAAAGGACCTTCAGAGATCACCTGAATCCAACCCCTTGCCATGGCAGGGACACCTTCCACTAGACCAGGTTAGTCAAAGACCCGTCCAACCTGTCAACTTCCAGTGATGGAGCAACCACAACTTCTGGGCAAGCTGTGCCAGTGTCTCACCACCCTCAGTGTGAAAAAACCTCTTCCTCATGTCCAGTCTAAACCTTTTTCAGTTAAAAACCCTCGCCCCTTCTCCTGTCACTACAGGCCACAGTGTTTCTGTGCCTTTCCTGTAGGCCCCCTTGAAGCACTGCAAGGCCCCCAGAAGGTCTCCCCTTGGGGAGCCTTCTCCTCTGCAGGCTGAACCCCCCCAGCTCTCCCAGCCTGGCTCCCAGCAGAGGGGCTCCAGCCCTCCCAGCATTGCTGGGGCTGCTCTGGCCCCGCTCCACCAGGTCCCTGTCTCTGCTGTGCTGGGGACTCCCGAGCTGGCCCCAGCACTGCAGGGGGGTCTCAGGAGAATGCAGCAGAGGTGCAGAATCCCCTTTCTGGCCCTGCTGCCCATCCTGTTGGGGATGCAGCCCAGGGTGCCATTGGCTTCTGGGCTGTGAGTGCATGCTGGTGGCTTATATCCAGTTTGTTACCCAGCAGCATCCACACGTCCTTCTTGGCAGGGCTGCTCTCCATCCCTCCATTCATACATCCATCCATCCATCCATCCATCCATCCGTCCCCCAGTCTGTTCTGTGACTGTGGCTTTCCCTGACCCTTGCACTTGACCTTATTGAACTTGATGAGCTTCGCACAGGTCCACTTCTGCAGCCTGTCCAGGTCCATATGGACAGCATCTCTTCCCTCCAGTGTATCAACTCCACCACTCAGCTTGGTGCCATCTGCAGCCTGGCTGAGGGTGCCCTCAATCCCACTATCCATGCCATTGGCGAAGATACTGAACCATATTGGTCCCAGTACGTAACCTTGGGGGACTCTGCTCCTTACTGGTTTCCACGTGGGCATTGAACTCACAGGGCTGCTTTGATGGGGAAGTTAGTTCAGAAGGCTTTTCTTCTGCTTTGACCATGTGGTTCCTCTGAAGCAAAGTGTGCTCTAGCAGCATCCTTGCTTCACATGTAGAAGAGCCCAAGAGCCCAAAGTGACAGAAGAGCAGGTCCTCCCGTGGAGCCCCAGCTGCAGAGCTGGGCAGGCAACATTGTCACATCTGTAACAGAATCTGGGTAGACTGTTGTAAACTCCACTTTTCCAGCTCCACCAGGTCACAAGCCCAGCAGTGTGACCCAGCCCAGGTCCCTGCAGTGGAGATGTTCAGGCATGGCTGGTCCATAGGGATTGGCTGGAGGGGATCTCAAGCCCATTTCTCCGTATCTGAGCAGGCATGAAGTTTAGCTTCTGCTTCTTAGTGGCTCTCATGCTGAGATGTCTGCCTTTGTGGCTCCTGGTGTTGATTTAATTGCCAGGATCAATGAATTTGTAGGAAATCATGAGTCCTGGGAACAAACTATGCTGGTGCCAGCTGCCAGCTCACGCTGGGATTGTGTCCTGTGTAGGACCCCACAAGCAAATGTCTAATCAAAAGAGGCTTTATTATCTGGCTGTAAATATTATTTATGACTAAGCAGACTTTCCCCTGGTATCCTCGTCCTTGTAAACCTCATCTAGTCAATCTTCAAACACAACTTGGTGAACACAGCTTGCGAGCAGTGCTCGGCGAGAGGGGAGGAGAGGACAGCAGCACTACTGCCAGAGCATGGGCAGAGCTCCGGCCGAGCTTCAGATTGGGTGTCGCCTGCTTGGGGCAGAGAAAGCCAATTTCTAAGCAGATCCTGATGGCTTTTTTTTTTTTGCTTTGAAAGAGTATTTCTTAACACTTGACAGAGCAGTTAATAACGGGAGTAATTTTGAAACTTGGAAACAATCTTGTTTCCTCTTTCTGAGCAGTGAAATCCTTAAAGGTCAGCTTTTGTGATGTGAGCTCTGCTGCCAGCAGCTTAAACCCTGGCTGGGCAGTGCTGCAATTCAAAGGGGTTGGATGGTTAATCTTGGAAATTGATCTTTCTTCTCAATTGCCTTTTGTTTAGCAACTGGTTTGTGTCTGGTTTGGAAGCTCTTTGGATTAAGCAGTGTGAGCTTTGGAGAATATCTGAGGGGAAGAAAGCCAGCCTAGGAGTACTTGGTCTGTGGGGCTGGAGCTGTCAAATTCCTTTTTCTCCTGTCTTTTCTACTTAAAACCCAAAGTAATCTCATCCTGGTCTTCTACTGCAGCTGCTCTGGTATGGTAAGTGGTGTAAAAGAAGGCCAAGATCACTGCAGGTACTTACGTGACCTGTCCAAGGAAATAACATGTTAGCACACTGAAATCCAGAGGGTGCCTGGAAGGTGGTATGTGTCTGCGCATCCATCTCTCTGTCTCCCCCTCTGGGGAAGGCAGCTGCTCCTGCCTCTCGCCCAGGAGAACTGATGGAAGTCATCCCCCAGCCTGGGAAGAGCCAAGCCAGCCCCTGCTGGGAGGTGGGCTGGGAGTGCTGCCATCTCCCCTTTACCAAACATCTCACCTGAACGGATGGTTTTTCCCCACTGACCAAAAGGAGAAGGGTTTCCAAAGCCTTTGCTGTAACCCAGGTGAGATTGAGGCACTCGGGTCACCTAACTGGCCGCTGGCCTGGCATCCCAGCGCTGACACCCGCACCGAGCATGCTCAAGAAGCGCCAGCCTAATGTCTGCCTGCCTCACCCTTGGTCTTCCTCATTAACAGCCTGCTCGTTAACACCTGGCCCCCTCCAGTCCTTGTGTAGGCAGCAGCGGTGCCTCCTTGGGAGTGACCCTGAAATCCTCCCGCTAGCGCCCAGCAGCGCCCAGCAGCGCCCAGCCCAGCCCAGCCCAGCAAACCCCTCCGGCACAGAGGGTGGTGGGAGGCAGCTCCCTGCTCGGAAGATGATAACGCTCCCGTGATGCAGCTTGGCAGGAAGACACCCTTTGGTGGTAGGGGGTGAAGTCACTGTGCTGGCTGTTCTTCCTCTCCCACCCGAGGTGTGTGTGCGAGAGGAGATCTCAAACCATGCAGCTCAACCTCTCCCCAGTGTCTGATGCCCCCCCCTTCCCCTCCCTGCTCCTCCCCCTTGCCGGATTTCCCACCCGATTTCTTTTCTGCCCAGTCATCCTCCATCCTGACCCTTTTGCCTCTGATGGTTTTGGACTGTATTTTAAATGCTGTATTTTTTTGACTTGTGCATTCCTTGACTACTTTTCACAGTTCCAGGGATTTTTTACTAACTTTGACTGGGTCTCTCTATCTTCTCCTTTTCTGCACCCCTCTCCCTGCCCACCCCAGATCTCGCAGTGTTCAAGGAGCGGCTGAGAGTGTTAACAGTAGGAGGTATGCAATTAATGAGCCTTTAACCCTCTGGAGTGCAGGACTCTCTTTGAATAGGTTATTCTGGGCATGAACCAAGCGGTCCCCTCCCATCTTACACCACTCTTGAGTTTCATAACATGGTTATTTTTAATGTGTCCTGCTAAAAACTCGCAATGTAGGTGCTTAGTGATGCTTCACTTGGAGAGATCCCAATTTAGAGCCTCACTGTCCTTTTCCGTACTGCGTGTTTGCATGCCTGGCTTGCTAGAGTACATGTTTTGTTGTGAACATTAATATTATGAGGCCTCAATCTCCCCAGTTGGTTTGAGTCTCCTGAAAATCCGAGCTGTCTTCTCCTGACTCTCCCCTGGCCACAGTGAAAATTTGGCAGCTCATCCCTGCCCTTCCTCCCTGTCTGCTGGTGTCACTGCCTGCAAATACCGAGTGCTCTCCCAAAAGCTGGCAGCTGCAGCAAAGTAGAAGCAGAGATGCTTAGAGCTCTGAAAACTTGTAAAATCTGATACCCCACAAAGCGTGCCTGAGTCTTCAAACTGGCATGGCAGGGTGAGCCAAAGCCCTGTGCCCTGGGGCTGGGAGCCACAGCAAATTAACTGAAGCTTCCCTGGAACGTCCAGCCAGCAGCTTAGCTGGGATGCTCTGCGCTACTGCCACTTCTCTCTAGGACTTCTCTTTGGACAGGAACTGCAGAAGAGTCCTGGGGACGTGAGACTTTTGGCTTCCACACATGGCTCTGGAATTGAGCTCCCTGGGGTCTGGCTTAATTCCTTACCTGGGGACTGGCAGTGCCCAGGAGGCTGATGTGGGCAGAGGAGGGGATGTAGGGCAGCAGCAGCCAGGAAAACCTCTGCTCAGGGCTTGCCGTGGGTGTTCCCAGACTCCAGCAAGTGCCCTCGTTGCGGGCAGCCCCATCTCCAGCTCATCCTCTGTTCCTGACCAGAGAGAGAGGGATGGATTCTTTGAAGATTTAGTTCAAGGAGGGACGGCTTTGGAAGGGACAATTTTTGCCTTCTGGAGGAGGGAGGGCTACCCTGCCCTGCAGTGTTTAGAGGGTAGCATCCCTAAAGGGACCCCAGCTGGGGGCTGGGCTGGTTTGAAGGGAGCTGGCAGGAGCAGCGGTAACGCTGCCTCCTCTGTGGCTCCTTCCCTGGGTTAGGAAACACCTTGAAACCGGGCTGTGCTGGGGTGTTGGGAGGGACAAGCAGGAGCCCGCGGGAGACATCAGGGCTCTGGGCTGGCAGGGGCAGCTCTGCTTGTCTGCCCTCCTTCCAGCCAAGCTCCTTCTTGAGAAGGGTCTTGAGACTCCCCTGTCCCCTTCCCAGCTCTGCTTCTGCCTTGCTGCACCAGTTCAGCGAGTTCATTGTCCCTCCTGCTCCGTGCCTCAGTTTCCCCAAAGACAACCACGAGCTTCGGCGGATGCCGAGGCACCTCCGGTGGCTTTGGGGTACCCCGGAGCTGCTGCGGGCGCTGTCGGGGACCTGCTGCCACGGCAAGAGCTGCAGGCTGGGGGGGCTGCACCCGCAGCTCTAAAACCCAGTGCTTGGCCCCCAGCCCTGCTCGGCACGGTCCCCGGGCACTGCCCAGCTCCCGCAGCCCCCTGTGCCCTGCGTAGGAGCCACCCCTGCGCCATGAGGCACCAGCACCAGAAAGGAGGGGGTGTCGCTGAGAAGAGCTAGATGAAACCCCTAATTAAAAGGCTGCTGATTGGGGCAAGGGGGTTCCTGGGCAGCAAAACCCCTGGGGGGCTGCCCTACTGCCGGGCTGAGCTATTCAGGAGAGTCCATCGCAGAGCCCTGATGCCATTTTCTTTCTCTTGCCTCTCTCTCTCTCTCTCGCTCTCCCATTTTGGGGTTTGTCTATTTTAACCATTTCCTTCTCCACGTTGACTCTTCATTTTTAATTCCCGCTGTCTGGCAACACCTCCATTGTGCTTGGTGACTCCTCAATGTCTCTGGTTCCTCTCTCTCCTCTCTGTTGTAATTTGTGGTGTATTTTTTGCGTTCTCGGGGCTACAACCTCCCCGATTCTCACCCTGGATTTTAATTGCCAATTTACATGTGTGTGTGTATTGCTTTGCATTTCATTTCCTGCGTTACCTTTCTTAATAACCTCTTTGTCTGTGCTTAATGTCCTTTTGTTTAATTACGGCTTGGTTTTTATGCACATAAACCTCCTTCATGCTTATTTTTGGTTTTATGCTGCTTTTTTTTACCCCTTCCCCACCTCTCCCAAACACACCCGGTCCCTGCGTGACGGCGTCCCCCCCACTCCCCTTCCTTCCTTCTCTCTCCTGCTTTTGCTCGTCCTACCCATGACAAATCCTGCAGGCTTTTACGGGCTGGATGAATCTGACCTCGACAAGGTCTTCCACTTGCCCACAACCACTTTCATCGGTGGGAATGAATCGGCTCTTCCACTGCGAGAAATCATCCGTCGGCTGGAGGTGAGGGGCAGGGAGGGCTGTGTGAGGGCTGTTTGCAGCCTGGGGCAGGGCAGTTTGGAAATCCCGGGCCATCCAGCAGATTTTAAGCTTTTCAGGTTCGGAACCCCACTCACAGCAGCTGCCTCCTGTTATCTGCTCATCTCTGGCCACCTCCAGGTTCAGGCTGCACTGGGGCAACACATTTGGTCTACCCAAGGTGGAGCAAACCCCAGGCAACTAAATACTGCGTTTCTGAAAACCTCTCCAGCTAAATTTTCCAGTTTAAAGCAGCAGATGGTACTGGGAGAGCACAGGAGCAGGCTGGAGGCAGACACCCCCTTCCATGCTGCCGCTGCCCTGTGTGGTGGCCCCTGGGAGGGTCCTGATGCCGGAGCAGCTCAGACCCGGGGCTGGGGCTTCCAGCTTTTGCAGCAGGTTCCCCTTTCCTGCCAAATTCCGTACCCTGCTCTGCCGTCCAGAGAGCACAAGCAGCTCCCGGGCAAGTGGCAGGCTTGCTCAGATGATCTCTGCTGAGACAGGTTGACCTTGGGAGAAGCAAAGCTGCAGCAACATCTTAGATAAGCTGCAAGAACAGGCTCCTTATTTGTCGAGGGAGGTTGTTTTGCTGATTCTGTCTCCACCTCTTGAGGTGGTGGTGTAGACCTGGTCCCAGCTGACAAAAATCTCATCTCTGAGGTGGCTGTAAAGAGCTCGAGGCTCTGATCCTGGCCCCTTGGGGAAAGGGAATTAAACAGTTTGATGCTGGATCGTGTGCAGGGTCTGAGCTGCCCTCAGCATCCCTACAGATTCCCCCTACAGCATCCCCTTGCTTGGGAAGACAGCTCAGAGTGGGCTTCCAAAAGGGGGCCGGTGTGATGCTGGCTGCTGGGCACTGCTGCCGGGTCTCCCCATCCCATCGCAGGCAGCGTTTGCCCCTGCCCAGGCAGCGTGGTGCGGCTGCCAGGCCGGAGGGCTTTGTGTCCCCATTGATGCAGGACACTCATCTCGCTGGGAGGTTAAGGAGGGTCCCTGGCCCCGTGGTCCCACACGGTGCTGCACGTGCCTGTCCTCGCAGCGGGTGGGCAGTGCTCTTACGGCCCTTCTCCTCCTGCCTGGCAGATGGCCTACTGCCAGCACATCGGCGTGGAGTTCATGTTCATCAATGACCTGGAGCAGTGCCAGTGGATCCGGCAGAAGTTTGAGACCCCGGGTATCATGCAGTTCACCAACGAAGAGAAACGGACGCTGCTGGCCAGGCTGGTCCGCTCTACCAGGTACCCTGGGTGGGGGGTAGGGCTCACCATTCCCTTAGCTTCCCTTGCTGCCCGGGGGGGTCCACTGTCCCCCCGGGTGACACAGTCACCACCTGAGTCACATCTTGACGTCGTCTGTCATGGTTGGCTTCATCAGCAGGGTGACGCCAATGGGCTGGCAGGCTCTGCTGCTGGCAAAGAGCCCAAAAACGTGGATGATCTTGAAAGAAAAGGCCTAAAAATAAGGTTTAAGTGCAGCAGAGTGTTGGCAGGGGGGAGCAGCTGACTGCAGGAGGAGACTGGGATGACTGTGAAGACTGTCAGGCTGCTACATGATGACTGTTTAAACATCACTTGGTGCTGTGGCTCCTTCGGCACGGTCCCCATCCATTCCCCGGTATTTGCCCTCCGCCGTAGCCCTGGCACTGATCTCTCTCTCCCTTCTCCTTCCAGGTTTGAGGAGTTCCTCCATCGGAAATGGTCTTCAGAGAAACGTTTTGGTCTGGAGGGCTGTGAAGTGCTTATCCCAGCCTTGAAGACCATTATTGATAAGTCAAGTGAGAAGGGAGTGGATTATGTGATCATGGGGATGCCCCACAGGTAACCCTGCCCCTCTCCACTGGTGCTTGGGGCACGGAGGAGGGGAGTGCTGCTGGGGTTCGGTACTGGAGGGCACACCAGTTTCTGCCATTGCCTAACTGGTCTTGGCTGATGGTGAACCTTAGCTGGAGAGCTCAGGCCTTGGCTACTCTCTGCTCATCCTGGTGTTTTCAGCTTCAGCTCATCTGTAAATTCCCCTGGAGAGGGGTGATGATTTGAGCAGCAGAGCTGGTATCCCAGAGCAGGATTCAGCCTGCCCTTTCTGGGGCAGCTGTCGGGGTGCAGCAGCAACTGGTCCATCCTGCTGCTGAGGGGTCTGCAGTCCCGCTCAGGGGCCCCATGGCAAGCATTGCAGGAGGTGTGGGATTGTTGCACCCCTCTGTGTGATGGGAGGAGATGGCAGGTCACCATCGGCACTTGGTCAGGCTGGTGCTGCTGGTTACCAGCAATGGTCTCGCTTTCGCAGGGGACGCCTGAATGTTCTTGCCAATGTGATCAGGAAAGAGCTGGAGCAGATCTTCTGCCAGTTTGACTCTAAGTTGGAGGCTGCTGATGAGGTGAGTCTCCTCTGCCTGGAGCAGGCTGCTGTTGCCTGGCCCCATGTGGTCCCTGGAGGCTGTGGCTGTGCAGTGAAAGCTGGATTGTGCCACTGCTTGTTGTGTCACTCAGTGACAACAGCATCACAAGGATTTCCATGTTGCACACACACCCATGTAATGGAAGCATTCATGCCAGTGCCTGTACTGGTCTGTCCTCTCCTGTCCCAGGGGTGGCAAGTGCCCTGGCTGCTGCCAGTGCCTTCAGCATAGGCTGGGCATTCAGTGGCTCCCCATGGGCCTAAAGCAGCCTTGGGGTGAATGATGAGGTGTGGGGAAGGTGGCCTGGTGCAGAGGTTGGCTTGTACCCTTACAGCAGCCCCGTGGTCCCCATGCGGGGCCCTAAAGCAGTTCCAAAAGCCCCGAGGCTCCAATCTCTCGTGCCGCAGGCTCTGTCACTAT
The DNA here is from genome assembly GCA_025345505.1 of Todiramphus chloris collaris. Classification (NCBI taxonomy): domain Eukaryota; kingdom Metazoa; phylum Chordata; class Aves; order Coraciiformes; family Alcedinidae; genus Todiramphus; species Todiramphus chloris. Next base: position 352,990 of record JANVCC010000335.1, read on the forward strand.
GATGCACTCATCCTCCAAAGCTTCATAAGCCAGGATTATTTGGCTTTTGGAAAGCTGGGCTGGCCTGTCTTTATCCTGCCATGCCCTGCAGGTGGGGTTTTGAGGTGAGAAAGCAGCAGCCTGGGGCATTGAGGTGTCCCGACTGGGAACATACTGCAGGAGGTGCCAGGGTGGCTGCACTGCCACAGCGTGGGCAGGGCTGGAGTGAGTGTTACCCGGTTTCCAGTGTCTCCCCCAAACCCAACACACTTGCTGCTTTCCCTGCCCCTACAGCCTTACCTAGGTGGGCTGGATGCGCATCTGAGGTTTGTTGGCAGTTTGGCACCTGGAACAGGCTAATTCTGCTTTGCTGGGTGCCAGAGCTCCTACACTGAATTCCTGCTGCTTTCTACCAGTACCTCCAGAAAATACCCGCTTCTTCCAGCCCCTGGGGTCAGTGCTGCCCTGCCTCAGGTCTCCTTCCATGCCCCAAAAGCCACTGACATTCCTGGGGGTGACTCTCTTCTCCCCTCCGTCAGGGCTCCGGTGACGTGAAGTACCACCTGGGAATGTACCACCGGCGAATCAACCGCGTCACCGACAGGAACATCACCCTTTCCTTGGTGGCAAATCCTTCTCACTTGGAGGCAGCTGATCCCGTTGTCCAAGGCAAGACTAAAGCAGAGCAGTTCTACTGCGGGGACACGGAAGGGAAGAAGGTGAGCGGTTCCAGGATGCCTGCAGTGAGGTGGCCCAGGCTGGATAGGGTTTGGTGGGAGTCAGGCTGGTGGCAAAACAAAGAAACCCAACGTGTTTTCATCTGCCATCACCCTGCTAGCACCCTAACTTTGCTCCCCTATCCTTCCCCACTTCCTTTGGTGATAATGTTGGTTTGCCCACCCTGGGCTCCGTCTCTGAATGACCAGCTCAGCCAGGCCTTGGGAAGCAGCAGATTCCTGAATCCCCATCTGGACAGCAGGGAAATGAGGGGCTCTGCTGAGGGCCAACCCGAGCACCATAGCTTGGGGTGCTCAACAGCAGGAGCCTTGAACTGAAGGATCTCAGCGTGACCAGGGATAACCACTCCTGGTGCAGGGAAAGCTGGAGCTGGCAGCAGGAGGCAGCTCTCTGCACCTGGGTGGGAGAGCAGACAGGGAACAGGCTGTGGGGTGATTTATTTGTGGTCTGCAGACCTGTCTCCAACACCAAGAAGTGGAAGGGTGAGATGAAAAGTCCTTCCTTTCCTCCTATACCCAAGGGCTGGCTATAAATAGGCAGACTCTGTCATCTGGCAGGCGGTGGCCTCAGCCAGCCCCGATGGCAAAATCATGTCACTGAAGCCCGAGCAAGCTCCTGGCTGAGCTCCTGCTCAAAGGGCTTCTGGGGTGAAAGCGCAGGGGAAAGGGGCATTTTTCTTGGCTTCCTTCAGTTAGAAAAAGGCTTTGCTCTGAGTTGTGTGTGTTTGGGAATGGGACTCGGCGCCCAGCTGCTGCGTGCCGGGTGCCATCCTGCTGCCTGATCGAGGCACCCTGAGTGTGCCACCCTTGCTCGGGGGGGAGGACTTGGTGGCCACAGCCTCCCCTGTGGTTGTGCCAGCTGTGGCCAGTTCTGCTCTGATCCCCTGAGGAAACGTTGGATGCATTGATGAGCTGCTCGGTGTCCTTTCTGGAACACTGAAGTCTCATGGGGATGGGACTCGGAAAAGAAAACTTATGGCTGCTCCTGCCCACCATCCCCGCTGACCGCTGTGGCTCCACATCTCCCAGGTGATGTCTATCCTCCTGCACGGAGATGCTGCTTTCGCTGGGCAGGGCATCGTGTACGAGACGTTCCACTTGAGTGACCTGCCCTCCTACACCACCCACGGCACCGTCCATGTCGTGGTGAACAACCAGGTGAGGAGCAAATCCCCTCTGTCCGTGGGGTCCCTCGCAGACTGGCCTCTGCATGCTCAGAGCTGGGTGGTAGCCGGTGGCAGGCAGTAGCTGTTTCCCAGGCAATGCTCCTGGCATGAGCTGTAATCCTGGGCTTTACACCCAGCTGCTCAACAGTAGCAGCTTTTGAGTCCAGCCTGGCGCAGAAGTGGTGCAACCTGATGCTCAGCATGCAAGATCACACAGGGCTGCTCTCTTCTGACCCTGGGTAAACCAGAGACATTTCACTGGGACCAGCCCTTACCTTGCGGGTGCAGTGGGGTGTGGGCCCAGATGCGGAGACTGGGATGGACCGTGGTGCCCGGGTGCAGAAGACGGGCAGGTCGTACCTCAACCGAGCGGCGTGGCCGCGGGGAACCCCCGGCCCAGCTGCAGCGGCCGGGCTGCCCTTGAAGCCGCGTGCGCCACTTTCCAAATCCTTAGCGCTGTGCCGGCCCCGTTCCCTCTCCCCTGCTGCAGATTGGCTTCACCACGGACCCCCGGATGGCCCGCTCCTCCCCGTACCCGACGGACGTTGCCCGCGTGGTGAACGCGCCCATTTTCCACGTCAACGCGGACGACCCGGAGGCCGTCGTTTACGTGTGCAACGTGGCTGCAGAGTGGCGCAGCACCTTCCATAAGGATGTGGTGGTGGATTTGGTAAGAAACGTGCTGGAAGAGTTTGTGCTGGCCTGTGGCTCTGCTGCGGGGGCTCGTTGATACCTCTCAGGGTGTATTTTCTGAAAGCTGAGCTTTCTCCTCAGGGATTGTCTGGCTGAGGGGCAGGAGGAGGTGGTGTAAAGCGAGGCAACGAGACTTTCCGACTGCCCTCGGAAAGGCGATGCTCTCTGTTTGGAGCCTGCCCTCCACCTCCCACACGAGGGGGGACGTGCTTGGGTCCCTCTGGGGCTGTTTTGGACCCTTCCTAGCACGGAGGCCCGGGTACCTCCGACTGCTTTCGGAGCCGTGGCTGGCAAGCAAACGCTTTCAAAGGCTCTTCCCCTTCCCGGCAGGTTTGTTACAGGCGCAATGGTCACAATGAGATGGATGAACCCATGTTCACGCAGCCCCTGATGTACAAACAGATCCGGAAACAGAAGCCGGTGCTGCAGAAATATGCAGAGCTGCTGATTTCCCAGGGGGTGGTAAATCAGCTGGAGTATGAGGTACTGTCCCTTGGAGTCTGGGAGGAGAACTTCAGGCAGAATCCGTGGGGAAGAGTGCTTGTTTGGTTCAGACCTGGCTGTGAACAATGTGACAGCCCCATTTCTGCTTCTGCTCGTCACCTAAAGGTGGCAGAGCTGTGCTAGGGCTGGGCGAGTGCAGCAGACCTGGCAGTGGCGGGGTTAGGAGCCAAGGCTTGTCCTTGGACTGTGCCAGCTCTAACAGCACAGGAACATCTAGTTCAGGGAATGCCCCGTGATCAGTGTGGCACAGGCCATGCGGCGCTGGGCCACTGCGGCACGGCTGGGACCTGTGGGACAGTCAGGCTCTGCAGCACTTGGGCTTGTGGCGGTGTGGGGATATCGGGGGCAGGTCCCTGTCCTGGCTCTGCTGTCCTGCAGCCAGTGTGGCAGCAGCTCTCATGGCTCTTTTGCCGCAGTACAGCTTTGCAGCACCTTTAGGATTGAGTGTGAGTTGTCGGTTTGGGTAGCAGCAGAGCTGTCCCTTGGGGACAGGGGCCTCCAGCAGCAGCTCTGCTCTCCCAGGCTGAGCTGCACAGCCCTGGGGCTCCCCTGCTGTGTGGACCAGCACCCTTGGAAGCTTGCTCCGAGGCCCTCAGGCTCCCCCCCCCCTGTTTTGGAGACCTCTCAACCAATGCTTTTCTGCCTTTCAGGAGGAAATTGCCAAGTATGATAAGATCTGTGAAGAGGCTCATGCAAGATCCAAGGATGAAAAGATTTTGCACATCAAGCATTGGCTGGACTCACCCTGGCCTGGTAAGTCACTAGCACAGTTTTGGAGGTCCCTAGCGAAGTGCCTTGCTTCTCCAGAGGTGCTGTAGCCTTTTTCTAGTAAATCCCCATGGTGGGGTGCTGCTCTCCACTCCTGGCATCCTCACCTCTGCCTGAGGGTGTCTGTGGCCCGGGGTCTTCACATGGACCTGGGCATCACTTCCACAAGGTGCTGGACTCCTCCTCCTGCAGGTTTCTTCACTCTGGACGGCCAGCCCCGGAGCATGACCTGCCCTTCCACTGGTCTGAATGAAGAGGACTTGACACACATTGGTCAAGTGGCCAGCTCGGTGCCAGTGGAGGATTTTACTATCCATGGAGGTAGGAGCTTGTGGAAGCTATACCAGACAGGATGTTTCTTCCAGAGAACATGTGGTCTGGAATGTGGCCTGAAGATGCTTTGATCTGTGTGGACAGTAGGTTGAGGGAGGGGATTCTCCCCCTCTACTCTGTTCTCCTGAGTCCCCACCTGGAGCACTGCTTCCAGCTCTGGGGTCCCCAGTGTAAGAAAGACAGGGACCTGGTGGAGCAGGGCCAGAGGAGCCCCATCAATGCTGGGAGGGCTGGAACCCCTCTGCTGGGAGCCAGGCTGGGAGAGCTGGGGGGGTTCAGCCTGGAGAAGAGAAGGCTACAGGGAGACCTTCTGGGGGCCTTTCAGTAGATACAAGGGGCTTACTAGAGAAATGGAGAGAGTCTTTACCAGGGCCTTTAGTGCCAGGAGAAGGGATGGGGGTATTAAACTGAAAGAGGGTACGTTTAGATTGCACACGAGGAAGAGGTTTTTTTACACTGAGGGTGCTGAGACACTGCCACAGGTTGCCCAAAGAAGTTGTGGATGTCTTATTGCTGGAAGTGTTTAAGGCCAGACTGGACAGGGCTCTGAGCAACCTGATCTGCTTAAGGATGCCCCCGCCCAAGGCAGGGGGTTTGGATTAGGTGACCTGTGAAGGTCTATTCTGACCCAAACGCTTCTGTGAGTCTATGAGAACTAGTTCACGAGGGAGCTATGGTTAAGGGAAGGGAACTGGGGAGTAGCTCGTCTTTGGAGCTGATCCTTCCCTGCTTCCTCATCCCTGGTTCATCCCTGATGGAGGTGGATTCATTCCTCTGGCCCTGGGCACCTGCAGTCTCTCAGTCCTTGGGCAGGTTGAGGGACAAACAGTGTTGCTGGAGCTCCCTCCCTCCCCACCTATGAACTGGCTGTGTCCGGCAGGTTTGAGCCGTATTCTGAAAACCCGCGGGGAGATGGTGAAGAACCGGACGGTGGACTGGGCCCTGGCAGAGTACATGGCGTTTGGCTCCCTGCTCAAAGAGGGCATCCACATCCGCCTGAGTGGCCAGGACGTTGAGAGGGGGACGTTCAGGTAAAGCTGTGCCTTTTGGTAGCTGTATAAGTGATTTCCAGCCTTTCCAGAGGGCTCCGAAGGGTGATGATGGAGTAACGCTTTCCCTGCTTCCAGCCATCGCCACCATGTCCTGCACGATCAGAACGTGGACAAGAGGACCTGCATCCCCATGAACCACCTCTGGCCCAACCAGGCTCCTTACACTGTCTGCAACAGCTCTCTGTCAGAGTACGGTGTCCTGGGTGAGTGGGGAGGTCTGCGCCCGCTGCCCGGGAGGTGAAGCTGCTCTAGGGGGATAACCCACCTTCTTCTCTGCCATCCCTCAGGATTTGAGCTGGGCTTTGCCATGGCCAGCCCCAACGCCCTTGTGCTTTGGGAAGCCCAATTCGGAGACTTCCACAACACCGCTCAGTGCATAATTGACCAGTTCATCTGTCCTGGGCAGGCCAAGTGGGTCAGACAGAATGGCATTGTCTTGCTGCTTCCCCACGGCATGGAGGGCATGGTAAGGACTTCTCCCAGCTCGCAGGCACCCAGGCGTGCCCGTTGTCTGCATCAGAAGCAGACACAAGGGCAGGTAGCACTGCTAGGGCCGTGGCAGTGCCAGGTGTTGGCTTCTCGTGCCAGCCTTGCTCCCCAGCTCACTGTCCCCACTGCTTGGTCCCTGCAGGGTCCTGAGCACTCCTCCGCCCGCCCAGAGCGGTTCCTGCAGATGTGCAATGACGATCCCGATGTCTTCCCTGTGAGTGGCACCATGCTGAGCTCAGCGTCTGTGTCCTGGGTCCGACCACTGCCCTGAAATGGGGAGGGGGGTGACAACACCTGGGTGGACTCAGGGCGGGTGTTACGGGGCTGGTAGCAGGAGGTGTGGGACACCCTGGGCTTGTGCTGCAGCTGGGAGGGTTTAGGGGGAGGGACTGAACCCGGTACCCAGGCTGCACCTCCACTGCCCCTGGGGCTGCGTCACAGCGTGAGGCAGAGCTGGCCCCTAAAGTGATGTGAGAGGGGGCTGCTCGCCACCCCCGTGGCCACCCCAAGGTGGGGGGCACAGACCTGCAGGCTCTCCCAGGTCTCTGTGGGTCTCTGTATACTTGGGAGGGAGGGAGGGAGGGAGGGAGGGAGGGCTGGAAGCTGCTCTTCTCCCCACTGCCCGAACTGCAAGGCCAAGAGGCACCTTGTGTTTCTCAAAATGCCCTCGACCTCTGAGGCAGAAACTGGATGACTTTGACGTGCGCCAGCTGTACGACTGCAACTGGATTGTTGTGAACTGCTCCACTCCAGCCAACTTCTTCCATGTCCTCCGGCGCCAGATCCTCCTGCCCTTCCGCAAACCGGTCAGTGCTGGCAGCCCTGTGGCCCTGAAGGGCCTGGGCCTGGGACTCGGGGTGGGCTTGTTCTTGCACCTGGGCAGCAAACACACTGCCTGGGACAAGGACCTCTCGCTGCCCGGGGCTGGCTCAGTACCCGAGTTGCCGCTGGCTGGCTTGTGCAGGCTGGCGTGGCTGCAGCCTCTTCCTGTGCTCCGCGGTGAGGTGAGATACACCGGGGCTGGTGGGCACCCACAAACCACCCGCTGCAGCTGCTTGCCTTCAGCTCTGGCTGTGGGGCAGGCAGATCTCTGGCAACACCACAGCTTCTTTCCCAGGGGAGACCCAGGCTGGGAAAGCTGGTATTTTTGGAAGCTGGCAGTCTGTCGGTGCACAGCAGCTGGGCCAGGACCAGATCTCTGATGGCTGCTCCTGTGCTCAGGCAGGGGAGAGCAGGCAGGACAGGCGGCTTTTGCTTGCTTGGAAGGTGTTTCTGACGGGGCTGACTGCCTTGCTGTGCCTCTTCCTTCCTCCAGCTGATCATCTTCACTCCAAAGTCGCTGCTGCGCCACCCTGAAGCCCGCTCCAGCTTCGACGACATGCTGCCAGGTACGCACAGCGCAGCGGTGCCCGTTCCCCCCTGCGCTGGGTAAAGGGCAGGAGCCGTCTGCCTTGGGTAAAGTCCGCCTAGCAGCGGCCTCTCCGTGCCAGAGAGCAGCCAAGTGAGACTGAGGCCTCCGGCATCAGGGCATCACAGCCTGTGTGGGAAGCTCCGCACTGGTGCGGTGCATGGGCTGCCTTCTTCCCTCCCCGCTCCCCGCTGCTGCCAAAGTGGCACACTTGCCCCAGCTACAGCCAGGGTGTGCTGGCTGTGGCCATCTCCCCAGTAAATGGGAGTCACCCCTCATCGGTGCCAAGTCTGGTGCCCTGGAGAGATGTGGCTCAGCTTTCCATGTTTTGCTGGTGGTGCTTCCTCCATCGGCAGCCGCTTCCCACCAGAGCAGCGTGACTGGGGTTTGGAAGCCCTGAGTCCCACAGAGCCATGATGGTTTGTACTGGGAGCCGGACCTGGTACCGGCTGGTCTGTCTCTGTCTCAGTCTCACCAGTTTGCGTGCCCAGGCTGGGGTCATGAGGGGGCTGGCATAGGATGCTGGTGCAGGCAGCTGCCGGCATGGTACCCCAGGCTGCTGTGGATGATGATGCTGTCCTCTTCCTTGGCAGGCACCCACTTCCTCCGTGTCATCCCTGACAGTGGCCCTGCGGCCCAGAGCCCCGAGAAGGTGAAGCGAGTGCTGTTCTGCACCGGCAAGGTCTACTACGACCTGACCCGAGAGCGCAAGGCTCGGCAGATGGAAGCTGATGTGGCCATCACCAGGGTGGAGCAGGTGAGCAGGGTCCGGCCACCTCTGAGCCCACGGGCCGGGTGTGCCACAACCTCCATGACACTGCTGTGATGCTGCTTCATGTCCCCCGCAGCTCTCTCCATTCCCCTTCGACCTCCTCCAGCAAGAAGCTGAGAAGTACCCGGCTGCTGAGCTGGTGTGGTGCCAGGAGGAGCACAAGAACCAGGGCTACTATGACTATGTCAAACCTCGGCTCCGCACCACCATCAACCGTGCCAAGCCCGTCTGGTAGAAATTTGGGGGTGGCTGTGATGCTGGAGGGGGGTATTTGCACTGCCCAGATCCTCACCCCCCACCTTCTCCCCTGCAGGTATGCGGGGAGGGAGCCAGCGGCTGCCCCCGCCACCGGCAACAAGAAAACCCACCTGACAGAGCTGCAGCGGCTCCTTGACACCGCCTTCAACCTCGACGCCTTCAAGGACCTGGCCTGAGTGCCAGCCTGGCGCCAGCAGCATGCACCTGTCTGTCCATCTGTCTGTCCCTCCTCGCCTTCCCCCTCCCTCTTTAACTACAGACCTTGTAAAACCCCATGCTGGCACCTGGAGTTGTTGTCTGGCTCGTGCTGGGGCCAGGGTTGGGGCAGCTGCCCTGGCAGGCGGGTGAGAGGGGCCGGGGGCTGCCTTCCCCCTGCCATGGTGTGTGAGACCCTCAGCCCCTCCCCACCTCCCAAGAGGGTCTGGTCCCCAGAGCTCTTCTCTGCAAGGGGCCGGCCATGTCCCCTTTCCTCTGTGTCTTGTGTCGCACTTGGCCCTGCAGCTGCTGCTGCTTTTCGGGGAGTGGCTGCCTCTCTGCAGGGCCCAGCTGGTCCTCTGCTGGCCCCCCAACCCCAGAGCCACCTCCCCAGCTTCCAGGGCACTCAGGGCGGGGGTTTGTCCATCCCCCTTTGCCCTACCCTGGCATTGAGCCCCCCCCTGCCCCAGCAGCTGCTTGGCTGGTGCTGGGCGCTGCATCCTCCCTGGGGGTGCTGGAGGGTGAGGGGCATCCCGGGCTGGGCTTTGCTCGCTGCTTGCCCAGCAAACAGAGTCCTGACGGTGCCACTTGGGTCCTCCTTTGGCTGTGGGGCAAGGGGTGCCGGGAGCTGCGCAACCCCACAGCTCCCCCACGCGCTCTGGGCCGCTTGCACACGCGTGTGCAGCCTTTTGCAGGGGAGCCGCGTCCCTGGCGCGTGGTCCCCCCAGCACACGGGGCTCTGGGTCCCTGCTCGTGCACACACGCGTGCGCTGCCGCACTCGGCCCGCGGTCCACCCTGCCTGTCACGCGTGTCACACCCCATTGCCCTGCGTGCGCAGTCACACCGCTCACGCGCAGGTTGTCCCACGGTGTCCCCGTGTCACACCCGCTCGTGCACAGGTTGTCACGGTGTCCCCGTGTCACACCCGCTCACGCGCAGGTTGGCGCGCGCACGGTACCCTCGTGTCACGAGCTCGACCCCCGCCCCGTTCTGCCGCTCGGCGCTCGGCTGCCCGCGCCTGGCGGGGCGGGGCGGGGCGGGGCGGCCCGTGCATACTGATGAGCTCGCGGCTCCATTGTGCGAGGCGGCGGCGGCGGCGGCGGCGCGGGCTCGGTTCGGCTCGGTTCGGCTCGGCTCGGCCCGGCCCGGCCCGGTTCGGCTCCGCCCCGCCCCGCCCCTGCGCGCCCCGCCCCCCCCCGCGCCGCCATGGAGCCGGGGCCGCGCGCGGGCTGAAAATCCCGCGCAGCTTCCGCGCAGCCGCGCTCCCCGGCGCCGCCAGGGCCATTTTGGGCCGATCGCGACGGTGAGTGCGGGCAGGGACCGGCGGGGACCGGCGGGGGCGCGCAGGCAGTCCCGCGCTGCGACTGAGGATGACCTCGCGCACCCCCTTTTCCCCCCGGCGCGCCGTGCCTGGGGCGGTTGCCATAGCAATCGCGGGGAGGGGGGGGCTGGCGCGGTCCGGTCCGGTCCGGTCCCGGGGCCTGTCCCCGCAGTGCCGCCGGGGAAGGAGGTGACTTGTCACCGCCGGCGGGAGGGCGCCCGGGGCTGACGGCCCCGCGGTGGCATCTTCCGGGGCCCGGGCAGGCCCGGCACGGATGCCCCCCGTCGGCCCTGCCGCCCTCCTGCAGGGAACCGAAAGCGCCCGGGTGACTCCGCGCTCCCCCACGCTGGAAATACCCCGGGCGGCTCTCGGCGGGGGACGGGGGCTGATTCCGGGGGGGGCCGCGTCTTCCCCCCTCCGCGGGTCTCAGGCCGGAAAGTCCCCGCGGCTTCCCCCGCCCGCTGGCGAGGGGGAGGAAACGCGGTCCCGGGCTGGGGGAGCGGTGCCCACGCGGATTTTCTGTGGGGAGGCTGCAGCGGGACAGTGCGGGGTGGGGGGGTTCCTAGGGGGTACACGGACATCCCCTTCCGCCCCACAGCGAGGCTGGGCAGTGGGGCGGGTGTGTGCCAGCGAGTCCCTGTGCCAGGCTGGGCAGGATGCCAAGTCCCTGTGCTGGAGCCAGGGGGGCCGTGCAGGCTCTGGTCCCCCCCGGCCCTGGCCCCACCGGGAGGGGTGAGCCTCCTGCCCTCTACCCCTCCTGGGACTGGCTTCCCCCTCACCTTTCCTCTGTCTCCCGCAGCCCCGGTGACGCGTCCCGCAGTGCCTGCCACGGCCTCGGAAGACCCAGCCTGCGCCTGCCTGCTGCCAATGAACCCCATGAACCCCATGAAACCCTCTCTGCCACCCACGCCCCACAGGTGAGCACCGGCATCCTGGGGTCCCTCCTGGACCATGGCCTCCATCTCCTCATCTTTCCTCTTAATTAATTTGTTTTTCTTTCTAGTGATGGTTCATTTGCATACGAGGCTGTTCCTTGGCAACCGAGCACCAATCAGCCAGCGGGATCCCTTTCCGTGGTAACCACCGTCTGGGGTGTCAGCAACACCTCCCAGAGCCAGGTACCTGCGGCATCCTCATCCCCTACTCCAGGGACCCCCTCACAATCGGGCATGGCTGCCCCCTGCCTGACCTGCTGCCCTCCCACTCCACCATCTTCCAGGTTTTTGGCAGCCCCATGGGCCCCGGGGGGAGCAGCTCCAGCACCCCGTTGCTGCCTGGCATGGCTGGCACTGGCTCGGGCATGAGCTCGCCCCCATTCCTGCCACAGCAGCCCTTCGCTGAGGGGGCACCCGGGAAGGGCTATGTGCAGCCAGGTGTCTATGGCCGCAGCGCCTACCCTGGCGGGCCAGGCTTCACCACCAGGTAAGGCCAGTCTGGTGCGCCCCTGTCCTGGCACGTGCCCCATCCTGGGGACACCACACGCTCCTTCCTCACCTCTCTGACCTGCAGCTACGCCGGCAGCCCTGGTGGCCCTGGCGGGATGGGGCTTCCCTCGCACGCTGGCCGGCCCCCAGCTGACTTCACCCAGGCGGCTGCAGCCGCCGCCGTGGCCGCTGCTGCCGCCACAGCCACGGCCACAGCTACGGCGACAGTGGCAGCGCTGCAGGAGAAGCAGAGCCAGGAGCTGAGCCAGTACGGCACGGTAAGAGCCTGTCTGCGGCAGAGCCGGGCAGCAGGTGGCCACCTCTGCCTCGCCGTGACCCTCCTCTCTCCTTTTTGCAGATGGGCGCAGGACAGTCCTTCAGTAGCCAGTTCTTGCCCCATGCTGGTCCCCGTGGCTCCACCAGCATGAGTCCAGCTGGCATGGCAGGTGTCATGACTCCTTCCGGTGTCTCCCCTGTGAGCATGAGCCCAGCACGGGCGCCCAGTGCTGGCCCCCTGTACAGCGGGCAGAGGATGCCCCAGCATGCATACCCTGGCCCTCCCCCGGGCCAACAGCTTCCCCGCCAGGGCCTGAAGCGGGCATACTCCAGTGAGGTGAGAATCTGTACTGGCAGGGCTGCGGTGTGCTGGCACTGTCCCCCTGCCGCAGTTGCTGACCCCCTGGCCCCGCAGGGATACCCACTGCAGCAGTACCTCCAGGGTGGGCAGTATGCTGCGGCTGGTGCCCAGTATGCCTCCAGTGCCCCCCAGCCCTCTGCTCCGTCCCCCTCCTACCCTGGCCACAGGCTGCAGCAGGGCATGGGCCAGTACCTCTCCACCTCGGGCAACGCTGGACCATATTACAAGGTACCGCAGGGCAGGCGGTAGGCACGGGGTGAGGGGGCCACGTGCCTGCCAGCTCTTGGTGACAGCCCCTGGGGATCTTACCTCTCCCACAGCCGGCTGACCAGTTCAACGGGCAGGGTGCTGGCTTCGGCACGTACAGCCAGGCGACCGTCAACGGGGTGAGTCCTGGCAGCGGGTGGGGTGGGGGACAATGCCGGCCCAGCCGGGCGCTGAGGGTGCGCGGTGCCTCTGCAGCCGGGCCGGTCGCTGCCGGGGTACCCCAGCTCACCGCTGGCTGGGAACCCCACACCGCCCATGACGCCGGGCAGTGGCATCCCCCCCTACGCATCCCCGGGTCAGGATGTCAAGTCGCCTTTCCTGTCGGACATGAAGCCCAGCGTCACCTCCCTGCACCCATCCCCCTCGGGTACGTGCCCCTGGCAGCAGCTGGGGAGCTGCCAGGACGGGGGGGATCCATCGCAGAGATCCCCCTCCTGCCATCCCCGCATGCTGCAGCTCTCTGTGTGGGCCGCTACTGTCTGCGCGGTGACCATTGCCCCTTTAAGGGCAGGGTGCGGTGGGAAGGCGTCTAAAGAAAAGGGAGGGGCTTCGGCGCGGGGGCGGGGCCGCTGCCAGGGTTCCCCTGGGGCTGGGGGGGCTTTGGGGCACTGCCACTGGGGTGGGGGAGGGGCTGCGAGTGGAGTGGGGCTTCCTGGGGCGGGAGGGGGCTCAGGGGGAGGGGGCTCAGGGGGAGGGGGCTTCCTGCATGGGCGGGGTGTGAGTGGCTGTGGGAGGAGGGGCTGCCAGGGAGGGAGGGGGCTCTGAATGGGATGGGTTTCCTGCTTGTGGGTGGGGGTCCGGGAGTGGGAGGGGCCTGTGTTACGGGGCGGGGCCTTGGAGTGGGAGGGGCCTCCGCACAGGGATGGGGTACCCTGGTGTGGGCGGGGCCGCTGTACGGGGGCGGGGCTTCTTAGCGAGGGGGTGGGGCTTGGCGGGGTCGGGCCAGGGGCGTGCTCACGGGCTGAGGGTCCCCGTTGACGGCATCCCCGGCAGGGCTGGCCCCTGGGGAGGAGCTGCGTCTGACCTTCCCGGTGCGGGATGGCGTGGTGCTGGAGCCCTTCCGCCTGCAGCACAACCTGGCCGTCAGCAACCACGTCTTCCAGCTACGTGATTCCGTCTACAAGACCCTCATGATGAGGTGGGGGCGGTGGGGGGGCCACAGGATGCATGGTGTGGCAGAGCGTGGCACAGCACTGCACACGGGGTTGCGCGGCACGGAGCAGGGTGACGGCACGCCATATGGCATTGTACAGCATTGCTTGGCGGGGTGTCCTGCAGTGCTGCTTGCCGTTGTGCCACATGGCGTCATATGGTGCTGCATGACGTGCTGCACGCTGTCACGCAGCACTGCTTGGTGGTGTGCCATGTGGTTTCGTACAGCGTTGCTTGGTGTGATGTCACGCAGCGCCGCTCCGTGCAGTGCCGAGCGGCACAGCGCAGCGCATCACAGCGTGGTGCTGTACAGCATGGTTTGTCACTGCACGGAGCTGCATGGCGTGGCAGCACGTAGTGCAGTGTGACTTTGCACGGTTCTGTCTTACATGTGGTAGGTGGCATGGTTTGGCATGGCAGCACACAGCGTAGTTCAGCACGGCATGGTGCTGTTTGGTGCAGTGGTACCTTGTGTGCCTCGGCACAGCGCGTTGCCCAATGGGGTGGTGGTACATGGTGTGGCTTGCATGGCACAGCGCTGTGTGGTTTGTCACAAGGCAGTATCGGGCAGTGGTACCTGGAATAGCTCGGTGTAGCACAGTGCTCAGTGGTGCAGCAGCTTGCGTGTGGGCGTGCTGCCCACCCGCGCTCCTACCCACACCCCTGCCTACCCTGCCAGACCTGACCTGGAGCTGCAGTTCAAGTGCTACCACCACGAGGACCGGCAGATGAACACCAACTGGCCGGCCTCCGTGCAGGTGAGCGTCAACGCCACGCCACTCACCATTGAGCGTGGTGACAACAAGACTTCCCACAAGCCACTCTACCTGAAGCACGTCTGTCAACCCGGCAGGAACACCATCCAGATCACTGTCACTGCCTGCTGCTGCGTGAGTCACCCTGGGGGTTGTGTTGGGGCAGGGGGGGCAGCTGCTGGGACTGTGTCTCAGCCCCACCGTCTCTCCGCAGTCCCACCTCTTCGTTCTGCAGCTGGTGCACCGGCCCTCGGTGCGCTCAGTGCTGCAGGGTCTCATCAAGAAGCGCCTGCTCCCCGCCGAGCACTGCATCACCAAAAGTGAGCGCTGTGGCCAGCACCCCTGGCCCGCTGGGGGGTGGGGGCCTGCAGCATGGTGGGGGCACACCCTGGTCAGGAGCTACAGTATGATGGGGGTGATGGCACCACAATGTGGAAGCCATCCCAATGTCCCAGTTCTGATCCTGTGTGCCCCTTGCTCCTCCCCAGTCAAGCGCAACTTTAGCAGCGGGACCATTCCGGGGACACCGGGGCCCAACGGTGAGGACGGGGTGGAGCAGACGGCCATCAAGGTGTCCCTCAAGTGTCCCATCACCTTCCGGAGGATTCAGCTCCCAGCCAGGGGCCACGACTGCCGGCACATACAGGTAGAGGGGGGGGTGCAGCAGTGGGCTGGGGGATGACCCCAATCCTCTGCCCCCACCGCGCTTGGCTCAGCTGCTGCTGCCCTCCACAGTGCTTTGACCTGGAGTCCTACCTGCAGCTTAACTGTGAGAGGGGGACGTGGCGGTGTCCTGTCTGCAAGTGAGTGGGGCTGTACCCTGGTTTCTCTGCCTGCGTGTGGGGGAATCCCTCTGGTGAGGTCCCTCATGGTTTCTCCCCACCCTCTGTCCTCACTCTTCCTCTCTCCCTGCCTGCAGCAAGACAGCCCTGCTGGAGGGGCTGGAAGTAGACCAGTACATGCTGGGCATCCTGATCTACATCCAGAAGTAAGTGTCCCCCTTCTGTCTGTCTGTTGGTCCATGGCCATCACTGTGCCACCCTCAAAGGGGAGCTATGCAGCTGACCCCTGCCCCCCCCTCGACAAGAGCCCCTCCACAATCCTGCCACCCCCAGCTCAGAGCATGAGGAGATCACCATCGACCCAACCTGCAGCTGGAAACCTGTCCCAGTCAAACCTGATGTCCATGTCAAGGAGGAACCAGAGGGGCCAGCACTGAAGCGGTGCCGGACCCTCAGCCCCACACACATGGTGCTGCCCAACATCATGGAGATGATTGCAGCCCTGGGGCCCAGCTCTGCGCCCTTCACAGTGCTGCCACCACCACCAGCAGGTGCTGCTGCTGACTACAGTGCCCCAGGTACTGGGGGGTCCTACAGAGGACGGTGATTGGCCTTGCCTGTGTTGTCCCCTCCCCACCTTACTGTCTTCTTTCCCTGCACAGGTTCCAGTTTTCCAGGACCTGGGGGCTTCCCAGAGCCATTCCCTGCCCCTGGTGCCCCCGGAACTCCCTCACTGAGTGACTTTGCACCGGGACCTCCCCCTATCTCCTACCAATCCGACATCCCCAGTGGCCTCCTGGCCCCCGAGAAGCCCCCCGCACCCCCTCTCCCCACACAGGTCAGTGGGATGGCAGCTGTGGGGAGACCAGAGGGGTCCCAAGGGAGGGAAGGTCTCACAACTGCACTCTCCGCCTCCCCAGCTGCCCCCGCCAGGCCGAATGGAGTCATCCCATGTGCCGGTGCAACCAGGGCTGCACAATCCCCCCCCGGGCAGCCAGCCGGCGCAGCCGCTACACCACCGGAGCACGCCGGCACGGACCCCCCTGGGACCCCCCGGCCCAGCCCATGCCGCTGACCTCACCTTCGTCCCCGCAGCCGGCATGGCCGGGACAGGCGATGGCTCGGAGCCCGCCCTCGACGTGAGTACCCTGGGGAGGGCAGCCGGCTGTCCTGCCGCTTGCTTGGGACCCCGGCTGCCACAGGGTGGGGGTGGGAAGGATCTGGAGGGGCTGGGTCGTCATATGCTGCCCCCCCCCCCCAGCTCCTGCCTGAGCTGACGAACCCTGACGAGCTGCTCTCCTACCTGGGCCCCCCTGACCTCCCCAGCAGCAGCAACGATGACCTCCTCTCCCTCTTCGAGAACAACTGAACCATCCTCATCCCTGCCTCCCCTGGCCCCACCATGGGCCGGGGGGGGGCAGCGCTGGTGTGCCCCTGCCCACCACAGAACCGGGACCCTTCCCCAACGAGGGGGCTTCTCCTGAAGGGGTGTGATGGGATGGACAGACGGACGGGCTCGGCTCCCCTCTCCTTCTCGTTGCCCCCCCTCCCCTCCAGAAGCACAAGGCTGTACATAGTGTAGAAACACTACTGCCCTCTCTCCCCGAGACCCCCCTGCCCCCCGTATTTAAAGGCAAGTGCGTTGCTGCGGGGCCGGCCCGCGCCCCTGTATAAATGTGCATACGCTGCTTCCCCGCGAGCCATCGGCGCCCGGCCGGGGCTGTGGGGCTCAGCGCCCCGCCCGCCCCGCCCTCCCCTGCCGTCGAACTCCCTGTGTCGTCTCCTCCCTGGCTATTAAAGGATTTCGTTTCGGCGGGGCTTACGCGTGGTCTGCGCTGGGAGGCTGGCCCCGCGATCCCCTGCGGGGCAGGGGGGGTGTGGGTCGGATCCCGCCCCACCCTCCCCGGCTCGGCTGCGGGAAGGCTGGGCAGTGAACCGTGCCCGCGGCGTTAACCATTAACCGCGGGCAGCGCTGCCGGCGGGCCCGAGCAGCGGCGCCGTGCGCAAGGCTGGGGTGCCCGGGGAGTTCTCCGCGGCGGGAGCGGGGCCCAGCTGCGGTGCGGGGCAGGGCGGGGGCTGGGGGCCTCCCCACAGACCAGCGCAGGGCGCCCCAAACGGAGGCCGCAGCTCCCGGCCCGTACCACGGGGCTACCGCCCGACTCCCACCCCGCATCCCCGGCCCCGGTTCCGCTCCCGGCCCCATCCCCCGCCTCTTCCCTCCCGCCCCCCCCCCCCGCGGGCACGGCGCATGCGCGCCCCGCCCTGCCCCGCCGCCAGACCCGCGAGCTCCCACACCCCCGCTTCCCCCTCCCCCATCTTCCAGCGCCGCGCCGCCGATTGGTCGCGCACCCCGCCACTCCACGGTAGGGCTGCCGGTGGTTGGCCGAAGGCGCGGAGGAGGCGGGCCCTCCCCGGACCTATATAAGGAGCGGCGGGTACCCTGGCTCTTTCCGCTGCGCCGCGCCCGCCGCCTCGAGCCTCTGCTGCCGCCCCGAGCCCGCCCCGCCATGGCCAACCCCGTCGTCTTCTTCGACATCGCCGCCAATGGCGAGCCCCTGGGCCGCGTCACCTTCGAGGTGGGGGGTGGGCTGAGGGAGGGGGCTGGTCGGGATGGGGGCAATGGTGGTGGGGGCATCGCCGCCCCCGTTTCTTTGTCGCGGGGCCGTTCCTGGGGGGCGGGGGTGGTGGCGGGGTCCGCGCCGCCTCCACGTGGCCCTGGGGGGAATGGGAGGGGGCAGCCCCGGCCCCCGCGCCGAGGGAACAAAGGACCGAGCGCAGCCTTCGGCCCCTCCGCCGCTGCGGGCGGGGGATGCGGCCGGGAACCGGAGGCGTGGAGCCAGCCCCAGGCGAGCCGCCTGCCGCGGGGAACGGCGCCGCAGTGAGCCCTGCCTCTCGGGCGTCCTCAGGCCCGGCCCGTTACGGCCGGGAGGATCCGCTCCGCCCCGGGTGTGTGTGTGTGAGGGTGCGGGGAGGGACGCGGCAGCTTCCCCCGCTGCGGAATTGGGGCCGCCGCTGCCCGCGCCGCCATTTTGTTTCCGTCCCTCTGGAGCGGGGCCGCCCCGTGCCGAGCGGCAGCAGCCGCGGAGCCTCCCGCCGCCCCGGAGGGAGCCGCCTTCCCTGCCCTAGGAGATGCCTCCAGGGCGCCCGTAGCGTTCCCGAGCCTTGGGGAGGGCGGCGGCGGCGGCGGCAACCCGATCGCCGCGGGATTGTCGCCGCGGATGTGAAGCATTTGGCGCCCTGCGGAGCGGGGTGGGGGGGGGGCGGTGAAGCATCCCCGGCATCCCCGGGGCTGCGCTCCTGGAGCCTGCGCTGCGGCTGCCGCAGAGCCCGTGGGGAGCTCCCCGCCCAGCCGCGGCTCGCCATGCAGATGGCTGTGAGCTGCCCAAAACCTTCGCGGGGTGACTGGGCGGGGGTGTGTGCTGCGCCTGGGAAGGCTCGCATTAAAGGGGTTTTTAATTGAATCCCAGCCAGTGGAACGAATGCACATCTGCCTGGCTGGTGAGACGTGGCATGTTTAAACTCCTTTGGATGCCATGCCAGTTAATTCAGAGTTTCCGGATGCCTCCAGATGACAGCATGAGGTGGGGAGTGCTCTGCAGCTGCGGGCACGGATGGATCCACCCCTCAGAGCAGCAAACTGTGGGAGACCCCTCTGGGCTGGGGCTGTCCTGCCTGGGAGGTGGGGTGGGTGGCCAGACTCAACCCTGACCTGACTAACAACAGCCTCTTTTCTCTTTGTAGCTGTTTGCAGACAAGGTTCCCAAGACAGCAGGTTGGTAAAATGGCATTGGCCGCATTGTTGCTGCATCAAACCCTGATACTTTCCTTAACTCTGGGCAAAATGTGCCACTCATGGTGTTTTTGTCGTCCTTTACAGAAAACTTCCGTGCCCTGAGCACTGGCGAGAAAGGATTTGGCTACAAGGGGTCCTGTTTTCACAGAATTATCCCTGGGTTCATGTGCCAGGTGCGTGGTGCTCCTACTGCAGCAGGGAGGTGGGTGGGTGAGGACATCTGGTTGGATGCTTGCAGATTGGGGTGGGAAGGTGCCTCTGCCTCCTGCCTGCAGCTTTTTGTTCCAAGAGTTTTCTCCTGTACCTGTGACCTGAAACATAGCTTCTTTGCAGGGTGGTGACTTCACGCGCCACAATGGCACTGGCGGCAAATCCATCTATGGGGAGAAGTTCCCTGATGAGAACTTCATCCTGAAGCATACAGGCCCTGGCATCCTGTCCATGGCCAACGCTGGCCCCAACACGAATGGCTCCCAGTTCTTCATCTGCACTGCCAAGACTGAATGGTGAGTCAGCTGCAAGCTTGGGAGTCCCTGGCACCCACCCCAGTGTGTGCCAGGCCTAGTGCCGATGTTCCTGTTTGGGGACGGCAGGTGCCCACCGTGACTGTTGTTTCTCATGCAGGTTGGATGGCAAGCATGTCGTCTTTGGCCGTGTCAAGGAGGGGATGAACGTGGTAGAGGCTATGGAGCGCTGTGGCTCCAAAGATGGCAAAACAAGCAAGAAGATCACCATTACCGACTGCGGGCAGCTCTCGTAAACCCTTCTCTGAACAACTGACCATTCCTTCAGCAGTCTGGGTGCTGTGCCCTGCTGCAACTCACCCCACCCCACCCTGCTCCTGACTTACTGCTGCGTTTCTACTGGGTCTCGGCCCCATGTGCACGGTCCAGCTGGGCTGCAGTTACCTTTGAGTCTAAATAAAACGAGTTAAACCACAGTGTCTCCTTTCTCTTAGTGGAGTGGGGGCTGGGGCCTGAGAAGTCCAGTCTCCGTAGGGTCCAGAGTGGACAGGTGGAGGCAGTTGGTCCTGGCACAGAGCTAATCCCTGGTTGTCCCTGCTGCAGAGGGGGACAAGACAGCCCTTTCACCCCCTGCTCACTGCTCTGGGCACCCCTGCAGCTTTGGGAGTGCACTGGCCTCTCTGCATGTGAGGAGCAACGTTCCCCACCTCTGGGTGCCTTGTAAATCTGTCAACAGGTGCTGGGGTGAGGCTGTCTTGGGAACACAGTGGGCCCAGTAATGGGAGAGTTCAGGTCTGGGAGGGGTCCTGTGCTTCCAGTTCAAGCAATTCAGTTTAGGGGGAGAAGTTCTGTGTTTGGGGGAATCCCAACTAGTCCCTTGGGCTAGTTCCAGTTTAGGGCTGCCCAGCTCTCTTCAGGTTCCACATGTGTTGCGGTCCCAGTTTGGGGTGGTGTGATTGATGCTCCCAGTTGAGGGGTGCCCAGCTCTGGGGTGATCCCAGTGCTTCCAGTTTGAGGGTGTCTAGGTGGGGGTAGACTTCAGTACACTTGGGCCCGTGCCCCCAGGGCCCTACCCCGTGGGATGCAGGCACAGCAACTGCAGCAGCTCTTCCTGAAGCTGCTGGTGCCAGGAGCTGCCCCCCCCATGCTGGGTCTCTTCAGAGCTGGAGGGTGCTGCAAATGAGGGTGACGGTGCCAGTGTGGAGCCCCGGGGCTGGTAAGGCTGTGAAAGGGCTGCCAGGGGAAGGTGAGGACCAGCGAAAGCATCCAGTGCTGGCCCTTTTTTTCTGGGAGCCCCTGCGGTGAGTGTCCTTCCCGAGCTGGGCTGGAAGTGATGGCACAGAGCCAGCTCCTGGAGCCCGGGGGAGCTGCCGAATGGAAGCGGTCGGGGGGAGCCTTTCAGCGATGTGCTGTGGCAGGGCGGGGGGGCCCTTTGAAGCGCAGGGGCAGGGGAGATGTGGACTCCTCCTCGACCCTTTGCGGTTCTGTCCTTCTCCAGCTTTGCAGGGTCAGAGGAGACCTCTCCTTTCCACATCTCCCACCTCACGGCGCTCAAGCTCCAGGCTGGGGGTCTGGGGGTGCAGCAGCGAGCCCCGTGTCCCAGGAGCTCTTGGCAATTTTGTGCCCATGCTTTGCGGGGCTCTGGGTCTCTTCCTTGGCCTCCTTCAGAGTCCAAGCATTCACCAGGGATTCTCCCAGAGCCCAGCTGAGCCAGAGCGCGGGGGAATATTTCCTGCTGCTCTGGCTAGCTGCTGGTGTGGCTTTTGCACTGGCAGACCCTGCAGAATGAAAGAACACCCAGCCAGTGCCCCACAACACTTCCCCACACTTGTGATGACCCCTGGCAGAACCCCATTAGTGCTCCTCAGGAAGGGTCACATAAATGTCACAGAGCTTTGCTTCTCTGACAGCCAGACCAAGACTGACTTCTGGTCCCTAGTAGTGAGTTCTGAATGTCAGGTCCATCATCACGCCCAGTTCTTCCTTCTGCTCTTGCATTTTCTTCATGAGGTCACAATACAAACAGTTATCCTCCAGCTGAAGGTTCCCCTACTCCAGTACAAGCAACCCCCACAAGTGTCCCCCAGGGACCCCCAGAAAGGAACCCCCACCAAGGGCTCAACTTATGAAACTCTCATTCCCTTACTAGTGCACCAGTTCATCTTGAGAGTATGAAAGTGGATCAAGTTCCTTAAGATAGAGAAGGAACGAGCTAGAGAGACATCCAGTGGACATTGTGCACTGCGCAGTTGTGGTTCAATCAGCAGGAGTAAAGGAGCCCAGCTCATTGTAAGAAGAGCAGAAGGAAGGATATCTCTGGACTGCTGAGATCGTGGCACCGTTACAGCCCATCCAACACCTCTGAAACCCTCCAGGGCAGAGAGAGAGGGAGGACAAAAATAACCCAAAATCACCCCAACCCACCATTCCCCACCACTGGGGTAGGATGGGGCAACAAACAAACATGCTGGCATCCCAGGGACACAGGTGCCAGCCCCATCCCTTCCCATTGGACAAGAAATTCATACCCCCCATCGTGCTTGGGATGGGAAATCATGGGGCAGGGAAACTGCTGGGATAGGAAACCATTACAGAGCTGAGAACTCACTGTTGGGATGTAAAACCATGGTAGGGGATAGGAAATGAGCACTGAGGACAGGAAATCATCATCAGGCTGGGCAGTCATTGAGATGAGAAGTCTTTATGGTATGAAAAATGAACCCGTCACAAGGCTGGATGCAGCAGGTGATGATAGAATGGTCACCATGGGGATGGGTCCCCCCAGAACGCTGCTTGCCCCCAACAAACCCCACGCTGACCAACCACCATGTCAGGTACAGCAGCAGCTCCCACCCCCCTTGGCGCTCCTGCCCTCCAACTAACCCCCCGTCTGGCTCTTCCCACCAAGACCTCAGCCCATCACCTTCCTTCTGCCTGACTTCCCAGCCTCAGTGCACCCCAGACACGGGCAGCAGAGCAGGCGTGAGGATGTTGGTTGTTTCTCTCTGGTGTCCCTTTGCTCATCCTCGTGGACAGTTTGGACTCCAGCCTAGCAACCTGCTTTGCTTAAAGCAGATGTTGACAAACTTCTAGGAAAGCGGTCACAGCTCCTAGCTCTGCTTTGGGTTTGGGCTGCAATGTCTGGGGTTCAGAAGGCTTTCAAATATTTCTGAGTCCCACAGTTGTATTAATGCAAGAATCCCCTGTAGCGTGCAGGGACGGACTCCGACAGCTCAGCCGGTACGGCTGTAACCAGAAGCGCACCGGGCTGTATTTATGCACGAGACAGCGCTGCTCGCACACCCAGGCCACTTCTTGCTGGCCCCACACTCAAACCCAGAGTCTGTCCCCGCGTACTTCAAACACTTTTAATTGTCTGGCCATTCTCCTGGGTTTCTTCCTTCAGCACCCTGGTTTTCTCCTCTTATCCTCCTGTTTTGCCGGGTGCTTCTGTTTTTCTCATCCTCAGTCTTATCTCCTCAAGGCTGGGGCAGTGTTGGCTGGTTTTCGGCCTTGCAGGCCTTAGCGTAACTACTCCTAGCTGACAACTATTTCTGTCCTGCTCTGACCAATCCCTACAGGGGTTCTGATGGACAAGCGAATGAACGTGAGCCAGCAGCGTGACCAGGTGGCAACGAAGGCCAAGGGCATCCTGGCCTGGATCAGAAACAGTGTGAGCAGCAGGAGCAGGGAGGTGATTGTCCCCCTGTGCTCAGCACTGGGGAGGCCTCCCCTCGAGTGCTGTGTCCAGTTTGGGGCACCTCAGGACAGGAGAGATCTCGAGGGGCTGGAGCGGGTGCAGAGGAGGCAACGGAGCTGGGCAAGGGACTGGAGAAGAGATCATGTGAGGAGCGTTTGAAGGAGCTGGGGCTGTTTAGTTTGAGGAAGAGGAGGCTGAGGGGAGCCCTCATCACTCTCTCCAGCTCCCTGAAAGGACAGTGTAGAGAGGCTGGTGCTGGGCTCTGCTCTCAGGTGATCAGGGACAGAACCAGAGGGAATGGCCTCGAGCTGGAACAAGGGAGGTTTAGACTGGACACTAGGAAAAAATTCCTCACGGGAAGAGTGGTGAGATCTTGGAATGGGCTGCCCAGGGAGGGGGGTGAGTGGCCAGCCCTGGGTGTGTTTAAACATCGCTGAGATGTGGTGCTGGGGGAGATGGTCTAGGGGTGACCTTGTAGAGTAGGGCTGATGGTTGGACACGATGATCCCAAGGGGCTTTTCAACCTAAATGATTCTGTGATTCCATGACCCACTGTCTTCACGGATGGTTCTGGAAAAACAGGGAAAGCCATTGGTACCTGGAAGGAGGGATCTGAGTGGCAGGTGCTGGAAGGCCACGAGTCAGGCTCTGCCCAGCTGGTTGAATTGAGGGCTGTTGCCATGGCTTTTCAGCGGTTCTCTCAGGTGCCTTTGAATTTGGTTACTGATTCTGCTTACGTAGCAGATATAACCCAACGCTTGGATTGTTCACTTCTAAAGGAAGTGAATAATGCGGCTCTGTTTTCACTATTGCAAACTTTGTGGTGTGCAATTCAAGCTCAAGCGCATCCATACTACATTCTGCACATCCGAAGCCACACCAGTTTGCCAGGTTTTTAACAGAAGGCAATGCCAGGGCTGACATGCTGGCCAACCCTGCACGGGTAGCGCCTCAGCCTGACAAAATTGCACAAGCCAAGGCATCGCACGGTTTCTTCCATCAAAGTGCACATACCCTGCAGAAGCAGTTTCACCTGATGCCAACTGAGGCTCGTGACATTGTCAGTGCTTGTGCCGACTGTCACGGGCTCGCTGCACCTTTGCCACCAGGGGTAAACCCCAGAGGTCTGAAAGCCTTGCAGCTTTGGCAAACGGATGTAACACACATCCCTGAATTTGGCCGGTTTAAATATGTGCACGTGTCCATTGATACTTTCTCCTCAGCTATGTGGGCTTCTGCACACACTGGAGAGAAAGGCCGTGATGCCATTGCCCATTGGAAATTGGCTTTCTCGGTCCTGGGCGTGCCATCTGCTGTGAAAACCAATAATGGTCCTGCCTACGCCTCACAGAAGGCGCGGCAGTTCTTGCACCTATGGGGCGTAGACCACACTTTTGGTATTCCACATTCTCCTACCGCCCAAGCTATTGTCGAACGCGCTCATGGCACTTTGAAGCGTGTTTTGGAAAAACAGAAAGGGGGAATGCATGGAGAAACCCCACAGAGCCGACTAGGAAAAGCTTTGTATACAATCAGTCATCTCACAGTGCCACCAAATTCAAATAATCCTGTTATTCTGAATCATTTTCTCTTATTGCAGTTGTCAGGCGAGACGCACCTGCCTCGGGCAAAGGTCTGGGTACGGCATCTGCTCACCAACACTTGGGAAGGCCCGCATGAGCTTATTGCTTGGGGTCGTGGGGATGCTTGCGTTTCCACAGATACTGGGGTACGGTGGCTACCTGCAAGATGCGTTTGCCCTGACCTGCGGCACCAGAGACAGAACAGGCAACCTCCAAATGCTGGCCACAATGCAGACCAGGATGCAGATCCTCCAAATGCTGATCAGAATGCAGATCATCAACTGAATGATCCTTCTGGTGATGACCAGGGTACCGACCATCAGGCAGATGGTCCTTCCACAAGCAGAGACTGGGATGGTCCTTCCACAAGCAGAGACTGAACTTTAAGTTTCTTTTGTTATGGAGTCAGAATGTTAAAGCCCTTAAGGCTATGTTAGAATTAATAACTGATGTAAATTTGTATTTAAGATTAATACCTGATAGAATTGTTATATAGAATTTTGTTTGCTGGATGTATTTCCTATGGCATCACTGGAGACTCTCTGCCCATTTTAAGGCAGCATCTGATTTGGGCTCTGTCTGGTAACTGGCCATTACCAGACCGACCCCTTATCAGCATCCGATTTAGGCTCTGTTTGGTAACTGGCCGTTACCAAGCAGATCCCTTATGCTGCGTTTGTTCTCCCTTCTGCAAGACTATCTGCAGAGGTTTACAAACGATACCTTTTTGGTCTTTAAACAAAAAGGGGGAATTGTGGATGCTGAAAAGCTGCTAGCAGAGGAATTTTCCTAGGTTCTCACAATATTCGGTGAGAATCCTGCCTTTCTCACACGTGTTATGAGAAACAGTAGGACGGTTTTGTAAGCTGGACCAACACCTCATGTTTTGCTGAGTTCTGTTTATGGTACATTGTAAAAATATTTTGGAATAGGTGTTGTAGGACTTTAGCCAATCACCCTAGGAGATGGGTGATCACTGACCAATTGCCCTATGGGGCTAGGGGATATAAAATGGGGTTGTAAATTAATAAAGTTGCTTCTTTTGCCTGCTCTTGCTGAATTTGTGTGTTGCTGCATCTCTCTGCTCCTAGCATAAACAGCGACAGGCATCCACTCCCCGGGCTCAGCGGCAGCTTCTCTCTTCCCAGATGCTGATGGACTTCACCGCCTCTGGGAACGCAGCCACGCGAGAGAGGGCTGTGGGCAGGATCAGGATGCTGGCCCGTTTCCTGTCCTGGAACCCCACTCTGAAAGTAGGGAGCCAGCCACCCTCCAGCCAGCCCATCTCCCCATCCCTGGAGCTGGGAGCCGTGGTCCCGCAAAGCCCCAGCCTCACCAGGGGTCCTGGGCACCCACCCTCTGTGGGGTTCAGGGCTTTGGCCCTGCCTGCCCTCTACACTTCTTCTGCCTCCCACCTCCAGGCTGGAAGAGACTTCAGAAGACGCACGGACCAGCACAACTGCCAGAGAGAAATCCAGCTCGGGTCCATCCTGGGACAGCTGCTGGGCCATCTCAACGTTTTACTGTCTTCTCAGGGAGTCTGTCTGGCTCACGATGCCATTTATTTCCTCTATATGTTCATGCAGGAGCAGAAAAGTAAGAGAACTCATGGTAGGCTTCATCCCTCCACACACAGACATCTCCTGATAGGTTTCATCCCCTTCCTGAGCTCCTCTGCCCCTCCCAGCTGCTTCCCATGGCTTCCCAGCTGTCATTTTGCTGCAGGAGCCGAGTGCTCTCCTCCAGCCCAGGATCTGTCCCCTGATGATCAACTTCCTCGCTCCCTTTGGGATCCTGTCCCCCTCTGTTTTGTGGTCCCCATGTCCAAAGCTCCCATGTTACAAAGACCTGTGAGGAGCAGATCCATCTGTGCACCACCCCGGCTCGTCCAGTGCCCATAGTGAGAAGCTATTCCTGGTGCTCTCCAGAAATCTCCCTGACCCCTCGTGTCCTGCCACGGTGCCAGCTGATCTCGGGCACTTTGCTCAGCTTGCAGGCGAAAAGCTGCTGTGTCTGACGGACTCTTCTGTGTTTCCCCGGCTGTTCAGGTCGCGTGATGCTAAGGAGAAAAGCATTGCAGAACTCCTGGGATGATGTGGCCTACACCTCCGGGGTTAGTGTGATCAGAGAGATGGTAATGAGCTCCCCCTGAGCTGGGACTCTTGCCTGTGGCATGGCCAGGGGACTGGTGTGAGCAAAGACACCAGGCTCAGCAGGGCTATCACAGCCTCATGCTCCCTGGGGAGAGGGTTCCTGCTGTCCCCAAGCAGGGTCTGTGCAAGGGCTGCGCTCCACTGTCCCAGCACCAGCTCCAGCCCTCCTGGCCACCAGCATCCCCAGTTTGCTGTCGGGCCCCAGCACACTGTGCCCGGGAGCCCAGCCCTCCTCCCTAGCCCTGGGGACCCTCTCTTCTCCTCCCCCGGGCAGTGACCGCAGCCCCCGCTGCCGCCTTTCCCGCGGGCTCTGCCGCCAGCGCTGCCGGGCAGCTCTCGCCAGGGCTGCTGGCACCGCCTGGGCACTTGGTGTGACGGGTCATCCCTCCCTCCCACAGAGATACGCAAACCACCTCTGGCTGTCAGAGAGGACGGACATCATCCTTGAGGCCATCGAGGTGCTGAGAGACACCAGTGTCTTTCAGAAGACAGCGGCAAGAAGGGTGTTGGATGTGGTCACCAGAGACCCAGGGTTCTGGCTGGTGGAGGTGAGTGGCTGGAGTGCCCTGCCCTTGAGCCCTGTCAGACCTTGTGCCTCCCTCCCTCCCTTCCAAAGGCAGGTGCCTCGGGCTCCTGAGGCCACCTTAAGGCAGCAGAGAGGGACAGGCAGGGCAGCTGAGGAAGCGGCTGCGCTGCATGGGCATCTCCATCCTCACCCGTGTCCCCTCCAGGGGCCAAGGATCATGACCTGCATCCACAAAAACCTGAAAGACATCAAGGTGGAAGTGTGCAAGGAGAGTCTGCAATCGCTGCTTCTCCTGCTCACCGACCAGTACCCCAAGGAAGTGCTCCTGGAGCTGCGGGGGTTCTCTCTACCCATGGGCAACATCAGCTCAGCCCCCTCCTGCTGCCCAGGGCAGCCCACCCGAGGGGCAGGGTCCGGGGACCGTGGGGCCTTCCCTGGCCACACTGCTCTGGCCAAGGTGGCCCTGCTGTTGGAGCCGCTCTGCCTCGCAGCGCTGGCACGGCTGTCAGGGAGGCGATGCTTTCCACCGCCAGGGTTTGGAGAAGATCTTTAAGGGATGTCTTGGCGCACTCTGCGGTGGGACACTCCACAGCCTGGACACAGAGAACACCTCCATCCCTTGCTCATCGACGGCGAGTCACCAGCAGAAACCCTGATCCCCTGCAGCCAGCCCGGCAGGCTCTGCCAGCAGCTCACACTGGGTTTGTTTCAGGGAGCGGCCTCCAGCCGCTCTAAGGCAGAGGATTCTGGGGACACGAGCCAAGCTGAGAACCATCAGAAGGAGCGGGCACTGCAGAAGCTCTCCCTGTTGCTCCAGGACCTTGTCCAACTGTCACAGAAAACTGCCACGGTAAGCAGGGTGTGTGGTCAGGGGAGCCACGTTGGCAGCCCGGGGCTGGGGCGGTGGCGTAGCCTTGGCTGGGGGTCAGGCGGTGGGGTGAGGGCTCCAAGAGCCCTCCCTGCCATGCTGGGCTGTGCTGGCTGCAGGGCTATTGGACAGCTTTCCAGCGTGCCCATGGCCACCACCTCTCAGGAGCCCGCCGCAGAGATTCCTGTGCCGCCACCTGCCAGGCAGCTGGAGCTCGGCAACCAGCGCGCTTGGACCGGTTCATCAAAAGGCAACTCGCATCTTTCCTACAGGCAAGACAAATGCAGGTCCTCCTGCCATCCTTCCTGGAGGTGCTGCAGGATGGCAGCACAGAGGCCAAGGGGAAGATCCTGCCGGTCGTCCGCAACGTGCTGGCCCATCTGCAGCAGGAGGAGGCCAGCCCCATCACTCTGCAGCTGGCCCAGAAGCTCCTGCACCTCTCTGACCACGTAAGGCTGCTGGGGGAGCCTGACGCTCCTGCTCACCATGGGCAGGGGCTGCTGGGTCTCAAACCCACCACTCCTCCTTCCCTGCAGGAGTCCAGCAGATAAGAGAGGTCTCCATCGGGCTCTTCAGAGATGGGGTGGAGGCTGTGGTGGGATGGGATAAGAGGAGGATAAGGAAGACTGTGCAAAGGGGGCTGGTCCCGCTCTACTTCCACACGTGTGACCAGACTGACGCCGTGGACAAGGGGGGTTAGCGGAGAAGCCAAGAGGAGGGGGACGCCAGGTTTCCTTCCCCAGGCTCTGGTGCCATCTCCCAATGTCTGCCACTCTGCAGGCTGCCAAGGAAGCCCTTCTCTGTGCAGCAAAGCTCCTCAAGTGGAAAAACCTCAAGCAACTGGCAGAGGAGACCCTACAGCACCAAGAGAGTGCCCCCCATCATGAATTCCCAAGGCAGCTGGTCTTCAGCCACCTCTCCCACTCCTGTGCTCCCAGTTCCCCCCATTTTGCCATTGACCGGGCAGCCCCCGGCCCAGCAGAACTCTGACGGTGCCCGAGTGTGGTCCGTGCCACCTCTCGGGATGCCAAGGAGGGGCCGTTCCAAGATCCCCTGGGATTTTTGGGGGTTCCTTGGACTGTCCCCACAGAAGAGATGTGCTGAGGAAACGGCATCGGCGCATCTCCCCTCCTGCCCCTGCAGACGTGCGGTTGGCCTTCCTGCCAGCACTGCTGGTGACAGTCCTGCTGGGCAGCCCCCCATTTCCCAACAGAGGGGGTGTGCCAGATGTTGCTACCGGCAGAAAATGGCAGGACATGACCACCAAAGAGATTTAATGTACAGGTGCCTGACCGCTCCTGACACTGGGAGTGACCGGGCTGCAGGAAAGTGGGAAAGGAAACCGTGTCCAGCTTCCAGCACGGAATTTTCTGTCTGCCCAACGAGGAATTGATTTGCTTTCTGGAAGAGGCGGTGATTACAAGGACATTTCAAGCCGTTGACCTTCTGCAGGGTCAGGTGCTCGTACCTCTGAGTGCCAGGGATGAGTCTGTGTCCCTGGAAGGCAGACGGATGATCCAGGAAAGCACAGACACCGTCCCCATCAGCTACGTCACAAGAACGACCCATTTGCACAAGTGCACCCAGAGCTTTTGGGTTTGCCACGAGTGTAGCTGCACAGTCGTCCCTCACCAGCACAAACACACCTGACAACAGGATCCCTCCAAGGGACTTTTCCCTCCAGTTCCCTTTGAGACTCCAAACAGACCATCGGCCTTGGCAACATCCCAAAGTGACTCCTGCTTTGGCCAGTTCATAAGCCAAATGCCATTAAAATACCGTTCTTCAGTGCTGGAGCTTTTGTCCCCCTGAGAGGTGATTTGGGCCATCCTTTCATATCCAGACAGAAGAAACATTATGAATCTCTTAAAGGGACAACCGGAGGCAAACCACTTTTCTTTCTGTTACATTGCTAAGTCATGAGGCCATCGCCTTAGTTGAGGTCACCAGCTCCTCGTAGGCTTTGGAACAGTGATGGTGAGACCGAAACTTTGGGTCCACTTTGATCTGACGTTGTGCCTTGAAAGGAAAGGAGCGGTTCATTGCTCAGCGTGACGGGGTCAAATCCCTCGACCAGACACATTCACACAACTCATGGCTCAGCCACTTCCATTACACTGTGACAGAAACAAGAGGCTGAGAGAAAAGCCATCTGAGGATGCAGCGTCACAGTGAGACAGTGCAACGGGCCTCGGGACATGGAAGCTTTAACCTCTGGCTCCTCAATCAACAAATTTACTGACCAAAAAAAAAAGAATAAAACTCCAATACCCTCACCAGCACCTCTTTACCAGGGGAGACTATGGCACGGCTCTCGGCGCAGCAAGAACATGAACAGCGGAACACAGCTGATTTCACAGCTGATTTTGTGAAGTTTTACAGTTCGGAAGGAACAAAACTGGGTCTTCTTCCTGCCCACACAAAGGTCAATCTGACTACCAAGAACACGAGCAGGTTTCTCAAACTCCAAGGCAAGGTCTCCACAGGCAGCATCTATGACAAAGGAGACGACATCAGGTCCTATTTCTGTGCCACCGAGCAAATGAGAGAATACGCTGAAGTACTTCAAGTACTTCCCATTTTCTCTGTTTTTTTAAGAGTATTTTTTTATTATTATTATTATTTTTTTTTGTGGGTTTTTTTTTGTTTGTTTGTTTGTTTTGTTTTCTTTTGTTTGTTTGTTTGTATCTGTGGGGACCCTCCACTGAGTTTCCTTCTTTTGTGGGCAGCATGTACACAACGGACCTACAGCAAAAGAACAACTCACTATCGGGGAGCTGGTAACTTTTTATTACAAATCATTCCTTGAAGAGACGAGGAGTTTAAGCTGCTTAGTGACCCTGTCATGAGAAACCAAGTCTGAGGATCCGGAGAGGACAATTTTGCTGCTGAATGAAAAACTAGTGCATTTCAGCAAAGAGAAGCTGAGCAGAACGGAGCCTTGTACTGTGGCCTTGGTACCAGAGGTGTGTGCTAGAAAAGAACCAGTAAAAAAACCTTGTAAATCACATGCTTCTATTTAATGTATTGAAACAAAATAGTTCAGCATGCCAGAACTGTATACAGATTAAAAAACTCGTTTTTAAACCATCTGATCTTAAAAAGAGACAATAGCAGTGAAGCTTAAAATACAACCACTCGCATTCAAATGTTTCAAGCAACACCACCTTGGTGCGTCCCGTCCCATCAAATGGCCATTCGGTGGTTAAAAAGGTTCTGTTGGTTGGAGTCACTTTTTCACAAGCCAAATCTACAACCATTTTTCCTTTACTGGAAGAGGCCGAGCATTCCTGGTGCAAACTTTCCCGCCTCTCTGCCAGGTTAGAAGTGGATCGAGCCATGGAGCCACGCTGGCTCCCATTGGTTTGAGAGCAGATGTTATTGACTTTAGTAGTTTTGGGTTTGTGGTGGTTGTTGTAGACTTTGTATCTCAGGAGGAGGATGAAGATGGAAACAAGAACTGAAGCCACGATGATACCCAGAATAGTGAGGATCATGGTTCCTCCAAGAAACTGTGTGTGAAGGGACCGGCACTGTTTGGATTCTTCCTGGGGTGTAAACTGCACGCATCCGATCACTCTGGTTGCAATCAAAGTCCTTTACTTCTTTCTCAACATCCAGGAGCTCACCCCTCAGTTTCCCCAGGCTCAAGAGACCCAGCTCCCTCAGCCTTCCCTCAGCAGGAAGACGTTCCACTCCCTTCACCATCTCTGTGGCTCTGCACTGGACTCTTTCCATCCTTCCTGCCCTGGGGCACCCAGAACTGGACACACTATTCCAGCTGTGGCCTCCCCAGGGCAGAGCAGAGGGGCAGGAGAACCTCTCTCCACCTCCTGACCACACCCCAGGATGCCATTGGCCTTCCTGGCCACAAGGGCAAATTGCTGGCTCATGGTCACCCTGCTGGCCACCAGGACATCCCTACTTGGCAGGGATGAAAGGTACAGGTTTGAGCAGTGACAACATATTCACCGTGGCCATTTCAAACAACAAACATGGGCTGGAGTGCGCACGCTTGCTGACAGCCAGAGAAGAAGCCATGCTTGATCGAGGGCTTTGCTTTACATTACCTTAAATTTCTGCAGTTTCAGCAGAAAAGGGCGTAACGCGCCCTGTGCGGAAGGGAAGACGTACAGCCTTTGAAAAAACATCAAGGAACTGAAGCAACGTACTCAAGGACTTCAAAAACTGGTAAAATTAAACTGAATTGAACTACTAATAAAGGAAACCTAAATATAATCTAAAAGAAACTCATTATTGTAGTAATTTTATAC
This sequence comes from Todiramphus chloris collaris, assembly GCA_025345505.1. Taxonomy (NCBI): domain Eukaryota; kingdom Metazoa; phylum Chordata; class Aves; order Coraciiformes; family Alcedinidae; genus Todiramphus; species Todiramphus chloris. The sequence goes on from JANVCC010000335.1 coordinate 385,044, forward strand.
CCATGTCCACTCTCTGTGATTCTAAAGAGCAGAGGGAAAAGGCAAATTCAAACCTTTGGTCCACAGATGAACCTTCTTTCCACCTTCTAACAGCTCCATGATGTTCCTAATCAGGTGCCTGGTAAGAGCAATCAGAGCAAAGTACACACACTTGCAACTGGGGGGTGTCTTTTGTAGGCCAGTCCCAGCCCATAGCGACCTCCTCCCCTTGATGCACCCCTAATGCTCAGATTGCTGAACCTCAACTCCAACGATTCCTGCAGCACAAAGCAGCATTGGCACTAAATCAACAGAAGCCCCCAAAAGGAGCTCTGGGTGCTCCGTTAGGAATCCCCACAGGCCCTCGCCACAGCTGATCTCCCTGGGCCGTGCTGCGACCCCAGGGCCAAGGGAAGAGACCAGGCCCCCCCGGCTCTGCTGCCCCAGCTGCCCAGTGCTGTGGGATTTTAAACAAGGGACATCTCCCGGGGCCCAGCTCCCTGAGAAATCAGGTGCTGGGTGAGGGAATGGTAAGAAAACTCATTGGTCTCTGTCTCCTGCTATGGCTTGGCAGTTCCAGAGGCCTCAGCTCGTCTGGTGCAGTTGCTGGGCATTGCTGGACTCCAGTCAGGGAGGTGACACAACAGTGTGAAGTCTGTTTACAAAACAACCCCCGCACAGGCCCCAGAGCTGCGTTAGGGCCACAGGTGCAAAGCAGAATAGATGAACAGTCCATCCCCAGTCCATCCCCAGTCCATCCCCAGTCCAGCCTGGCAGCAGCGTGTGCTTGTGTAGAGAACTCAGGGAGGGGACAGAGGTCAGCAGGGCACTAGGAACCCTTTCTGGCTGCACTAAGAGATGTAGGGTGAGGGTCTATAGGGGATATAATGGTGCTATAGCAGCCATACTGGGGCTATAGGGTCCCAGTGGGACTCTAGCAGCCAAATTGACCTTATAGGAGTTATAATGGAGCTATAGGGTCTGCAGTGGAGCTATAGGGCTTATACTGGGGCTATATGGGCCATAGAGGGACAATAGGGGCCAAATACCCTCTAGCCCAAGTGTGGCCCCTATGGCCCCAGTACAGCCCCTGTACTCCCCGTTTGGACTCTATAGACTCAGTATAGCTCCCATAGCCCCACCAGAGCCCCTATAGCACCAGGGTGTTTCTGGCAGCCGTTTTACAGCCCCGAGAGCAGCACTGCAGCCCCTGTGCAAAGGTCCTAAGCAGGGACTCGCAGCAGACGGACTGGTGAAGCAGCAATTTATTAGACGCTCTTGCAAGAGCGGGTGTCCTACCAAAGCAGGCACCCTCTGGGCAGAGTTTCCAGCATTTTATCCCCTATTCCCACCCGCGGAAGTCCCTCCCTCGTTTCCCGATGAATTCCAAGGGACTTCGAAGGTTTCCAGGCTGAACGGAGGCGCCTTCTCCAGAAGAGCCCGGAACAGTTTGTCACTGCCTGTCTGACAGGTTCCTGCTGCCCCTGGGGGACACGAATGTTCCTGAGCTTCCTGAGCACAACGCAGCATCTTTCTAAGTTCCCGTTGTTTATCTCCAGCAGCCCTGACCTGCTGCCCCTGTCTCTCTTGCCACCTTGGTGGGCAGTGGGGCACTTTAGTCCTTTCTCTCCCTTTTGCCCCCAGGCTGAGCTCCAGGCTCAGTTTCCCGCCGGAGCACCTCAGGCTCCTGGCCTTTGGCAAACGGCCCTCGCTGAGGCCGCTCGAGTCTTTTCTTGCTGAGTCCAGGCAAAGCCCCGAGATCCTCCTCACTCCACAGTTTGCCAGCCCCGCGCCGGGCTCGCTCTGGGCAGCGCTTGACAGAAGCTCCAGAGGCGCGCGGCCGCCAGCAGCCCCTCGGCGGGGCCGTTTCCAGTCAGGCACTGCGCTCGACAGCCCCTCGGCGCGTGCCCGGCTTGGCTTCCCCTCAGGCACCGCGCGGGGCAGCCCCAGCGCTCGAGCGGCGGGGGCCTTCAACCCAGGCGGCGCGCGGCGGCGCAGCCGTTGCCCCGGGCCCGGGCTCCGAAGGGAGGAGCAGCAGCGGCAGCGGCAGCGCTCGCCCTCTGCTCGTCCTCGGCCTCTCGCTTCCCGGGAGACGGACGGCCTGGCTGCTCTCGGACCGGGACTGCCGGAACCCAGCGCGGGGCCAGGGAAGACGCCTCTGAAAGGCCCCGGCAAGGAGGACTCCTTGGGAGGAGGAGGAGTGCAAATGGCCGGGAAGCCGCCAGCTGCTGAGAGAGGTAACAAGGAGACTCTGCTGCTCTTCTCCCAGCCCGGCTGCAGACAAGCAGGGGCTCTTTCCATCTGGGCAGGGAGCAAAAGAAACTCAGCAGGGCTGCAGAGGTGTTTTCTTCACGGAGAAAGCAAATGGGGACAAAGGGATCAGAAATGTAGCAATTGAGCGCCCAGGGAGACTCAAGCGTATCCCGGGTCCCTACGGAATCTGCGTCCCCCTGAAATTGCCTTTCCCCCCGATCGGTCCCCTCTGGACACAAGCAGCAGCCGGTGTGTTTTGGGAAGGACCGAGGCGCATTGGTGGAGCAGGGCCTTTGGGCAAGGGGGGCCAGGAATTCTCTGCTGGAGGAGGGCTGGTGTCTTTGCAGCTCTCGAGGCCTGCGGGTGCTGACTCCAGGCTGCTTGTCCTGAACAGGGAAGGAAGAGGGCTGGGACGAGGAAGATTTCGTCTTTGGAGCGTACCGGCCCACGGTGGCCTCCCTGCCCAAAGGACAGCTGTCGAGGAGGCAGTCTGTGAGGTATTGTGCTCTCTGTGTGTGCGTAGCTCCAGCCACGCTGCCCCTGCTGCGGAGCAGGCAGCGTCCCCAGGGTCCCCTCGTGGGCAGGGTCCCCTTGCGGGGATCCCCTGGCAGAAAGGTTTATGTGACTGCTTCTCCTCGCAGCAGGTTTTCAGCTGAGAGCAGCGGTGAAGCAAAAGCCGAGACCTGCTCCAAATCTCCTCCCCCTGCCACCCAGAGACCCCCGCGGAGGAACAGGAGCGGGGGTGACTACCTGGGCTTGAAAGATGAGCTCTCTTTGGATTGGGAGGCAGCGGCTAAACGCGACCCGCCAGAGGAGGACTGGCTGACCACTATGCTGGTTGGCAAGAAAGCCCAGGCAGAGGTGGAGGCCGAGGAGAGAAATGCCAAGGCCGAGGAGGGCCCGGCCAAAGGGCTGGACCCCTGCTCTCCTGACAGGTAAAGGCACAGCCGAAGGCTCTCGCGCTCCCGTGCTCCACGTGTAGCTGGAGCAGCAGGATCTCTTGGAAACCCTCAGCCCCAAGCTGAGAACTGAATTTGAAGCAGTATCTCGGCTCGGCTTGGCGTAACAGCGCGGGGCTTTCTCCCGCTGCTCTGGCCCGCAGTCCCATCGCCCCTCTGGGCTCTCCTCCCAGCTGTGGCCAGCATAGCGCACGCTGCCCTGGGTCCCGCGGAGCTGTCCTGGATCCGCACAGCCCCACGAGCTCCCCACATGCTCCTTGTTTCTGCCTTCATTCCCCTTCCTTCCTGCTCGTCCCAGGCAAGGCAACTCCTCCAGTTGAGTTTGCAGGGACCCAGGGGCAGACTGGTGCCATTGGAGCGGGACTGTGAGGGCACTGCAGAGCAAGAGGCATGTGTGGTGGGCAGGGCTGTGTTAGGTGGGGCTGCTGCTGCCCAGGGCGAGGGGCTGGGTGCAGCAGAGAGGAGCACAGAGGTTTTGAGGCAAGCGAGCAGGAGTGGCTCCGGGTAAGGCCTCCTTGTCCTTTCCGTCCTCCTGCATGGGTGAGATTTCCGGCAGAAAGCAGCTGGGTGGGTGAGACTGGGGAGAGCTGGTAGCCCCCAGGGATGGCTTTGGTCTGGGGCTCTGTAACTGGGAGGAGGGGCAGCTCTGCAGGGTCGTCAGGCTCTTACTTGATGGCGGTGGGCCGGCCAAGCTTTAAAGGGAAAGCAGAGCCGAGCAGGGTGAGGTGTGTGCAGCTCTCCCCGAGCTGTGACGCTGCTGTGCATCGCTCGTGTCTCTGTGCCCACACAGGCAGCCGGTCTCCGGGCCCAGCACCAGGCCCCCAGCCTCGAGTCCCGCGCTGGAGGCTGCGAAGGGGGATCCCTCCGGAGACGCCAGCGCCCTGGGTGGGTATCGTGTGGTTGTGCAGTTTGGGCAGCAGTGTTCAGAGAGGGTCTCCCTGCCCTGCCCAAAAGCAAAGTCCCCAGTCAGGAGGCCCGGTGTCGCCTTTGGCCGTGCTACCGCTGCCCGGGTAGGGTCCCCCTGTTGTGTGTGGGGTGGGGTAGAAGTGTGGGTGTGGGCAAGCCTGTCTGACCCCCCGTGCCCATCCCCAGCTGCCAGCGCAGAGCAGAACCGTTCTGTCTCTGCCCAGCACAGCCAGGCCCTTGTTGTTCTGGGAGGGGATGGTTCCCGGTGCCATCTCTGCGGCTCAGACTTGTTCAATCTTCCGTCCCCACAGCCCCGTTCCCGGGAGAGCAGAAGCCGCAGGGCCCTGCCGCGCTGGCTCAGGTGGGTCTGGCGGTGCCACGGCCCCAGGAGCTGCGGGGGCGGGGCGGTGATCGCAAGCCCTCCCCTGCCGCCTCGCCAGCGTCCAGCTCTGCCCGTGCTCCCTGGGCAGCAGCCTGTGCCCCACTCGGCCCCTCTGGGAGGGCCTGTTCCTGGGGGCGGGGAGTTCTGGAGAGCCCTGAAATGCCACGAGTTGTATTCACGTGCTCGTGTGCTCTGGGTGCTTTCTAAACCCTGTGCGGGGAAACCCTGCGTTGCCTGAGCAGGCGGGGGGTGGGTGACCATGCCCAGGCTGCGAGGGGATGTTCTGCTCAGGGTTGGATCTCCCTGAGAGCATCCCTGTGTCTCTGCAGGTTCCCACACCCCCAGCCCATCTGCAGGAGGATGCCTTGGGCTGTCGGGCAGCACTGCTGAGTGCCCAGGCCCGTGTGGCAGAGCTGGAGAGCCAGGTGAGCCCCATGGCCTGCTGGCTGGGGGAGCAGAAGAGGCCACATCCTCTCCAAAGCGTGTCAGGCTGAGAGAGGAGAGAGCAGAAAGCTCCCGGCCGAGGGCCACCAAGTGCTGCTGTGGGCGGGGGCTCTGTCCCTGGGGCAGCACAAAGACCTTCTCCCCGGGTGCCTGGCAGGTGCGGGTGCTGGAGGAGGAGCGGACGCAGCAGAGACTCTTGCTGCAGAATGTCCAGCAGTGGCACCGGCAGGAGCTGGATCTCCTGGAGAGCAGCTACAGGTACCAGGCTCGCACCCGTGCTCCCGTCCTCTGTCAGGTCCTTGCCTCCAGCCCTGTCCATCTCGCCTGGGCTGGGCGTGCTGGGGCATCCCTGGAGCGAGCAGGCCCAGAGCCGTGTCGCTGGGGAACTGGTGGGGACAGAGAGCAGCCCCGGGGGTGAGCCAGGCTGGGGGTCCACTGTCCCCTGGGTGACAAGGTGGAGGGGCCAGGCCCATTGCCAGCCGGGGCCCCGCGCTGGACAGAAGCAGGAGGGTTCAGGGCTCAGAGTGCAGAGAGCGTGTGCTGCCGAATGCCCGCAGCGACCCTGGTGGGCCCCTGAATCCCTGCCTGCGTTTGGGGTGGAGGGTGCAGGGCACGGCCAGGAGAACAACACTTCATCCTCACTGTGCCCTCTCTGGGCAGGAGCCGGCTGAGGCTGCTGGAGGAGAGCTACGGGCAGCGGGAGGAGATGCTGCGGCGGCTGAAGGAGCAGCTGGAGGCTCAGCTGCTGTTGCAGAGCCAGGATGCGGAGCGGGCGCGGGCAGAGCTGAAGCAGCAGAACGTGCTGGAGCTGGAGCGGGTGGGAGAGCTGCAGAGGTGAGAGCGGCACGAGCGGCTTTGGAAAGATGCTGAGCCCCGGGGTTTATCCACCCAGAGCCCTTGTGTTCAGACCAGCGAGTCGCTGGCGGTTGTGGCAGAGGAGCCCAGAACCCCACAGTGTGGTCCCTCTGAAGCGTGGCTGCCTGTCAGTGGGGTGCCCCGTGAGAGAGCACCCTGCCAGCTCAGCTCCCGGGGCCTGGTCTTCAGCCCCATGGGCAGTGGTCTGGCATGGTGCCCATCATGGGAGCACTGCTGTAACAGCCCGGCACAGGCTCCTTCCCCGTGTCCCACAGGGCATCTGTCCAGGGCATGCAGAAAGACCACGAAGAGCTGCTCCAGTGGCTCAGGCGACTGAAAGGCCAGGAGCTGGAAGCAGTGACCAGCACCACGTCATGCAGCAGGTACCGACAGCCGGCGCGGTATCCCCACGTTGGTCCCTATGCTGTGGGGAACCAGCAGGAGACTGTGGCAAGTGCGGGGCCATCTCCTCTCCCACCCGCTGCCTTTGGCAGGCCACACATCCCTCCCTCCATCACGGTGCGATGCAGGGTGTCCCGTGGGGCTGATCGTCCCCTCGCTCCTCTCCACAGGTCTCTGAACAGCATCCTGGAGCAGACAGAGAAGCTCTTCAGTGAGCTGCGTGACTTCTCGCAGCAGATGGAGGCCGCCCAGCGCAGCACCTGCCAGAAAGTGGCCACAGAGGCAGAGCAGCGGGACAGGCAGCTCCAGGGTACGGCTGAAATGGCTCTGAGTTAGCCAGAGGCCGGGACTGGGGCTGGCAAAGCCTTGCCTGCCTTGGTCAGCGGGCATCTCGGGGTCTCCCCTTTGCAAAGCAGTGCCCCGGGGCTGTGCAGCAGGCGATGAGCACAAAGCCGTGCAGTTCTTCTGCCAGCGTGGTGTGCACAGAGCGGGGCTTCCCCCCTGCTGCTGCTCACGGCCTGCTGCTCCCTCTCCCCAGCGCTCCAGGACAGGCTGTCGCAGCAGCAGCGGGAGATGGAGGAGGAGCAGAGACGCTTCCAGGAGGTGGTTGTGAAAATGGAGAGCAGGCTGAGCGAGCAGACTCGGCTGCTGGAGGAGGTGAGCCCAGGCCGTGTGCTCTGCCCGGGTCAGCCCTCCCATCTGGGCAAGCGCCGCATCTCGTGTCCTTTGGAGGTCCCTGGCCTGGATCCCGTGAGTGACCCCTGCCTCC
>JANVCC010000337.1:0-10982 GCA_025345505.1 Todiramphus chloris collaris
CATTGATCAGCTTCCACAGGTGTCTGTGAGACTGGGGCAGGGTTCTGCGGCTCTGAGAAGTCTGTCTCTCTGTTGTGCTGGATGCCTCTTCTATCTGCATCAGCTCGGGCCCACCCTGCTGGTGTGGGCACAGCCCTGCCCATTGCCTGGCTGTGAGTCCCAGGGCTGGGTGTTCCCTCTGCCCAGGAGGGGATGGGTCACAGGTGGCATGGCTGCCCCGACCCTCCTGAGTGACACATTCTGTTCTTTGCCTTATTCCACCCCTTTTTGCAGCCAGGTGGGACTTTCAGGCAGCAGGACCTCCCCTCATCAGGGGTCTCATGGCCTGGGGGTCTCATGGCCTGGGGGTCTGCAGGGACAGGGAGGTGAGCATTCCACGGGCACCCCGGCCACTCACAGCCTGTGGTCAGCTGCTCTGGTGAGGGCAGTAGGAAGTTCTCCCGAGGACCTCATTGGTGTGTCAGTGGGCTCCCTCTGTCCCACAGGTCTGGGCCCCTGCCCAATAAGCCACTTGGCACATAACAGAGTGTGCCTCAGAGTGGGGGGTGGTGCCTCATTCAAGAACACTTCTGGTCTCCAAAAGCCACCAGATTAGCTGTGGTTGAACATACCCTGATCTCCTCCAGTTCGGGAGGCACACCACAGACGTTCAGTCTCACTCTCAACAGGCTTCCACCCGTGTTTTCCATGCAGACTGGCCAGTTGAAGAAGGTCCCATGGAATGAGTCTGGTGGTATCCTCTGAATGCCCCCTTGAGGTCCATCAGATGCTTCCTTTATAGTAATAGGGGCTACCATAAATTCGGATGCATCTAATTCACTCCCTTCCCTAAGTTCTTGGTTGGGGTCCTCCCAAATGTCTCCATCCCAATCTCTGGGGAAAAGATTGGCTTCCAAACTTTGACAGGATCTGGCGAGTTGGGCCCTGAATTATCACGAGTTCTTGTTTCTCTTCTACCTTTCTTTGTTTTGCTTTTTCCTCCCCCAACCATTTATCCATTTCCAGAGAGAACAGCGTTTCTTGTTGCTTTTATTTGTTCAGCCTCACCTTGTAACACCCTCATTTCCTCCTTTTTACCTGCCTTGTAGAGACAATCAGCTCCAAATATGTTCCCAATATTCAGCATATTATCCCCTTCTCTCTGCCATCTTCCATTTTTCCTGCTCAAGATTTCATAGTTTCTCCATCTTATTCCAGTTATCCCATTTTCCGTTCCCCCAGTCACCCCAGAGTGTCACTGAAGGGTTGATGTTGTGCCTCCATAGGTGCTCAGTGACTGAATCCACCATCCTGAGACCACCCCAATTATTGTCACAGGTGAATTCTTAAGAGAAGTCCTGGTTGTGTTGTTAAGTACAAGTTTTTATTAATGATCAAATGCTGATGCATCTTTTCAGCTGCAGACTGTGCAGGCAAAGGCCCTTCCCATTATTCTCCAGCTTTCTCCTCCTCTTAGTAGCAAAGGAGCAAAGGCTCCTCCAGATGCCTCTCACCTCTGTGGCTCTTTTGAGTTTCAGGGAGCAAAAGCTGACAAGAGTTTCAATACTCTAATGGTCTCCTCAGAAAGGAGATTGTCCTTGTGTTTACATCCATCTTTTTGTACCTACCTACTGAAAATATTTCTCATCAGATTTTCCCTTGTAGAGAGGCAACCTCATGAGAGGAAGATTGTCCTGAGCAAATGGTTACAGAGGATGTTTTGTTGTTCATGAAACTTTATAAGAATTTCATTGTCTTTGTCTGCAAAGAGGAAAACTCCTGTGCAGCCAGTTCTCTGAGGAGATCAGGTAGGAGATGGTGCCATAGAGCCGGAACGTCTAGATGCAGAGAGCAGGGCAAAAGTCTGAGGCAAGGGACAGGGATGTCAGTCCCAGGTGGGCAAGGACAGGAAGGATGATGGTAGGGAGGTGATCAGGCCAGTTGTCCATAGAGTGTCATCCCTTAAAGGACAGTTTCTTCTACCAGTCCACATCTCCAATATCAGTAGGAGAATGCCTCAATCACCTCTGCTCTACACAAAAAAGGAATGTTCTCTTTAAAATAAAAAAAATAATTTCTATTAGGTGTCCTTTGAGATCTTCTTCCTTAACCACACTCTGAAACTGCTCCAGTGAGCTGCCGAGGGCTTGAGGACTTGAGCAAATTACAAAAACATAAAGAGATTGTGAGGACACTTGGGGTTCTTCCCATGAACCTTCAGGTACTCAGAGGAGACTGAAGAAATCTCTCATGAAGTCCAAGTCAGAAGCAAAGCCCAAAGCACCTTGAAGCCTTGACTGGCTCCACTGAGGGTTGTTACTGGCAAAGGCTCCCCAGGGGTTCGTTAGAGCAGACCATTGGAGACCGTGATTGCAGGTAGGCCCAGGCCCTGTGCAGGTGTTCGTCATGTTGAGAACAGCCTGGGTTTGGTTGAGGAAGCACAAAGGACAAGCCCTGACCCACAGCCCTTGGGACAGCAGATCCTGACACCTTCAGAAGAAACTTTTATCTCACAGGCCTTGGTAGGAGATGCATCTGCCAGAGCCAAGGAGACAAAATAAGAGCTGTCAGCCTGGCCAGAGCCCTTGGCCATCTCTCCTGCACACTGTCCTACACTGTCCCCTGCCTGCACCTCTTTCCCTTCAGGCTGCTGACACCCATCTTGCTTTCGCACCCAGCTTTCACCCTGCCATTTCTAGACCTTCACTCCTGTCTCTCCACCATGAGCTGCTTCTTCCTTGAAACACAAAGCCAGGGGCTGATCAGTGTCCCTTGGGGTGACCTCCTGCACCACAGCAGTAACCTTGGAGTGACATTTCTTTTTCCTTATCTTCAGTCTGCTCCTCCCCAACCTTACTCTGTGGATGTTTTCTTCTGTGCCCACTGCCAAGAGAAGCTCAGTTTTGTCTCAAACCACCCTTCAAGCAGTTACACGCTGCTCCTGGAGTGCGCTGAGCCTCCACTTCATCAGGCTAAAAGGAGGCAGCAGTTCAAAGATATTGCTGACCAAGGTCCACATTGTCATGGTGACAAACTCAGAAACACCAAGTGATGGTACAAAGGAAGCCAAACACACTCCAGGGAGGAGAGTCAACAGAATTGGGCTGTTTGTATGGGAGGGGACAAGGAGGGTCTGGGATAAGAAATGGTGAGCAGGAAAAGAGGGAAAAGGAAAAGAGAAGGTGAAGCTCTGGAAATGTTCAGAGATGTTTATGGGGACCTGCCCAGGAGCCCAACACCTGAGAAACAGTGCCTGGAGTGGGACAAGAAAGCCACGGGTCATCTGACCAGACATTCTGGTTGATTTCTGTGGTTCACCATGAACCTGCACGCTCTGCCTCCCCTCATGAAGGCAGATTCTGTGGTGGATGGAAGCAGAGATACATTGATGTCGGAAGGGACCTGAGGAGGTCTCAAGGACACCCTCTGCTCACAGCAGGGTCAGCTAAGGGTCAGAGCAGGTTGTCAGGGTTTCCTGAATTTTTGGCTTGAAACGCTCCGAGCCTGGAGATGACAGAAACTCTCTGGGAAATCTGATCCAGTGCTTATTTATCTTTATGGGACAATTTTCTTCTCTTGTTTCATCTGATGCCCATTGGCCCTCATCCTCTCAACCTGCACAACAGGGAAGAGCCTGGATGTTATTTCATGATCATCTCCAAGGAGATGTGGGAAGGCTGTTATTAGGGCTCCCCAAAGCCTTCTCCTCTCCTGGCTTTGCCCCTTTGCAGCAAAGCTGGAGAATGGTACCCTGGTCTGCATTAGGCAGAGCCATGGCCGAGGGATGCTGGAGGTGACCCTTCCTCTCTGCTCAGCACTGCTGCAGTTTGTCTTGCTGGCTCCTCTCAGGGTTTTCTGCTCTGCCAGCTCCATCGCACTGCATCCAAAGATGCCTCCACATCCTCCACAAGCTCTGCCTTCTCTGCTTGTGAAAAACATCCAGGAGAGCATTCCCAATGTGTCAGGGAGCCCCACCTACCTTCCCCAAATCTCCCACCTCACTCACCCCAGCTTCCCCTTACCTCTCCAGGAAACTGCTCCAAGTAATATCTGGGAAAGTCTTCTCTCCAGCATTACTGGGAGTTTTATGAATTTTGAACAATATTTTCATTATATTTTTATTGTCAGCACCAAGGGGATGCACCAGCAAGCTCTCTTTTGCTACATAAATACTTTTTGTTGAATCACAGAAGAACTCAGGTTGGACAAAACCTGAAAATCTTCTTGTCCAAGTCTCCTACTCAAGGCAGAGTAAAGTGGAGGAGGCATCTGAAGAGCTGCCCTCAGCTTGCCCTCATGCCCAGAGGAGCTGAAGGTGAGCTCCATCCCATTGCACAGGGAGAAAAGAAAGACTTTCAACAGTTTTGGCCCAGTGATGGTCACTGAGGGATGTCGGCAGCAACTGGCTGTCAGGAGGGCTCTGAATCACCGATGACACCTGAGCCTGGTCATCCGGCCAACCTCCCTTCGACCTCAGTCTTCTTCAGACCAGACATCACCAATCCGGCTTTAACGAGACTGTGGGAGACCATGTTAAGGCCTTGCTAAATGCCACATGCACTGTCTCTGATGACCCTGGCCTTTCCAGGGTGTGGGAGAGAGGTCTCATGATGACAGCAGCCAGCTCAGCCCATTTCCAGCACAAAAATCTGCATAAGTTGCAGGACCAGAAGAGTACCCACGACATGGTACAGCCCTGTCCCTGTCTTATGGGCCTGTTCAGAAGAGAACCAGAAACTTCTTCTTCCAGTAGACCAACAGCCTTGTGCAGCTCAGAACTTTTCTGAGTCTTTTTCTCAGTGTGTCCATACCCTCAAAGTTTCTGATCCTCAGGCTGTAGATGAGGGAATTGAGCAGGGCCCTGAGGATGGTGTAGATAAAGGCCTTTGTCAAACTATCTCAGGAGGGTTGATCTGGGCATCACAGAGACAAGGGTGAGGATGCTGTAGAAACAGGAGCACTAGTGACTTGAGAGCAGCAGGAGGAGAAGGCTTTTGGCCTGCTAACAGTAGGCAGGAGAGATGTCCCATGGTGACAGCCATATGGTGGTGCACAGAGAGGATGCCAGCATGAAGAAGGAGGCACCTCAGACCTGTGGTGTATCACCTTGCTCTGCACTCATCTGAATGGGCAAAGGCATGAGGAATGGACACAGGCATCTTGGTTCAAGAGAGCCCATCCCAGAGCGGCAGTCAGGGGGTTTCCAAGGAGACCTTACTCTCAAACTGAAGTGACCTCAAGGCACTGTCTGTCCCACTGACTTCATGGCATGCCCAGGAAGAGCTGATGGTGTCTGTGCTCACTCAGTTTCATCTCTGCAGACACACAGGATGTCCGTGATGAACTCTTACCCATACAATGCAAACAGACACTTCTGACCAGGACATTTAGAGTCCCTTGGAATAACATCCTTCCTGACCTGGGGTGAGAAGGCAGTTCTGGAAATGGTGCTGGAAATGGTGCTGGCTGGGCAAGGACACTGCTGCAGCCCCCACCCTGCATACTCCCACACTTCATCTCCTCACCAGGGTTTCTTCTCCTGCACACTCTGTTGGGCATGTTCTCGAGGGCAAATTTGAGAAAAGACTGAAGCATTCAGAGACTGTCCTGAAGAGATTCCCCTGGTGTGATGGAGCTGCTGTTGTGGAGGCAGCTGTGTCCCAGCAGGGCCCAGGGCCTGTCACTGCCTGCGCTCACAGCACGGCCACGCAGCAGCACTGGGACCAAGCTGCCAGAGCACTTAGCCCAGCCCAGGGGCTGAGCAGGAGAGGCTGGGAGGGAAGAGCGAGCAGCTGAGGACAGAGCAAGCGCTGGTGCTCCCTGGCAGTGCTGCTTGGCTGGGACTCTTTTCCCCTCCACCTCTGACACAGGCACTGGCCCAGCAGCTCCAGAGGAGTCTGGGAGGAAGGAGCTCATAAAAACAAGTCATTGCAGAGAACTTTATCTTGTTGAAGCACGTGGGGAGCAAGGACTGTGATTTCTGCAGTCTCTGGGTCACACAAGACAGGTAAATACTGAACTAGAAATCGTTTAGAAGCAAGATATTTCATTCTGAAAAAGATGATCGCAAGTGGAAAGCCACCATGACCAGCAGCAAAATACACAGAAGACAGTCTGGTTCTGCAATGTGTGGCATTAGAACTGCTCTGCTAGAGAAGGTGGAAAGATTATTACTTCAGAATATATGCTGGTGACCATGTTTCTCAGGGCATCACTGATCTTCTGGGTCCTCAAGCTGTAGATGAGGGGGTTCACTGCTGGAGGTGCCACTGAGTACACCAACATGTCCAAGCATAGGGAGGAGATGGAGGGGGGCTTCAGGTAGGCAAAGATGCCAATGCTGACAAAGAGGAAGACCACAGCCAGGTGAGGGAGGCAGGTGGAAAAGGTTTTGTGCCATCCCTGCTCAGAGGGGATCCTCAGCATGGCCCTGAAGATCTCCACATAGGACAACACAAGGAAAACAAAACAACCAAAGAATAAACAGGCACTGACCACCATAGGCCCAAATTCTCTGAGGTAGGAGTGTGAGCAGGAGAGCTTGAGGATTTGGGGGCTTTCACAGAAGAAATTGTGCAGTTCAGGGACTGAGAGGAAGTTGAAGAAACCTCTCCAGAAGTCACAGTCAGATGCAAACTCAAAAGTTTCTCCAACTGTTAACGGTCCCACTGAGGTAAACTGCTTGGAAAGCCTTCCCAGGGTCCAGTTAAAGAAGAAAACTGGAGGCAGAGATGAGAAGTAAATAAAGGCCATGTGAAGGTGGAACAGATTCTGGGTGAACCCAGATGGGTGACTTTAAACAAGCCCAATCCCTAACCCCCAGCCCCTGGGTAGGTGGATCCTGTCCCTCACTCGTTGCTCAGGGCTCTTGCTGGGCCACTGGGAGGTGGACAAGGGCAATGCCAAGGGCAGGGCTCTGCTACGACACCTCCAGGCCCCTCAGTATGGACAAGGAGCAAGGAGGCCCCAGGGCTGGACGGATCACTTGTCTCCTCACAGGCAGCAGTGGCAGAGACAACAGCCAGAGACAGCACCAGCAAGAGGTTGGCTTTATTATGGGCTTTTGTCTCTTTCACCTCCCTCTGCCATCTTCACCACAGGCTGTCCTACGGTGTCACATCCCCCGTGCCTCTTTCCCTGCATGCTTCAGACACCCACCCAGATGCCCCATCTTGTGTCACCATCCTTGACTAGTGTCTTCCCTGAAACACAAAGCCTGGGGCTGATCCAGGCTTCTTCTGGGGGCCATGTTGCAAAATGGCACTACCCTCACGGTGACATTTCTTCCTTCTCCTGTCCAGTCTGAACCTCCCCAGCTCCACTTTGTGCCATTCTTTTTTTCATGTGCTGACTCCCACTCTGAAGGAAAGCTTCACCATATCCAGCACCTACTCAAGCACTCTCAGGCTGCTCCTCGACTGTCCTCAATCTCCACAGCACTGAGCCCAGGGCCCTCAGCCCTTCTCTGGGCACTCTCCAAGGTATTAGCAGATGAAACCATACTGTTTATAGGGCATGGAATAGGGAGTGAGACTTTTTAGCAAGGTCTGTAGTGGCAGAATAAGGGGCAATGGCTTTAACCTGAAAGAGGGAAGGTTTAGATTGGATAGAAGGACGAATATTTGTACAATGAGGATGGCAGGACACGGGGACAGGTTGCCCAGTGGAGGGGATGGCCTTTGAATTGCCTAAGGTCAGGAACTTTGAATAACCTGAACTATTGTAATGTGTCCCTGTCCATGGCCAGGCGGTTGGTCTAGATGCTCTTTTAGATCCCTTCCAACCCAAACCATTCTATGATCCTTTGATTCCTATCTCCCAACTCCTTCTCCACAGGGCTGCAGATACCTACACACACCATGTCAGCATTTTAATCTGACCGAGTCCCTCATGTTCCCAAGAAAAGAAAGAATTGACATTTCTGGGACAGGAATTGCCATGCTTGTCAAGAAGCAATTCAAAATGAAAAAGGTAAGAAACTAATGCAAAGAAAGTTCCAACATATCTGTGTGAAAGTTTCACCAGGCTGGGCAGTGAGAGAACCTCCCAGGATAACCTTGCAAGTCGAGAGTGGGGTTTTGCTATATTAGGCATCTGAGACTAATTATGGGAGCTCAGAAAATGTATTTGGGGACTGTGCAGGACCTACCATGTGGTGTCTAGGAAAGGACCAAAGGAAGGAGAAGGGTGGGATCAAGGTGGTTTGTGGAGGAACAAGTGTGGGAATAGAGAGAGAAAAGGGGATGAAAGGAGGTGGTCGTGTGTAAGCAGGTGGCTGGTGCATCCACTTCCCTGGCCATGCCCTGCAACTGATCACTGCAGCCTCTCCTCTTCTCTTCAGACCTTCACTTCCAACAGCCTTCTGGGTGCAGAAGCTCTGTGCTCTTGGTCTGGGTGGAGTTGCAAGTACCAGCCCCTGGAGTCATCAAGTCTTGTGCTCTTTGCAGGGCCAGGAACGCATGAGGCTGGTGTGTGTACATGTGAATTTTGTGTGTGGGTGTGTGGGTGCAACCACGAGTGAACATCAAAGCAGAGAGTAGAAGAAGCCTGTGAGCAGGTATTTCTGAGGGTCTGTGTCTGGAGTGGACAGTAGATAGCCCAGAAGCTCTGCAAGTTGGCTCCTGTAGGTAGCAGGCAGCCCAAACCACCTCCTGGAAACTCTGTGGGGTCTTCATGGTGTGACACCAAGATAATGCCCTAGGTCTTGACCTGGAGGGGAAGCTGCCCTTTGTGGCAGACAGCATCAGGGATGTATGGAGCTCTGCTGGGGATGGACAGTGAGTCAGCTGAGACCTGACGGGGTCAGCATTAGAGGGTTGAAGAAGATGGGCAACATTGTGGTGGGTGGATGTCTGCTATGGACCTGCTAGACAGGAAGAGGAAGTAGATGAGGCCTTCTTCAGACCTTCAGGAAGAAGCCTCCTGTTGGCAGGCCCTGGTCCTCATGGAGCTATCCCTGTATCTGCTGGGAGGGCAGCACAACGAGGTGCAAGTCACACAGGCCATGTCTGGAGCTCATTGGTGACATCTTCCTGACAGGGGTGACTGAGAAGGCCATAAGGGGAGGCCCCTGCAGGACTGTTCCCATACCAGTGCAGTGCAGAAAACCCTCTGAGGTCCTATGGTGGTCCTTGATATTCTTCCTCACAGTGTTGGCTCGTTGACCCTTCTTCCTGTGCAGGATCATCTCAGCCCTTGTCCATTCTTGCCTACACAAGGCTGGTTTGTTCTACTGTAACTTTCTCTCTCACTGTTGCTCAGGGACATGGTAGGTGAACTTGTAGAGTAGGGCTAATGGTTGGACATGATGATCCCAAGGTTCTTCTCCAACCTGAGTGATTCTGTGATATTCTGTGATATCTCAAGGATTCCTCCTTCTCCCACCACACAATAAGAGTTTATCTCACTAAACTCTTTCAACATAAGCAAAGCATTTATTGTCAGAAAGACAGACCAGAGACCTCTTTCAACTCTGTACCAATGTGATATGAAAGACCAATGCTTGTGTTCAGGGATCTGGTCAAAACACCATTTCTGGAATTCTGCTGGACGTTGCTGAAGTAACTCTTGAGGTGATCCCCATTCACCGCTAGTTGTCTTCCTTCACAGGAGCAAACACAGGGGACATCCCCTCAACACAGGTGCATCGCCCATACTCCTCCTCCCTGCCAGTCTTTCCAGCCCAGCCTGGTTTCCTCCACTGTAGAACCCCAGGTGCACAAGCTGTCCTACCACATCTCATTCTATCCCAAACCATCACCAATGTGTGACTTGCCCTGGGGCTCCATATCGTTCTTCCTGTGACCCACCTCCTCCTGGCTCTGCACACTGGGGCCACAGAAGCCACAGCTGTGGCACCAAGGTGGAGTGTGGATGCCTGACAAGGAAACCTCATCACTGACCCTGGCCAGAAGACCATAGTCCATGGAGGTGGTCCACGCTGCACGTTCAGCTTGGCCTTCACACCTGTGCTCTGCAGAGGCTGCAGGACAACCTGAGCAGCTCATTGTCACCAAGGAGCCTGCAGGCAGATCCCACTCAGCTCTGTCCCTTAAACCTCCTGTGTGGCCTTGCCTGGATCCATCAGGATAGCAAGAAGTGCTCATGAGAACATTGTTCCTGTTTGGCTGTGCAGATGATGAACAGAGTGGTTTCCTCGTAAGAGATTCCTACATAGCTTGGATGGTCCAAAGAGGGGAAGGTCTTCTCTGGAGAGGGCTCTTCATGGTATGCGATGTGTGGGTCAGAGGCCTGTTCAGTGCTACACCACCTGGGGTTCCCACCATCTGAAAGGGACATAAGCTTATGACTGATGACATCAGCCCATGGCACACAGGCACCAAATCACACTCCCTGTGATGCTGTTGGGGTGTCTGCCACACACCCAACCTGAACAGGAATTGCTTTCCTGTAGCTCCTGTGCTGTCCCTGCCAGCCCTGGCATCTCCTGGAGCTCTGTGGGCCTGGATTTGAACAGGATACTGAGTAAAGGCCCTGAACTTTGGAGGGCAAGGTGGGGATGAACATGAGGCAACTGGCCATGCCATGTGTGGAGACCAGGTGAACGCAGCTATTGGAGAAGGGAGAGAGAGATTGATCTCTCCTTATGGCCCAGGCCTCCATCCCCTCATACGAACACCTCTATAGGCCACCTGGGCCATACCAATCAGGGACAGGTTCCATTGCCCTTCATTTGGACATCAGGAGTTATTTAAGCTGGACAAAGGAAATCCCCAAGGACCACCAAGAAGATGCCCCCAGGTGTTAGCCTCTCTCTACATCTGCCTGCACAGATCTTCCCTCTGTCTCTGTTACCTGCATATATCTTTCAGCAACTCAAGCACCTCACCTGTCTCCAGGGATTTGCATCTCAACATCGTTGACCATGGAGCTGAGACCAGGAGCTCACAGGCAGATGCCTCTTGAATGCCCACCTGAAGGGAGGGCAGAGGAATCCCCAACCCTTGCTGTGGGTTGGTGGTGTGAATGTGAGGGAGCTGAGT